>JAODXP020000022.1:3406914-3496914 GCA_027497455.2 Sardinella longiceps | reverse complement strand
GCTTTATGTAGGTTGCTAAAAAACAGTGAGGATTGTTTATTGGGAAGCACAGCATGCAACCTAGTAAATCCATTTTATGTTACCCTGTGGGTGGTAACATTCAGAATCTGTAAAAAGTAACCTGTGTGTTATTGCGTGCAGCTCTGTTAGTTTACTCCTCCTGTTTCCACCTGAAACTATACCATGCTGTAGAAGCATGCCGGTCAAATATCCTTCATTTTTAAATCAGTTCATCTACATCTATGGAATCAGATGTGTCTGAAGCATCAGGTTTTAGGTAGTTTATTGTAATTGAGAATTGATCAAATAACAATTAAAAGCTGACAACTTTAACGTTTGAATTTGAAATGATTAATCATTATTTTGTATTTTCAGCACTTTCCATTGTGTCAGCACAGCCTTTCTTGAATATATGCCTCATAGCACACACAATACACATGACACATTTTCCAAAGCAGAAATGCGTCACTTGAACATGACTGCCTAAGAACAGGAAATAATATTTTTTTTCCCTGCGTGTTTCATGTCCTCTGTACATTATGAGGTCGAGCATGTCTTGAAGGTTCGTCATACAAAATGTGCTCAGTTTGCTGTTGAAATGAATTTCTCATCTAAAAATATATTCATTTCATTTTTCTCTGACCTAAAGTAGTTCTGTGTTCATAGATAGAAATGGTTTCCCACTGGGAAAATGAGCACACAGGGGAAATTGAATGAGACATTAACCTCTACCTTAAAGGATGTTAAAGAGAAATAACAAGGAACATTTCTTGGACTTCAAACACAGTTGTCGGTACGTTCAGAAAAGCTTTCTGCATGTCATTATTTTTTACATATTTTAAATATATGCATCACATCATATTGTGAAAATGGGACTAGCTTCAGTCAGTTGGTACAGTTCCATTTTTAATGTCTGAAAAACTCACTCTGCTGGACACTTCCAACACATCAAGGTATATTCACCATAAAATAACCTTATTAAACCAAAAATGATCAAATGACTAAATGCAGTATTTTTTGTATAATGGTATTTTCTTAAAGGACATTTTGCTACTATAAGGGCTGTTGCTGTCTCTCACCCCAGCTTTAGTGTGCAGGGTGTGGATGCCCATCCTGTTGCCTGACAAGTTCATTATCTATGCAGCACGGTACATGGAAATATTTGTTCTTTTCTGGTGTGGCATGAGCCCATCCAGTGGAGCTGGTCCATTTTGTCTTATCACAGAGCATCTCGTCAGAGCCAAGCCAGGCAAATGCAGCATCTGCTGTGTGTGTGGAGCCGCGAGTCATGTGCCCAAGCTCCTCATCAGTCTCCTGGCTTTTAACCTGAGCATCTGGGCTAGAGCAGGAGGCTACGGGCTGGGTACTAATCGGCCTCGCCCGTTTGCCTTTTATTTGCACTCACCCAAGGGAGCGCCATCCCAACTGAGCTACCCACTATATGGGTTATGCCTCAGCAAATGGATGCTGGGTTGCCTGCTTTATCTCTGGGTATCTCACTTTATATGGCAAACACATGTTTTTACGGCGTGTCACAGCCACACACTTGCGTTCCACATTGCTGTCACGCCAGCTTATGAAATCAGCCCTGCCATAAAATTGGATGTGATTAGATTCCACTTCATGAGCACGAGCTCAACTCCTGTCTCATTTGACTGTCACACTGACGGACCCCATACGAGAGGGGCTGAGAGCTGTGAGACACACAAACATACACATTGACTGATTTGTAAGGATATCCCCCCCAACCTCCCCCCCCGCACCCTCCCCTGTAAACTCGTCGTATTTTGGAACAGGCACACTCCAGCCAGCTGGGATCTCCTCGGGGGGTGCTCAGTAGGACCCCCACTTCCCCGCAGGCGATGAAATGAGCACAACACTGCTAGTTTCCATTGATCCTGGGATCTCCTGCTCCCCTCCCCTGAACACAGCTCACAGCTCGTTCTGCACATAAACCAATCCTTAGCTTCCCAGGGAATGATAAGATAGCCGGGGCCGTGAAAGAGAGTGGAGGCACCTGAAAGCAATCATTAACGCCTCCATTATCTCCTCCCAGTCTTTCTCTGGTAAAGGGCCATTACCCAGGGTTTACAGGCCCATCGCTACCAGCTGCCAGCATACCATTGCAGCAGTGGACCTCAACAGAGTCCAAGAATAATCCATATTTCTGCCACTGTGCTATGTATTTGCATGGTGCATTGTGTTCAAACAAATATTGACATTATGCAGAGAAAATAAAAGGATATTGTCCTGGGCTCAGTAAACTGAATTGAAGTATATTTCATATGGCAGGTATTTTCCATGCCCTGACGCAAACTGTTTGTCAATGGCATTCCCTTTAAGATTTCGCCAAACAGCAGTCAGCTTGTCTGTATTTTCCTCATTCCTCTTAACAACTCTATCAAGCATCTTGCCAACACATGCATTTTTTATTAATCATAAATTAAGGTTATGCCTCTGCAATTCACCTTCTATTCCTGTTACAGATCAGTGATATCCACTGGCTTGTGAACTGTTTAGCAGTAAAGGGAGTATTTTGGTGCTGCGTTTTCTTACCCATAAATGTGGTTTATTTTCTCATGTCACAGAATTCTGAGCTTTTTAATTAGCAATTTATTTTGGGCCTGGCACACAGAATCATCCCATTAGTTTTATCCTCTCTACTTTTAAAATGTTGTGCGGGACAAAACTTCCTGATATTTCCTAGTATACTGTAGTTTGGAACTGTTTGATTTTATTGTTTCAGTTGCAGTTGACCGTCTGAAATGGAGCCACAATCTAGTAGTAGATTTTTATAGAGGACAGTTTTGTGTAGTTCTTAACTAGAAATTACCAATGGCTACACATGTTACTTTGCATAAATGCAAGAAGCATGGTGGTGGTTCATGTGTAAACAAGTGAGCTCTTCCCAAATGCAAAACAGTCAGGATATTTACTTTAACCTCTCGAGAGCGTGAAGTAAATTATGTGGACTTGAATTAAATTTTACTTGAGAACCTTTTCATGTTTCTGATTCTCTCTCTCTCTCTCTCTCTCTCTCTCTCTCTCTCTCTCTCTCTCTCTCTCTCTCTCTCTCTCTCTCTCTCTCTCTCTCTCTCCACCCCACCTTCCCCATCCTTCACTTTCTCCCCACTCCTTTCCCTTGGTTGTGGAATCTTATTTCACTTGAACTCACAATATTAACTTTCCCTTTGAAGTCCCTGGTTGATTACATTAGTGATAGCTGCATGAAACGGCAGCTGATCCCACTCCCTCCCTTACTGATGAGCCATACTTTTACAGTCTCTGATTATCCCTTGCTGCCGTTAACACCACTTGAATATTCATGTGCGTGTTGCCAACAATAGACCATTAGTTCTGGTTGCAGCGATATGACGCTGCACTAAACAGCTAAAAAAAAAAAAAAACAACAACTCCGTGCTGGGGCTTGTCCTGAGACAGAAAGCTTGGGTGTTTTGGAGAGGGTGATCTATAGCTTCATGCTGATTACCCTGTTCAAAGCATCATTTTCTAGCTTACATAAACAGTGTGTGTCCCACTTGCTCTGACAGAGAGACTGTGATTCCTCTCACGTGCTCCCGCTGGCGTGGAGGCAGGCATGCAGGCAGGCAGGCAGACAGGAGTGCTTCGTTTCCAGGACACAGAGGCCCCCTTCTGGCTGTGAGCCTCATCCTTGTCTCCCTCCGTGTGTGTGTGTGTGTGTGTGTGTGTGTGTGTGTGTGTGTGTGTGTGTGTGTGTGTGTGTGTGTGTGTGTGTGTGTGTGTGTGTGTGTGTGTGTGTGTGTGTGTGTGTGTGTGTGTGTGTGTGTGTCATTTGCTTTTCTTTCTGTAAAACTTGAGGAGATGAGGAGGGTTGTTAGGGAGGGCTGAAGCAGAGACACAGCAGGAGAGACATCAGCATGATGTCTGACACACGCACACACATACACACACCGTCACACATTTTTACACACACATACACACACACAGTAAATCTGAATCAATCAGATAAAGACACAAAGATCACACACACACACACACACACACACACACACACACACACACACACACACACACACACACACACAGCATAAAAGAGTTAGGCCCAGTCAAACTATTTAGCCATTTCTGATGAGACTATGTCATTAGGAGTGAGGATATTTCACAGTATACCACTGCACAGCTAGCGTTTGACCTATGTAAGCATTCTGTCTATTCAAAGCAAGAGCATTCCTTTTCTTCTTTATAAATACTGAAAATACTGTAAATACTGCATTAATATAGGCTACCCTCAACTGTTGCATTACTTGGGAACAGGAAATGCAAAACTCTAGAAGTTTAGAGCTAATTTGGAGGTGAAGGATAAACAGACAGAAATAGAAACTATATAATAGAAAATACAATTTGGGCCTTAAAAAGTATTAGTTGGATATGGACATCTTGCAAAAGCAGGGTTACGAGGTGGTTTGTGGATATCTCCATGTTTTTGGTTGCCTGCAGCTGAACCAAACCTGGGAGGATATCCATGAACAACCTCATTTCCACCCTTTTTATAGGGCACCCAATCATGTTATACTGCTTAAATATATAATCTGAGTATTTATTTAAGCATACGCCCCTGCATTGTGTGTTTAAATAATGTCCAAATATAATCATATTTTATGTGTCTTTAAAGTAGAATTGGACCGTTAACGGCGTTAACTGTTGTCATACTGCATGTTGAGTTACATCTAAAACTAAAAGAAATGCAAAATAAAAAAGTAGAATGCACACATAAATATTGTCACATTCATCTCATTATCTCAGGCAGCATTAGTTTAAAAACAGTCATAATAAAACAGTACTACATTGTTTATGATGTAAAACTGGAGCCAGCTATCTAAAAGGCATTAAAAGCATCTAAACATTTCTAATGTGCCACCTGGCATGAGAAACCTGCTCTCAAAGACTTACAGTTAGTCATTATTTCGGTAGCACACACATACTATGAATGCCTTCGGCACAATTCAAATGAGCCATTTTAATCTAGATTAATTCCAAATTTGCAATGAGATTAATCTAGACTTTAAAAAATAATCTATGCCCACAGTGCCTTGTAGCACAAGCACATTGGCTTACTTTTGAAGTATTTTGCTTATCCTTCTTCCTATCAACATTCCCCCTTATGCCAATTTTCTGATGATGAATCTCCCTCACTGGCTAATCTTGTTTCATTTTTGCAAATATTTACAATATGAACTCACATTTCAATCTGGAATAGTAGAACCATCTAAAAAGTTGGCTCCACTAGACAGTCATTTACAGTGGTTTATCTTGATCACAAGCTGAATGCTGAGCTCAGGTTTGCTTGTGAAGCCCCAACAAGTCAGGATGTATACAGTAGGCTGTGAATCTGAATGAATGGTAGTATTTCCACCACCACAAAATCCAGCAGAATGCAGAAAATCCCATCCACTAAATCCCCATCTCCTTGTATCGTCACTTTACTGTTTGCCACCGGCATTGGGATATCTAAAAACTAGTAATGGATTCATTGCTGTGCAGAACTTCATCTGATGAGAGCAAACTAAAGTGGCTCTTTACTACAAATCTTTGGCTCCTTTGACTGTGAGGCATGAGTCACGTAAGGTGGAGATAGCCTCGGTCTGACTGCAGAATGGAGACAGCAAGCAAACAAAGCATTCAGTGTGGGAACTATAATTCATAGCTGCTTGCAAACAGCCATCTTGTAAGAGGTTCTAAGCAATCGCTCCATTTTTATTTTCTGAAAAGCTCTTTGTGCATTGATATCTAGATGTAGGTCTCTCTCCCCGTCTCTAATGGATAAGAATTTACCATCCTTTGATAACAAGTTAAATGGACACCCTTTGTAAGGGGTTTGTGCACAGATCAGAAAATAGGCTTTTCACAAGGAATGGCAAAGAATGATACAAAGAGTAAGTTACAAGTTGGAGAAAACTGACCAAACTCCTTCCATCTTTTTATAATGCAGAAATTCTTAGCACCATTCCTGCCACCTGATGTGCGGCCTTTTTAGCTCTCCGCGACTCATTTTGTTACAAAAAAAAAAAAAAAGAATCTAGGTTCCTGGTTTCCCGGAGATGAAAAAGGAACCCTCCATTGCCTCAGTGGGTCTAATGTCTCTAATCTCGTGGGTGATGCTGTCTTTGCTCTGCCCCTTTACATTGCCACTACAAAGCAACACTGGAGGGGTTGTGGTCAGAGGGAGGGGACTGGGGGGCTCATCTGTCCTTTCTGAAGCTTGTCACACTTGTCTGTTGGACATGCTAAAAAAAAACAGTGAGTTTGGCTCCTTATTCTTTTCTTCTGTGTCTTGTCTCTCTGTTTCTCATCTCTCTTCTTCCTCCTTGTCCTCCTCCTCCTCCTCCTCCTCACTCCCTGTCTGTATCCCAGTTATCTATGATTCAGGCCTAGTGTATTGGCTCAGGTACCTGGAGGTGTGTGGTTGTTTCAATAATTACTTTCTGAAGTGTTTGTGCATGTGTTGTGTGTGTGTGTGTGTGTGTGTGTGTGTGTGTGTGTGTGTGTGTGTGTGTGTGTGTGTGTATTTGCTTGTGTTTGTTTATATGCACATCTTGTCGTCTTAGCTGTGCTTTGTGCATCCATAGCGTGCGCTATCAATAGGCCTATGGGTGGTCTTGTAGGGGGGAGGTAGAGTATGTGCTGGGGAAGGAGGGAACGGTAGCTCCAGGCAGAGCTAGTGACTCACCACAGAGGTGACTCATTCACCTCTGCAATGTGCAGGTGTTTCTTTATGAAGGAATCATAAAGGAGACTTTTTTCGTCCTTTGTGTGTGGGCTGTGTGTTGTGTGTGTGTGTGTGTGTGTGTGTGTGTGTGTGTGTGTGAGGGGATGGTTGTAGAGGTGGGGGCGTCTCTTTGGTGCAATTTAGCAATTTAGCTTCACTGCCAACATGGGAGATCTCTGAGTGTATCCATCACTTTGGAAGCAGCGAGGTCATTTGTGAGCTGGGAGATTTAAATGTTGACTGCTTTCTGATTGTTATGGCCTTTAGACAGCTTTAGTGATACCATAATGATGATTGTAATTAGTCAGATGCAAACAGCCTGTGGAACTGTACCTTAGTCATAAATTATTGGATATGAAGCCCTTTGTTGCCAATTGTAACACAAATGACCTGGGACTTGCCTGTCTGTTTAAGGTGTAAAACTCCTTCTATAGAAAATTATCTATTTTACTTTTTGTATTTTAATGTTTTGACATTTCTTTTAACATTCAGTACAGTTGAGTTACAGATCCACATATAGTATGGTTCTGTGGCATCCGGGGGCATGATACTAACTTAATGATCTAACCATTATCTTGATTTCTTTATTTCCTATTTGTAGACTGGTTTCCTCTCTGAGGCTTTCTTCCCCAAGTCACCCCATGAAGATGCACCAGATCCATCCTTCAGGCTCCATGAGGCTGTAGCTAAGGTAAGCCACCTTGTGTTTGGATATAGATGCATGTCTAACATTCAGCTTGATTTAACAAGCAAGCTGAACTGGAAGACTGTTGCCATGCCAATATGATAGTGAATGAATGTATGTGGCCAATCAAATAGAGGGGCTTGATTGGTGGCACCTGACTGCCTCCCTACAGGAGATAGCACAGTCAACACTCTATTATTTGTTCTGAGCTTTGAAGTCTACCAAAGTACTCCTGCCTGCATTGCTATACATTGTGCATGTTTCTCTCACAAAGACGCTGTGTATCATATTGGCATAAAGGAGATCTTAGATTAGTATACCTGTCTGTGGATTTGTTTGCTGCTGAGCTTCTCTCATTTATCACTGGAAATGTGCCCGGGGTTTGGATCAGATGTATCAAGATGATGTCGGCTTTAGCTTTCAGTTCACTGTTACAAGCAATTTATGAGGTGCTTTCTGTTTGTCTGCTATCACTTATCTTTCTTTTTGACATTTTTAAAAAATAAAGTTGGCAGCCATGGAAAGTTCTAGAGTATAAACATGCACTGAAGGAATTTGATGTGATGCATGACCGGAACACCAGAGTTCCTCCTTGTGCAATCAATGTGAATCAAGCCCAGAGAATTACAGAAAAGAAGTCTAGCCATTTACTGCTTGTTGCCGACTTGGAGACAAAGTTTTGCCATCACACATCTGCCTCTCTTTCTCTCTGTCTTTAGACACACACACACACACACACACACACACACACACACACACACACACACACACACACACACACACACACACACACACACACACACACACACACACACACACACATACACACAAACAAAACAGACACACATGCACACACACACACACACACACACACACACACACACACACACACACACACACACACACACACACACACACAAACATAGACAATCACTGTCTTCTGCTCTCTCAAGCACATGCGTGCATCCACCCCAAACAGACAGCTCTGTCTCTCTGTCTCTGCCACTCGTCCATCCCCCACCTCCCAACTCCCAACTCCCGGCACAGTCCAGAGGCTGTCAGGGCTCTCGCTGAGGTGCTGGCGGAATGCTTATGTGGCTCGCCGCTCTCCAATCCAACACCCCCCACCCCAACCCACCCCACTCCACTCCACTCTACTCGGTCTGAGTCTCTGTCTCCCTTGCCCTCGGCCGCACGTCCGCATTTGGAGGCAGGGGGAGCCACTGTCCGCAGCCACCGTGTGCCACTTCATTAAAAGCCAGCAGTCACTCCTTCCGTCTCCGGCAGACACTGATTGCTCGGTGGAGGACTCCAACTTGACAGCTCATTTTTCAGCCTACCTGCTCTTTGTCTCTCTGGGAAGGGCAGGTTGCATGTTTTGGGGCAGGAACAAGGAAGACACCTCCCTCCCTAAGCCCCCAATATTACCCTCCGCCCCCCATCATGCTCGTATACACACACACACACACACACACACACACACACACACACACACATACACACACACACACACACACAAAGATGGTAATAAAATAGAAAAAAAGTGAAAACATAAGTGCTCATAAATATTTTGCCCCTTCTTCTTGCTGGAGCTGATGAAGGCCTCTGTAAGTACGTGGCAGAAAGAAATATGAATGTCGTTACGGCTTCTCATCTCTGCCAAGGAGATAATGTTCAGTGCCACAAATTATTTGAGCTGAGTGGAAGCTGTCTGGCATTGCGACAAAGAAACACAGAACAATGGCATATCCCTTTAAAAGAAAAAGATAAAGAAAATGAGTAGGATGTCGCCATGGTTTTCTTTCTTGTCCATTTACATATTCAAACGGTGCCTCGCAAGCTCAGTTAACAGTGCTGGGAATCGGTCAGAGTGTGCCAAAGTTTGAGGAAAAACAGCCACAGGGTTGATTTAGAATTCACAGAAGAGAATTGGAAGTGTCAAAATATCACATTTCTCAACACAATGGGCAGAGGGGAGAAAAACTTTACTGAATAACAAAGAGAGGGGGGAAAAAGTCTCTGTCTTTTTCCTGGATGCCATCTGTCTCTCTCTCTCTTTCGCTCTTCCTTCTCTCTCTCTCTCTTGCTCACTCTGTCTGTCTCTGCCGAGCTTACTCTCATGCACACAGACACACAAAGACAAATGCAGACATGCATTCAAACACTGGCCAATTCACAAGGGCAGAGAATAATAACTATAAACACTGACAGATCAACAGACAGACAGACAGACAGACAGGCAGACACAAATATACAAAGTGAAAGAAAGGGAGGATGAGAGGGGTCAACTAGACAGAGAATCAATGCGTTGCGTGGCTCCTCTTCATCCTCAACCCCCCCCCCCAACACGCACACACACACACACACACACACACATTCTTCCAAACACACATATATACTTGTCTTCATGCGCATATACCCATGGATGCATACTAGTGTGAGGGGAAGAACCAGAAATAATTCTGCAAAGCAGGAGCGTCTTATCAAGGGATCCATGCTGATCCCCAGGGACTTCTCATCCACAGAAACATCTGGTGGAGGTGGAGAACAGAAGAAAAGTGGGAAGAAAACTCACTCTGCAGTTGTTTGAAAACATATATTCACATGTGCACTATGAAGAATGCCTCTGCATTCCACCTAATGAAAAAATCTCTTTAGATTTGTATGGAAAATTCCATCAAGGAAACACTGAACCACTGAATAATTTCTTACCTAAGGCGGTTGGGAGTATGTAAGCATGCATGCTCACAGGCATAGTAAAGAATTCTTACAGGTTCGGATGTTTTCTTAGACACAGGTTTATGGCTAGGTAAAATGTGTAGTTGTCAGACCATCTGTCTATTTTTAATAAGACATGTCCTTATATATTACTTAAACCACATGATAAATCGCATTTAAAGTCCTTCAAATATAATAGTCCTTCAAAATATAGTGTAGTACTGTGGAAATGAACTTGTCGACAATGGTTCAAAACATGTGAGCCTGCAGTCAGCATCCAAATTACAAAGGTGCGTGACATATGCCTCTGGCGCCACAGGTCCCTAAATGTAATTTTGCAAATGTATTTCTATGCAGAATCCCAAGTAGTGTGTTTAGCTGTTATTTCTCGCAGCCACCACTCCATGCTGTGCCACTCCTGGGTTGAGGGTTCACTCAGAGAAAACACTTATCATTTTTTAAAGAGATTTGAGCACTGAAGATGAGGAATATGGAGTAGTTGGAATATGTGTCTCAGTGTACAGGTATGGTGCTGACCCTGGGGAACACGCCCAGTAGAGGCTGATGTGTGTCTCAATGTACAGGTATGGTGCTGACCCTGGGGAACACGCCCAATAGAGGCTGATGTGTGTCTCAATGTACAGGTATGGTGCTGACCCTGGGGAACACGCCCAATAGAGGCTGATGTGTGTCTCAATGTACAGGTATGGTGCTGACCCTGGGGAACACGCCCAATAGAGGCTGATGAGGAATTAATTGATTCAGCTGCCAAGAAATGGGCTGTGTGTACCCTGTGATGCTCTGGCGCTCCCCAGGAACAATGAAATTCCCAGGCTGCTCTCTGGGAAGCGGGGCCAGCTCGGGCCATCTTGAAAGGCTCAGGCTCTCCTTTTCACCACGAGTCTCCCTTGGGACGGCAGCCGCGCTCTGCTCTTTCTTTGTGTTTGCCGAGGGGGGCCGGGGGATTTTTCACCTCGCTTTGGGTCCCTGCGCTCATTTTTCACCTGGGTTTTGGCTGCAGCAGGGGGAAAAGGTGACAGGCAGGCTCTCTGTGTTGCTAATTTTTAAAGTATGAGGCCAGTTGGCTTCCCTTGAGTTGGCATGGCGGGCTGGCATCGATCATATGGGG
The DNA here is from genome assembly GCA_027497455.2 of Sardinella longiceps. Classification (NCBI taxonomy): domain Eukaryota; kingdom Metazoa; phylum Chordata; class Actinopteri; order Clupeiformes; family Clupeidae; genus Sardinella; species Sardinella longiceps. Next base: position 3,485,634 of record JAODXP020000022.1, on the reverse strand, counting down.
CTCCCAAACTCACACACACTCAATCACCTGCATCCCCCCAGTCCCCTTGCAGCATACATTATAGAAAAACACACACACACACCAAGGGAGTGGTTCACTAAGTCGACTCTGTGGTTCTGCGCAGGCTCCGGGGAACATTCTAGAACTCTTGTGGAAATTCCCAGTTGTTCCACGTGCGTGTTCGCCAATTAATGTCATGGATGCTGCAGGAAAACAATTTTATTCCCATATCACCTTGTTAGTTGTTTTAGTCATTATTTGTTTGGTTGTGTTTGTAAAGCATATGGTCTGTCTTGGCTTAGCTGAGTTCTACAACAAGTCTGTTTTCTATTTTGGGTGTGATGGATTCAATCTACTGAAAAACTGAGAGGGTATTTTATTATTTCAGATTTTTTGCTGCAGTAATATCAGGCTGTTTCAAAGCCATTTATTTTTAGTGGTTTAAATTTCCTGCTGCTCCCCTTATTGTTTTAATCTGTTCTTTAGATGTTCCAATATGCCAAAGATATTGGTGAGTTCCGTAGAAATATATCACCGCTTGCTGCGATCTTATTTCTCAAATGAAAGCCTTAGTGACAGTTGAGACTATCAGAAAATAGATCACTGCATGTGAACGCCGAGTAAAAGAGACTAGACGCCATGAATCCTTACTATCAAATGGGATTAGATTGATGGCGATAGAGGGTGACTGTGAGGCAGGGAAGACTACTGGACCATGCAACGTCCCAGAGGACCATCACTGCCACCCAAATGTCCCATGAGGACAGCTCACCAACATTATCTCACATCTTGTATCCAGCTGCCTCTCATTTGTCGTGCTTTGGCCGTATTTGGCTTGTAAATATGTACTTTAATGAAGTTAGTCCAGAGTGCATTGTGTGCGGCCAACACTGATAACAGGAGCTAAGGAGGCGAAGCAGACACATCATCCCCCCTGCTGTACATCCTGTGAGGGAGTTAGTGTGAAATAATGGGGAAGCAGCTGAAATGGAACAGCCCCAATATGATGATGGACTGAGTAGCCATGTGTTAAAAACCCATTAACCCGCTGAGGAAGCAGGGAGAGAGGAAAGCACACAGGAGGAGATGGATGGCTGCTGGAAAGGGATGGTTGTGTGTAATCTGAGAGGAAGTTCTCTGAGGTACAGGGGATGAAGGTAGGAAAAGAGTATGAGGAGGGAAAAGGAGTGTGATGGTGCAGAGAAGAAAAGGAGAGAATGATGAAGAGAAGGAGAAGGTGGAGGATAGTGGGAGAGACACACACACACACCACACACTCTGTTTCTGCATATCTGAATGCACAGCACAAAGAAGCCATCATTATGTTTGGGAAGGGACTTTTAGCTTTTAAGAGTGCAGTATGACATGTGTAGAGGGTAGAACTGATAGATATGGGGTTAGACTAGGGCTGGGCATACAGAATGACAAGTCAGGAGTGTAACTGAGCAGAGATTGACAAAGTAAGTGTCAGCCAACAAGACTGACATAACATCACAGAATCACTGCGGCTGAGTGAAATCTGTGCTTTCCTGGGTAGTACTTGGCAAACTTTAGAAACTGTCCCATAGTGCACATTTTGTTGGCAGTGGACAGTGCAATCATAGAATCCAGTGAGGACATTTGTTCTTTATCTTCTAGTTTGGTCAGTGTGATATTGCCACAGCTTTGATCAATGTAAGGAGCAACTCAACACACAGAGGACAAACTTCAAACCTAAGAGCTGACTGTTTCACCAGGTGGAGTCACACACTCCATGTAGAGCAGGATCTAAAGGCTTTTGCATTCCTCAAGACATCTGAAGGTGTTCATTGTGTGCCTCTCTGGCAATTCCATTGTTCATCACAAAGTTAATTATGGAAAAACTGTAGAACCGATGAAAATAGCTGCTTCATTTACACAATGAATGAGATTCACATGAGTGCCTTGCTTGGTGAAACTCAATGTGTAGCAAAAAAAAAAAAAAAAAAAATTGCCATTTGGTTAACTTTGATTAACTGAGAAAGTGCTGTAATTTCTCAGTAAAATATTGAATCAGTTAATATGCCATTGTGGCTGGAATGGAAGGACATGCCACGTGAAAGTCTTTGGATTCAAGTTAATTGAACAGGCACACTCAAAGTCCATCTACGTTTGAAACAGAGGCGTGGAATAATTACATGAGAAATGGAATTGGCTGTTCATGTAATGTCCAGAAGCCCACTGAAATTGTTCAGCATACCTACGGGGACATCTTGGTGAGCCCTGCCATATGAAAACCCAGAGGACCCACTTTGGTGCAGGTCACGTCCAACCAGAACAGGGGTGATGCAATCGTAGGGGACACAATGGCATTTTGATTAGCCATCTTTAGACAGTGGGATTGTGTGACAAGAGCCTTGCTCATCACTGCTTAGCATCGGTGCGCAGATGTGTTGTTTCTCCACTGAGAGACTGTGTGTGTGTGTGTGTGTGTGTGTGTGTGTGTGTGTGTGTGTGTGTGTGTGTGTGTGTGTTTGTGACCGTGAAAGTGAGTCCATGGAAGTAATGGAACACCAAGCTTGTCCAATCAAAGGAGCATGACATATTCCAACTCACAATACAGTATGAGCACAGTCAAAGGCCTTATTTAAAGTAACATTATGTTTTAAATATGAATGTAAAACTATTGATCTAGCTACAGAAAAGACAAAGAAAGCCTTCCAGACATTTTCCAGAGTTTTACTTGCAGTGCTAAAACATGCTAATGATGTATGATTGCAAAGAAACTGTAGCAATGTCATGCTGCAACTAGGTTTTCTATTATTTTGAGTTGGCTTCCTACCGCCCACCCAGAACTACACAGTGCATATCCTGCATGGCTGGTGGATAAATAAAAGTTGTATTTATCCACCTATAATATGACTATATGTCATTCAAATAAATTTGGAGATGGCACCAAAACAAATTGTCTGATACCCCAGTGGCGAAAATGTAGTGTTCTAAACTGTAGCCAACACAGTCGCCAGCGAGGTTTGGTCCCTTTTGCAACTGAGCATTTTGAAAAGAAAATTGAGCAAATAGTTATAATTAGAAAGACAAAGGAATAAAACTGAAAGGAATGGTGGTAGATGAAATACTGTAAACATACAGTTGATAATCTAGGCCTAATATTATGTAGAATATCAAATCAGAATGGAACCCAACCTGGTTTTGCATTGATGTGACCTCACCTCATTTGTCTTGGCTCTTGGCTCTGTCTGTGTGTTTAATCTTCGCCTCGCTCCCATGTGTACTTAGTCCAGCTGGGGCTCAACTGCCAGACTTGTGCAGTGAAGGATGAACTTCTCCACACCATACTCCATTAATCTTTCTCCGTCACTTTTTTTCTTTAATATAAACTGACGATTAATATGTGTCAGTTGTTCTGTCAGGCTTGCTCTGCTAATTGTCATTTATTGGTTTCTTTGTTGGGTCTGTGAAGTGTAACTCTCTGAGATGTTCATTAGACTGCAAAGAGCATCACAAAAACTTCACTTGTGAATTTCACACTTGACTGTGTTCAGCTTTTCTTCATAACAAGAACTTAAAGAAACCAGTGACCTGGAATGAATCTGTAAAATGCTCATGTAGCCCAGATTGCTTCTGTTAATACATAGCATTTTGCAACAATCATTTGTGGCAAGTTTTTTTTTTTTTAACCATTTTTACTCAGCTTTGAACCTAATAAAAATGTGAAAGGTCCGTAGTTTTTAACATGTTTTCCTTTTGTGTAAAGGTTTTGTTTGCACTGTGGTGTGCACTGAAAATGCTACATTTTCTCTCAAAAAAAAGCAGATATATTTCATGACATCTAATTAATTTAAATGAGTTGTTTTCCCCCGAGTCTTTAAATGTGCCACTTACACAAGTTTCAGATGCTTGCATCTGCTTCCGCCCTCCCTTAAAAATGTGGCGATAGTGCCAAGACCGGCCGAACAAGTGACCCAGATAAAACACAGTGCTTTCTCCCAACTCTCCTGTTCTGTCGTTTGTCCCCTTCACGAGGCGCAAACTGTCAGATTTCCTGCAGCCTCATTATCTCTTTAAAGCAGCACGACTCCTGACTGCTGATCTCTCCCCCTGCGAACAGACTCACTCACTAACCCCTCGTGCTGCCTTTTTCCCTCGGAATGGTGCCACGGAAGTTTATTGTGCCTTAATATACAACATGACGAGGTGTCAGGAAGTAATTTTCCCTGACACACCGGGATTTAACTCTGGATGCCAACGGCACATCTTGGAGATGGGTTCCCGTATCACCTGAGCAACACAACTGGCGTGTGGGTGTATGAGAGCTGACACGGACAATGGTTGACGTGCATTGTAATGGGAGGGAAGCGTAATTTGTCCGGAGATCCATGCCTGTCCAGCCGTCTGCGTGCATCGTCCCCAGCGCAGCGAGGACGCACAGCTCATCCATCACTCGCCAGTGATTAAAAATCCTCGTTGCACTTTTGAGGCTTGTCTCCTCGGCAGCCTGAAAAATTGAAAACTTGGAAATTGAGACAGGATGACATGTGGGAACTCACCCAGCACTTTTGAGAACAACCCCTTAACCACTCGCCCCAACCCCCCCCCCCCCCCCCCCCCCCCCTCGACTCTCACTCTCTCTCTCTCTCTCTCTCTCTCTCTCTCTCTCTCTCTCTCTCTTTATGGAGCGGTCTTTTGTCTTTTGACTGTTCATATTCTATTTCACTACCCTCATAGTTATCTTAAAAGAATAATGGGAAAATCTGATGATTTTATATACTGCTAAATGAAAGTGTCACATTTCAGATTCAAGATAATATTTCAATTCGTTGAGGACACTTATACAGTACAACGGCTCACTTCTGATAAAGCAGTGACATTACTAAGCTGATGTTAAGGCAGACTGACTTATTCAGATACTGACTTATTCAAATGGATACAACAGTCCACCACTCCACATACTTGCTCAGAGGTTCTACTGATAATGATCATTAAAAGACAAATCTACACACTCTAATCTGTGTGGCCATTTTCATCACCTCTGCTATCAAGTGGTCGAAAACCTCTCAGGCAAACTAAATCTATAAAGTTACTGATGCTAAACAAAATTCAGTATTAATTCAGAATTAAAAAAAATAAATAAAAAAAAATCAGTAGGTGCTTTTTCAATACCTGGGATTGTCTTATTTGAATGTCAGTTTAATCAATCTATTTATCCATCCATCTATCCATCCATCATTTTAGAAACTATTATGACAGTGCTTGAAATACTATCATTAGCAGGAGGTTGAGCTATGAAACAACTCAGCCTGATACAGCTTGAGGTCTTGTGCAGTTGTCAGAATACTGAGCACATTACCTGTGACAGGCAAGCCCAGCTCACCAGCTCATTGCTGTTTACCACAATATGCTATATTAAGAACACCTTAGCTGACCCTTTCTGCATTTTCAGAGGAGGTTATTCCTAAACAACTCAGGTTTTATTTGCGAGAAGCTTTGTTTTATTTATTTAATATGTGAAAGCTTGAAGGTTTTTTTTTTTACATGAATTATTTGTGTGTATGGGAAATCAAGGTCTTTCATGGAATCACGTCTTTTCCATTTTCTCCTGTTTGAAGCCGTTCTCCCTTTTTTTTGTTGTTTTTTACTTCATCTCCTTCCAGAGGCTTGTATTAGTTGCTTTGGTAATAGACCCTGCAGCATTTTTCCTGCTTTTTTCCTAATGCAGAAGTCCCACTAAAGCCAATTAGGAGGGTCTGATATCCATCTATAATTAGGCAAATAGCACTTAAAATGAAATTGTTAGGGGATTCATGTGGACCTAAATTGTGGTTGTGGGATGTCTTACTCTGTGGAGGAAAGCATTTCTCCAGACCGGAATTCTATAATGTTTCCAGCTGCAGGGCAGCTAGTGTCTCCAGAAACTTATTAGTGAATGAATTTATCCTAGCATGGAAAATGCCTGAAATTATATCAGTATATCCAGTTACACTGTTCTATATGCCACACTGCTAATAGTGAAAAAAAAATAAAAAATCTGACAACATAGGTCAGATCATACTAACTATAAAGACTATATATAAAGTCTATGCTGCTTGAGAATGAATCCGGCTATTTAAAACTTATCATGTTAATAAAGGTAATAATAAATGGTGCTCCCATCGGCCTGCTTCCACTGCATAGTGAAGTCTAATGCATAGTAAATACATGTCTCACTGGAGCATTAATACTTAAGTCACTCTTGCACTGAGATCATCTCCAGTGCTTAATTACACACACCCTCTCAAGCACCTTCTCCTTCTCCTACTGTCTGTACTTACCAGGGCAGGTAATAGGGAGGACAGGTGAGTAAGAATGCCACCTCTACTCTTGGCTGGGTATTGAGTCAGGAGGTGAGGAGTGGATTGCTTCATCCATCACCGTTGTGCACCATAGGCTTCTCTAGGGGGAGTCTAGCCCATTGTACTAACCTTAGGCCGGAAAAAAGTAGGAAAATAGGAAGGAGAGGCAATCAGGCAGGCATGATTGGCAGCAGTCGGCAAGGGGGCTATTTTATTGTGTTTTTAGGAAATTACATATGGGGTTGGGGCCTGTTGTTCCCTAGGGACCTGTCAACAATGTTTATTAAACAGCTCTGTCATCTCTCTCTCTCTCTCTCTCTCTCTCTCTCTCTCTCTCTCTCTCTCTCTCTCTCTCTCTCTCTCTCTCTCTCTCTCTCTCTCTCTCTCTCTCTGTGTGTGTGTGTGTGTGTGTGTGTGTGTGTGTGTGTGTGTGTGTGTGTGTGTGTGTGTGTGTGTGTGTGTGTGTACATCTATGCACTTCCATAATGGTCCTCTCATCACAAATGACATTCTTGGCAGTGAACAAGAACATGCTTGTGCACATCTCAGACACAAATGTGCCTTCCTTTAGTGCTTTTAAATGTGTCATGCTTGTTACTACCACCAAATGATATATCAGCACTGTGCTGTCTGTCTCTTCTACATACATAATGCCAAAGTGCATCTCTTTTCTCTCTCTCTCTTGCTCTCTTTCTCTCTATCTGTTTCTCACTCCCTCTCTTCCTTTCATCATTTTTCTGTCCCTCTCTCCCCCACTCCCTTTGCTATGCTTCCCCGTCCCTCACACATTTCCCTTTGGGTTTATGTGCATTAGCCGTGCTAGGTGTTTTGGGCAGTGCGCTTACTGACAGTGACTCTTACAGGCATGAGTGATGCCCTTCATCTGCTAACCACACACTTTGAGTTTGCTCCTCCACCATATGGTTTCTGGAGCCACAAAGTGCATTTGATCCCTTTTAATACCAGCCCTCTTTCTGAAGTGAGCGAAGGGGAAAAGGAGCTGGATTACTGTGCTGGCATTCCCCCAGCCTCTGTGTTCTGGCTCTTTTAAGACTGTCCTTCACAGGTTTTAGCAGATGCTTCCATTCTGTCTATTCTCACAAACCAATTTTTTTCTTTCTCTTATTCTTTTTTTTTTTTTGTATTTTCTTTTCACTTCCAGTCCAGTTTAGTAGTTATCAACATATCTCCTCTTTTCAGTGCCTTATTTGATGTTGGCTAATGATACTCCATCCTTTTACACTTTTACTTTCAAACCCCCAACACAAAGGACACACCACTCTAATTGGGGCAGGTATTGAATTCTGCAGTTGAAAACAAAATATCAGAGTAATAACACACAGTGATCAGCCCTTTTCAGTCTTCACACTGGAAATAGACAGGGTCAGAAAATAAAAACACTTACTGTGAGATCTCATTTCTGGTAATTGATCTGAATGTATACTCTGAACATCTGAAGTAGTATGAACTGTGGTCTGAAGTGTTTGTGTAGGCAGTCATAAAGTATAACTAATATGAAGTTATCAAAAAACAGCTGAACAGGGGTATGTGACTGCTTGCACGTGCACACAATTTAGGCAGTACATTTTCTTTAAAGTTTACTCTTACAGTGTACAGTTATGTTGGTATCTTCATGTTAGCCTCTTCAGTTTACAGTTATGTTGGTATCTTCATGTTAGCCTCTTCAATGGCACAGAAAAGTGGTCTACTTTGATCTCCCTGCCATCATTTGCTAATTTGCTGCCTACCCATTCTTGCAACTAGTAGGAAAATTGATTTATTTTTGCTATTTCCTCCCCATTAACAGTACTCACAGATCTCTAACAATGAGCCTGTAGCGGTTCAAACATGCTGCTGTTTTCCTTTTTTTTAATGGATGCTCCGATAGATGTGATTATTGTTCTCAACAGCTATTGTATCCCTCACTTCCTGCTGAAGCAGTGTGTTAATTGTCTGTAAATGTTACTTCAGTCTGAGCCACTATTAAGTGTGTCTATTCATAATCTATTTAAGCTTATGCAGAGCCTAACATTTTGGACAAAACATGCTACAAGGTACATTGATGCCTGCATATTTCAGTATTTCCATGTTACAGTACCTTCAGGAAGTATGCATACCCCTTTGAAATATTTTACTCTTTTTTTGCATTGTAGTCATCTCTTTGAGTCATTTAACTTTATTTTATTTCTCCTCACTCTGCACTTAGTGCTTCTTTGTGATGGTAAAATACAGAATTGTAGAACTTTTTTCAAAATGATAAAACATAAAAAACTGGCATATCCATATGAGCATAAGTATGTGTACCCTGTGTTATAACACTTAAAATTAAAAAAACACTTAAAAAACTCTGGTGGCTTCCACTTCCTCAAAAGCATCTTTGAGATGAGCAATAACCTTCATTGCTGTGTTTAGCTAAATGGTTTGGACAGGATTTGAAAAGCTATGCACTTTTCTGGATTAGGCCTTGCAGTTCAAAGTGCATGGGACAACAAGGAGGACTCCTATTCAGCAGTTGGAGGAAAAGAGCCTTCGTACGAGAGATGACCAATAACCCGAAGATCACTCTGGCTGATGTACAATTGTTGTAGATGGGATAAAGTTTCAGAGGAACAAACGTCAAAATGGACTATGTGACAGAGTGGCCTGACGGAAGAAGGGTGTCCTTTTAGAACTCTATCCCATCTCCAGAGAGACCAACATCACCTCAGCTCTCCACCAAGACAGGCTTTCTATGTGTCTTCCTCTGAGAGGAGGCTTCCCTTGAGCCGGCCATTCTGCCATATAGTCCCACATTGTGGAGGCTGAAGTGATGTTTGTTCCTCTGGAACTTCATCCCATGTCCACACAGGATCACGGGTATCAGCCAGAGTGATCTTTGGGTTCTTGGTTATCTCTCTTACCCATGCCTTTCTCGTCTGACTGCTGAATTTAGCAATGCAGCTAGTTTCAGGAGTCCTGCTGGTTGTACCATGACTTTTCAAATCCTCTCTAAACTATTTAATTAAACACACAAATAAATCTACGACTTATCACAAAGATGCTTTTGAAGAAGTGGAAGCCACCAGAAGTTTGTTACCAAGTGTTATAACACAGAGTATGAATACTTATGCTCATTCTGATATGTCAGGTTTTTTTTTTTCTAATTTCTAATTATTTTGTAGAAAAGAAATTCTACAATTCTGTATTATTTTTACATCAGTTATTATATTGTATTCTGTGTTAGTGTCTTTTCTAAATAGCTGTGCTATTGTCTTCTTTTCTAAATAGCTGGGCCTCTTGCTGTGGTTGTTGTGTTGTAGAGTATGAGCTGTACCATTGGAATCTTGGTGGATGTTCAGTCATAATCTGAACTGCAGTCATGGCAGACACCATGGATGACTCATCCAAAAAATATCACCTCCACTGTCTGTACTCAGTCATGCTTTTAAATGATGATCTTCAATTTATTAATTGGTTCATTTGTGTGTTTGGTTTCTGTAATTGTTTGGACTGTGAGTGATCATCCCATTCCATGTGTAGCCAGGCTTGTAATTCACTTTAAGCCACATATGTTTGATCTCAAATGCCCGCCTCAGTGAACAATGTGTTCATACATCTGATCAGTGAATTTGGGAGCATAACACTTGGGTAAGGCTGTAGATCAAACACCTGCACTGTCTGCAAATGTGCACATTTAATTGGAATTTAATAAACTGGCAAAGCGAATGTGTTTTGTGATCAAAAATCCTGTGAGCTTGTAGTTTTGAATGAAACTTTGAGGAGGGGAGGGAAGGGGGGGGGGGGACTTAATTAGTCCCTGCCTTTACCAGATGCTTGTCATCAAATCACATTTTCCTCCAGTGAAACTTGCTCTGATAATCTTTCTTCTTCTTCTTTTTTTTGCTGTCTTTTCTGCTTACAATGCCTAAAACGTTTCTCAAAAAAATGATGTTGTCATTTAGTTACCCAATGTATTCTGGTATTTTGCATGTGGTAAGCTGTTCAGTTTTGCAGAATATATACAATAGACTCCTCAAGCCTGGCAGGGGATTGGTGCACTGGCCCCTATCCACAGAACACAGTACTTTTGATTTCATCAGCAGTAATACAACAATAGTGTCGCTCGGCAGAACCTCACCCAAGAGCATTAGACTTCAGTTGAGCTGGGCTTTTCAAGTCGATGCCCTTTTTCTGAGGATTCAAAAGGAAAAAGATTAAAGGCGCCTTTTAATCATATAAACACATTTCTCTTTTAAGACAGTGCAGGTCACACGACACCATTTCAACAGCCCTGCTAATTTCTTTTCACTTCGATATAGAAGGTCACTCGCAATCTAAGCACGTCTTCCCATCAGAAAGCGTCTGCCCAGATGAACAGAGATGGCAAATATTGTGTGTTGCCTTCACCGTTTCTCTCAAACATTGTGTTTATGCGTGTGTGTGTGTGTGTGTGTGTGTGTGTGTGTGTGTGTGTGTGTGTGAGTGAGTGAGTGAGAGAGAGAGAGAGAGAGAGAGAGAGAGAGAGAGAGAGAGAGAGAGAGAGAGTGAGTGTGTGTGTTCCTGTTGCCATCTGGCTTCATAATGAATGAAAGCAGAAGGCTGGGAGATGTGGTATCAATCTTTCAGACATATTGCTCACATAAAGACAAGCGACAATGGTCACCAAAGCGATAACTAATTAACCACTCCAATGTAAGATCATGCATCAGCTCTGGTATCTTGTATATTCACTCTGAGGATTTAACAAGTCTTGTTTTTCACAGAGAAGTTGACATCAGTGACTTGTTTCTTTTTTATATCAGCAAGTTGCATGAAGTCTTGTCTTTCCATCTTGTTTTCATCTACAAACAGGAACTGGATCATGCGTCTGTAGAGAAGTTTTTTTTTTTTTTTTTTTGGTCTGTTTTCTGTGTTATTATTGTCAGCTGCTATGGCAACTATTCTCAATTGTTGATGCAGGTTTGAATTTCTGTAATAAGCAGGAAGTTTGAATATTCCCTTGTGTTTCTCAGAAGACAGATTGAAAACCTTTAGATTCCATTCTTGAACCAAATCCATTTTCAATGTATCTCCTGTAGGATTCTTGTGTCAAAGTTGTACATAGCATATACGAATCAGTTGCCACCGATTAAACAGCTGTCTAATTTACTAATGATGCTCACAAAGGCAAAATCCGAGGTCACGGCATTTACGTGATTTATAAGTCACATTTTTGCAGATGAATGATCTTGATGTAATATTGTACAGCAGAAGTTAAAAAACAGACCTGTTTTAAGACCTTGAAGGTCAGTGAGATGGCTATATTGAAATAACTTTGATATGGTCAATTAAATTTCTACAATTAAATCTACATTTCCACTGATAGTATGGTGACCGCAAACAAACTCGGACATGATCCCATATCCCAATCACCAAAAACCCAGGAATCAACCTCAGTTACTTGTCAAGCATGGAGCAGGCTTCGTATGATTACCCAGAGTGACTATGGTTATGTATTTTCATTGGAATATAGGCTATCAAATATTAAATCCTTTGTTTGCATGAAAGATTTGACAAGAGTAAATTATAGATCTAGATTAAAAGTGATTTAATCAAATCCCCTGTACTTTTGTGTTCCTCTGATAGAAATACAGATTAACCCATTGCCTATTGCAGCACAAATGTTCCAAAGCCAACTGCCAAACTGCCAACGATTTTCTTGACAACATGGAACATGCAGTTTGATGGGTTTTAACTGAATAACTCAAGAATCATTCTGCACAGGATGACAAGATTTGTATGGTATGCTGGTCTCAAGCCTGCATCAACAAAGCCCATAAAACTCTCTTTGTTGATGTTGCGCCACCTAGCACAAAACATAAAGCAAAATGGCTGCAGTGACTGTTACTTTGTAATAAACAGAACTGCACATTTTATGTACAGGGTCACCGCAACAGGCTGGATGCTGTTTTGAGAGATTCTATCTGTGAGAGCACTGTAGTGGCCAGATTGTGTTTGGTATGCATTAAACAATTGGGCACCACACAGACACATGGGTATGCCTGTGGTGAGCCTCTTTAAAAGCTACAGCAACAACAGCAGGTTTGTTAGCTGCCACCCAAGCTTGTATTTTTATAGTCTTCATTTGCAAGCAAAGATCTATATTATCATGAATTTAATAATACTGTACATCATCAACCTGTACTTACATTTTCTAACTGGCTATCAGTTTCCTGGGAGACGTGTTTCATATACTGTAGGCACTGCGCTAGTTTGTGCAAATCCTTTCCTCTCACTCACTCTTAAGAATGATTCCTTTCATTGGAGAAAACGTGTTGGACTGAACAGTGGTCATATTATTTACTGGTATGTCGGTTCATCTACTTTCATCTTCAAATCCTGACCCTCGCGCAGATTTTCATGATCATTGCGGTGTTAACTTGATCCTGCTCAGAGGTGGTGTTAGCACTGACCTCTGAAATGGGATAATGCAACAAGCAAATCGCCTCAGCATGCTCGAGAAAAACTCACACTCAGCCAGATTCTCTCTCTCTCTCTCTCTCTCTCTCTCTCTCTCTCTCTCTCTCTCTCTCTCTCTCTCTCTCTCTCTCTCTCTCTCTCTCTCTGTAGAGATTTAGTATTTGCCACAGGACTTCTCCAACTCAGCTAAGCCTTTCCAAGGGGGCCCTCTGCTGTTGATGCACTATCAGGTCCTCTTGCCTACTCTCCTCTCCTCTTTTCCTCCTGGTCCTCTACTCTAATGTACACAAATATATTCTCCTGCAAAACCCCCCTAGGTGCTTTTCTGTGTCCTGGAAAGGAAAGCAGGCAAGATTTAAAACCTGTGTGCTCAGACTGACACTTTCTCAGGGGCCGGTAAGAAATCTCACTCTGCACCGCGGGGGAGAGGCGTTCAGGCCACAGGACTGTAGAGGACAGAGAGAAATGATATCCTTGGTAGCAGCCAACACAATTTAAAAGGATGCATTGGCCAGGCATCAACTGTGATGGGGCGAATTAATTGTGAGGCATATGGGAGACAGTGCTGGCATATGTTATGCTATGATAAAAGAAGCAACATAAAGACAAGACCATTTCCAATTTTGGAGCTCTAAACATTATACCATCTTATAAAAATCTAGGGCATAAACATTGTAGATGAATCTTTATTCCTCCCTGACTGTTGTTCTTTTTTAGTAACAATTATCAAGTGCAATTTTGTATTCAAATGCATACAATCAGTACAGCAGAGAGCCAAGATTGTTAGTATAACCAAAGCAATTTTTAAGCAGTCATTTCAATATCAAAACAAATATTTAGTGTTATTAGCTTAACTTATTATGGAAATGTCCCGCTAGCATTTTTAAAATAACAAACACACCTCCATGATTTTATTACACTGTTATTGTGTGTGTGTGTGTGTGTGTGTGTGTGTGTGTGTGTGTGTGTGTGTGTGTGTGTGTGTGTGTGTGTGTGTTCAAAATATGATTATGATGAATAAAGTACTATCTTATCTCATTTTATCTTGTCTTATCTTATCTTATCTATCAAGCAGCTGACTGCCCTCTCATGTTTCCCATTTTGAGTCTTTCTCTTAGGCCTCCTCTATTCCCACATCACATGATGCTTTCTCCAGCACCTCAGCTCTGCAGAGCAGCCCCAGAAATAAGACTATAAATAAGAAATCAGTGGCCTTCTCTGTCCTGGTGCATTACTCGGACATGATGTATGCTTTCTGCAGTATTATTACTCACTCTGCTCAAATCAATGCTCTAATCTTTCCCCTCCGTGATTGATAGGCACCCAGACCCAGCGTACACTGTAAGGCGATTTAATAAATAGCAGAAAAGCTCCATAAAAATTCTCAACCGGACCGTTAAAACATCGGAGGCATCGCAGATGACACAGTGGCTGAAGGGTCATTCGGGAAAGACCACCCCTTAGGCAGTGTAGCCTTTAGAGTGAAAAATAAAGTTAAATAAATGGCTTCAGCTTGAAAATGCCCTGCTCACGGTAAAGCACAATTTGACAAATGCTTAAGCCAATGAATTTTAGCAGAGCATAGTCATCTAACCCCCACATGTTCTCTCTCTCTCTCTCTCTCTCTCTCTCTCTCCTCTCTCTCTCCCTCTCTCGCTCTCTCTCTCTCTCTCTCTCTCTCTCTCTCTCTCTCTCTCTCTCTCTCTCTCTCTCACACACACACACACACACACACACACACACACACACACACACACACACACACACACACACACACACACACACACACACAGATGCATTCCCACTACCATGGCAAACACTTCCTGCCTGCCCTCCCTGCTCCACTCCGGGGTTACATTAGTAGCTGGTTATGGATGTCAGAGCTGCCATTTGGGTTTTGTGTTGAGATGGATAGGATCCCTCTGAGGCCAGACTAAGCGGAGTGTGTTTGGATCACCGCCCGTGGGTCAGCACAGCATGAACCCTCGACTGGCTCGGTGGTCACTGCCTCTCACCGCCAGGTGACCGATAAGTCTGCTGTTTAGAGGCTGGAAACTGTCAGGTATAAGACGCTACTAAAGTCGAAGACGTCAGAGTTGCACCACTGCAGAGCAAATCTCTGATCCCAGTTTAGCACATAATTCCTGAGGCAGGGAGCTAATTCCAAATACCCAGGAGAATATAAAAAGTAACATTAGTCAACCTGTGAGCTTATTGTGAAATTTAAGCCAGTGCAGTCATTGTTTTCTGTTATCTTGTTCCCTTTCGTTCCATTGGTCTCTCTGTGCAGATTTGATGAGCCCTGTATCTGTATCTGTATGAGCTCCAGAATCTGCAGTGAGAGGGATTAGGTTAGCTTAGCCTATCAAATAACCTCTTATGGGAATATATTATGCAGTCACAAATGAATGATTGCTTCACAGCCTCTAGTGATAAGTGTCATTCTTATTAAGTGCAGAAGCCATATCAGATTCTCTGTTGAACAGGGGTGATTGCCATTCTGTCTTTATTTCCATATAGCCTAAGCCTTTGGGTCACTCGCCAGACACGTTTTAGAGATCTCTCTCTCTCTCTCTCTCTCTCTCTCTCTCTCTCTCTCTCTCTCTCTCTCTCTCTCTCTCTCTCTCTCTCTCTCTGGAAATCTTTACTCTGTGTGGTTGAGTTGATGACAACTTAATCTGATCTCAGTGTATCTGCGGAACGTCCTAGACTCAAATATGGCACAACAGGGTACGAGGAGCCAATCAATAAACTGCCGCTCATCCAGCAGTCAGATATGATGGCCTGAAAGAGATGAGACGGCGAAATCCGCTCTGTCAAAAGGGCTAGAGATACCGAAGTGCCGTGTGTGATGCCTGAGTGACTGAGAACTGAGCACTGACAATAATGTCTTTCAGTAGATGGACAAATAAAGATGTTTGCTGGTTGCCCAAATTGAGCTGTTGGGTACTACAAGACACTGATCAGTGACCATGATAGGGAGAAATCAATGAGGGGGACACATACAGAGGACAGCAAGATGGAGCAGAGATGGGAGTTTTCGGCCCATGCACCACATGACCCGCCTTTGGAAAGGCCAGCTAACTGTGGCCCATCCGTCTGTAACTGTGTTATGTGTGGATGAAGCACCATTTGGGTCTGTTGAATTGGACACTGTGAACCCTTAAACCAATAGTTATGATGGTCCAAGGTGACCATAGCTTTCTGTTGGATTTTTTTTTTTTTTTTTTTTTTTCTATTTCGATCTTAGATGGATCTGACACTGCATTTTTCATCCCCTCCAATAAATACACGGTCTGGACAAATTGCGTAAAAGACGTAATTCACAGCTGTTCTTTTTTATTGATTTAGATGACAGCAGAGGCCATACTGCATCTGAGCACAGACCCAGTCCTCCCGCTCTACCCTCTGGACATTGCACTAAACGTGCAAAACAAACTCAAAGGTAAGCCCACTGTCCAGTCATGGACTGTTATTTGACTTTTAATCATAGGACAGCATGCATATCTGGAAAAATATATATATTCAGTGGTTAAAGTGGGATTTGGCAGGAGAGGGAACACTTTTTAGTCTGCACAAACAAAGAACAATAGGAGAAGAATAGGATGATACTGTTCATTTATCTGAGGTGCCGGTACTGCGTACCCCCCCCCCCCGTTTCCCCAAACTTTAACCCCTGTATATATTATATATACTGTACATACATACAGATGTAAAATTCTGGCTAAACACAAAGGCTAAACATTTGTTTTTGTGTATGTGTGTGTGTGTTGGTTGGTTGGAATAGTATATAGCCATCGGACCAGAAAAGGTATAGCCTAGCCATATTTGTTCAGGGTTATGCTTAGCTTATAATGTGCGAGCCCGAGCTGAAATCTCCACAATTAGCATAAACCTTAAATGCCTATGGCTGAAAGATGGCATACTTTGTGTCTTTGAGCAACAGCAGGCAGTCCACACACACACACACACACACACAGAGGAAGTAGTTGGTATGCCATCCTCGCTTATTCTCCTTCCACCAGTTTTGTTCTCTCGGCACCCGCACAGTTGATTTCAGGTGTTTTATTGCAGAGGTTTGGCGCTGTGTATTATTCATCTAGGTGCATCAGCCGCCTGCACCACATGATGTAGTAGTAATATTGCTTTTGCCAGACTGCACGACTGCAGTCAGTGGAGGTTAGAATAGTATGAGGTGGGCATAGGGGAGGATTAGGCCACTCAATACACTGTACAATTAGGCGTTAATACATCACTGACGAGGCAGACAGGAGTTGACTAAATGCTCTGCACATCCCTGTGCGTGTGTGCGTGTGTGTGTGTGTGTGTGTGTGTGTGTGTGTGTGTGTGTGTGTGTGTGTGTGTGTGTGGGTCTATGCAGTGAAATAACTCACTTCTGCAGTCCAGCCAGGGGACTGGCAGCCCCTCCTCCTCCCCATAAGAATGATTTAGTGGTAGATCATCTGTTTAGGTGGATGTATCGATCCCCTTCCGCTCCCCGCTCCTCACAGCACCCCACCCCACCCCCATTCCCACCCCCTCAGCCCAGCACTTTAGGCCCCTGGCAACACGACCTTGATTTCTGCATTTGTAAAATTCAAATCAGTGGCACCGGCATTCTCTCCCTTTGCCGCCACTGAAAGCGAGGGGGGATTATCAGCTTTGGACTCGATTGCCTTTCAATCCCAGCCGCCTTCAAAAAGGGCACCTCAGATAAAGGGAGACTAAAAAAAAGAGAAAAGAAAAGAGAAAAAAGAAAGATAGAGCCAGGAAGAGAGCACGTTTGTCCTGTGACTTCACTAGGAAAAAAAATCCCTGAGGGCCATAAAATAGCTTTCCCTGAGTTTCATTTCTAAATGCTTGGCTCCATTTTTTTAGAGACTTTGAACTGAGTCTGAGCTTCAGAAACAAGGAATTTATTAAGAAAGGCCTTCAGGTTAGCTTTACTGTCAATTTTCATTCAGTGCAGATAGTGGCTTAACTAACAGTCAAATACTCACACACAGTCACACATACTAAAAGACGCCGCACACATGCATGCATCGTAAGCACTGTTCCATAAGTTATTATGTACTGTAGCTTCCATCTTATTTTACTTTGTTTTTAATTCCTTTAATTTTATCTTCATTTAATGATATTATGTTTACAGCACCCATAATGTAACTGCCCAGAAGATGATATTATACATGTAATGATGTGTGATCACAATAGTAACAATGTTGGACAAAGAGCAGAATTAGGAGCATAGAGAATTGCCATTTCCTGCATCCTTATAAACTAAATACTTTATTTTAAGGATCACATGTTGGCCACTAATACATACCTCATTAACAGCTATATTAGTGACTTGCAAGGCATCTGTTAAACAACATCAATCAAGGACTTAGTGGGCCTTGATTTCAAGTAGCTAAGAGGTACTGTATAAAATATGTATATCTTCCTAGTGTAGTCTAAATAAATCCCTAATAGTTGTAGAACATTTGTAGAATAAGCAAGAATATTTGCATATGCATGCATTTCCATCAAATAATGTAAATAAAAAGGGAACATTGCGCTCATGTACAGTATTAACTGCACACATATATTGCCTGCAGGTTATAAAACATTACTTATAGTATATTAGAATCAGAATGTTGATTTAATGAGAAAGTAGAATGAAGAAAGTAAATGTATTTCAATGACTGCAGTATAGCTCTTCCCCAAGTATGTAACTTCATAGCTGAAGAGTTTTTGCTAAGTAAATGTCTTGGTTGATAGTCATTACCCACAGGGATATGTATGTACAGTACAGTCCAGGATGTAGCAATTTGTGGTTATTTGACAGCAGGTATGGCTCATCTTCTAATGTCAGTGGGTCATGATGGGGCTTGAAGGTGTTTTCTGTAGTCTCTACGTTACCGTCCACCAAAACACACACAGTGTGTGTGTGTGTGTGTGTGTGTGTGTGTGTGTGTGTGTGTGTGTGTGTGTGTGTGTGTGTGTGTGTGTGTGTGTGTGTGTGTGTGTGTGTGTCTGCCATAACTAAGAATGAGAAATGACCAGGGCTCCCTCACTGCACTGGACTGGACTAATGCAGTGAGAGTGGGGGAACCACAAACAGGTTGAATTAAATATAACGTGCTTTTATCTCTGTGGTTAAAAATAAAGGCAAAGATGGAAGCTTTGTAAATAAATAATTCTGGGCGGCTGGGGCTTGATCTGGAATCTCTTGATGTCACCCATCAGTGTTTTGGGGCATAGAGGAGTAAATGGATTTTCACAGACACCACGTGCAGATGCACTATTCATGAGAAATGAAATGGATTGTCTGAGATCAAACACGCCAGGCTAATTGAAATCCTTCAAGATTCTTTGTTCACTTTGGTCTCTTTCTCCTCTTTTTTTATCACTGTATAAAAGCGGGGGCCTCTGGATGCACAATCTGTTGTCAGAGTATCAGATGTGGTGTTTTTGATGCTCAAGGAATGTCCCTCTAATAAAGGTTTGCATACGGCCGAGAAGGCCTTGATTTGGTGTACATCTATCTGATGGTGTGTGTACTGTAGAGCGTCCCACCCTGAGATTCTGAAATACTTGTTAGCTTTTCAAAAAACTCTTTTTCAACTCATGCTCTGAGATCCTTGGTGTATCATTGCATCAAAACTGTTCACTTTTTTTCTGAAGGTATCAGAGGCTTGTGCGATATCCTAACTGACTGCCTTCATTTGTTTAATCGAAGTCTCAGCTGGGTTTGTGCCAACACGACTGTCCCCCCCGTTCCTGCCTGCGTCACACTCTGTGATAGGTTACAGCAGTCCTCCCACATGTTTCATAACGCAGCCGCCATCGCTGCTCCCATGGAGACTGGGGGAGGCAGAGCAGAGGGGAGGGGAGAGGAGAGACTGAAGTTTGTGTAGGGCAGCAGCTTCTTTGCTATATTTATCCTGTCTTTCTCTCTCTCCTTCCTCAAAGTGAGTCGTCACAGCGAGAGCAAACTCTCCTGTGACTACAGTCCTGTGCCTTGCTGGGCCTCTGACTTTTTTTCTGTAGTTGCTCTTATTCTCTCTCCCTCTCTCCTTTCATTCTTTCATTTTTCACACACACACACTCTTTCTCTCTCTCACTCACTCCCTCACACATACACACAAACACACACACACACACACACACACACACACACACACACACACACACACACACACACACACACACACACACACACACACACACAAGCCAGCTGCACGAAGCATGTATAAGTGTGCTGAGCCCAGCTGTAGTCAAGGTTAATTATACACACACATTGCAGAGCTTTAAGTGTGGCACATCTGAAGGGTACTCTGAGGCTATTAATGTGGAAACTCATTTCCTTCACTAAGACTGAATTCCTTCTGTCTTAGGACTATTGCTCTTTTTTATGCATGCATAAAAATACATTAGGAGGGCAGAAATGCAGCAAACCTAGATCCAAAGATTAAAACAGTGGCAATGCACCTAAATCAGCTTGTCGCTTCTCAGTTGGATTCCATTGGTGCGCTTTTGCAGCAGTGACAGACACTGAAGTCGAGCTAAGAAAGAGGCTTTGGTCAGCATCAAAACATAGAGGTGTATTATTGTGGTGTGGGAGGCCTGTTGAGAGGTAGGAGGAGTGTGTATAATCCATCATCTTCATTGGCTGTTTTGATCTTATCGTAATGCTGTCCTTGGCCTTGTCCTAAAATTCCACACGCATTTGTAGCTGGACTGGGCTGCTCAGCATTGTTTTTGCCACGCCGCACATTAGCACTCCATCTCTCATGACTGCACAAGTGCCTCTGAGGGGGATCGCGCCGAAACACACTCAGATGATGACATACCAGAGAACAGTTAGGCAAACCTGGGTGGTTGAGCAATGCCCAGGATCAGACAAACGCAATCAGTTCTGATACACTGTGAGCGCACCTCCTGCGTGCCATTGTTTAGTCATGTGTTTCAGAATGTGTAATGGTGCTAGATGTTTATCTCATTATCTGATGCAAAGCCAGGGTTGAAAAGGCTTCTGCACAGCTCTGCATAGAAGCAAATTAATATTCATCTGCTGTGTTGGGCTGGCATGTTTTTTTCTTTCTTTCTTGCATAGTGATATGGCTTTGATTCTTGTGCCATTTCTGAACTGCTTTCAAGCGGTTATCATACAGTGGTCTCAACATGAAATTTGAAATATGAAAGAATGAGATTTGCCCCTCATAATTGAAATGTAGCCCTAGTTGTATTTTGATTAAAGGATGTATCTATGACAATGTGTCCAAATGAGATATGATGTAATGAAATGCCAATCTCAAATAGTTCTGGGAACTCAGGTAGTGAATTTTATAACCTCAGCAATTATTATTCTTTCTTTAGTAGTTGCACAGAGGATTGCAGGGACAATTCTCCAGATTTATTCATAAAGGCAGTGAAAATTGCTGTCCCGTTGAAAGCACTATTGATGTTGTTTTAGAAGATGTTGAAATGTCTTCAGTTAAACTAGTTGCAAGCATATGTCTTCATTAATTATTCAGAGTGTGGTACTTGGCATGTGTCCGGAAGTAACAATGAATGAACTGATATTACATTTGGCATAGATTGCTGTTTCTGTGCATCCTGTAGGTTATCACAATAAAATAGTGTATAGTACAGTGTAGTGAAGTGTGTATGAGAGTGTGTGGCTGTATTCTAATCTAACAGTTAGGTAATTCACTGAGAACCATTTGGGAAAAACAGATATTTACATAATTAAAGGTAGGGTTTGGAACATTGCTGCACTTTTTACTATATAGTTAAAGTGTACAGTACTTCACACCTTGATTGCAACCATTAAATCATTTAAAATGTTAGTCATCTGTGTAACAGGACCGAAAAAAACACCATCCAATCATTTTGAGCTTTCCGTTCAAAATAATTCAAAGCTGATATTATGTCTATCAAGGCTACAGAAATGGGTATAAGATTGCTGCATTTTCCATAATCTCTCATCCTACCAACACTACATCCATTTTAAAAAAGGTGCACTGGTAGGCTCATATTTGGTTGTTCTGTTGCAAGAAAATATGTAACAACCACCCCCTTTTGTTATGTTATAATAGCTGGTAGGATTATGACCCAGGTATGATTGGCTTGAATTATCAGTCATGATGCCTATATTAGGGTAGCTTCTCGCTGTAGTGTTAAAAGTATCTGCGCAATCTCTGGCAGGATGTTTTGCTTGTCATGCTTTCAAAGAACACTCCATGTGTCATTTTGACTTTTAATGTCAGCACTTGGTCCTCAGGCTAGTACTGATGTGAACAATGTCATTGCAACAAGAGGAAGATATTAAAGGAAGCCAAAAGCTGAATTGGTTGAGCCAAGTGCTTGGCTGAATAAAAGATTGAGCATTGTGCCTGTTGAACACTTTGCCTCTCGGTACTCCTGTGAAAGCATAAAAACAATCTGACTCAAGGGTGCATTGTCAAGTGTTTTTTGTTGTGCATCCAGTAAGTTGTTGTGTTTGTTTATTTTTTTGTTTGTTTATTTTGCCAAGAAAGTAATGCCATAGGCATTGTCCCCTATGAGTTATAATATTGTAATTTTCTCAGAGTCTAGTTGGTGTCTGGATTCTTTAAGGGATGCTTACTGTCTATCCAAGACAGTGTATTTCCTCAGAGTCTCATGTATTTTCCATTGTAGATCGTTTAAGGTTGGGGCTTCAGCGGTCTGCAAGACCTGTTTATTTACTCCTCCCTAACTGCCCCCTTCCCCTTGATGTTACTTCCAGATGACCCTCTGCAGACACCTGAGCTGCTGCTGGCCGCCGCCATCTTGAGAGACAACTCCACCTTCCTCCAGTCCGAGAGCATGCGGCCGGCCAACGACCCCAAGGAGAGGGACCCCTCCCACGTGCGCATGCTGAACGATGTCCTGCAGAGGCTCGAGAGAAGCTTTCTCATCTCAGACCCCCCAGCAGGCTTGTACAGGTAAACCCATAACACTGCCACTGCCACCTCAACACCACCCACCCCACCCATCTCTTTCCATCACTGACAGTATGGATGAGAGTCTCCCTTTTGAGCCTTCATCCACACAAGCTGAGCCCCTCTCTGCAAAAATTTGACCCTCAATAATTCATGGGTTTAGACCTCTCTTGGAGGACTGCTTCAGTTCTCCTGCAATCCATTATGTATTATATATTAAGGCAAAGAGTTATCAGATAACAAAGGGAATGGGAAAGGTGATGGAGACAAGTGGGGAGACACTGTTTGATGTTCCTAGACGGAGAAAAAGGAAATCAATTATTGAGAGGGCCAGGCGTGGAGTAAAACAGACTGAAAACTTTCACCGTGGAATGGAGGCGACTATGTAAAACATATGTCTTACAAATGAGTTGACGTGCTGCCAAGGCACTACAAAAATGTCACAACGACAGCTGCTTCTGTGGCAAGCTATAGAGTAAGGTTTAACTGTGTTTGAACGCCAGCGCCGAGCAGAATCTGCCTTTTGATTTAGTGGCCATATCCATTCTCATTGCAGACAGAGACAATCTGAATTGCTTTGGGAGAACACCAAACACCACAGTGCCACTCTCTCATGAGCTTTTAATACCATTCAGTCCTTTCCGGGAGACAGACAGCCCAAATTGATGTTTGCTTGCATTACACTTGCTGGCATTACTCTCAATTGTCCATGCATGCAAGTATCAGTCTGTGCCATGAAACATAATGTGTCTTTTGAGATCAATTTACTCATTTTTTTTTTCTGCCGTTAAAAGGCTACAGCAAATTCTGCAGCAGAGACGGAAATTTTCAAGTTCTTGTAAGGAAATGAATGATGACATTACTTCCCCGTAGTCTATTGTGGGTGACTATTCCAGGCAGCCCAGATAGACATGCCAATTTGCATTTCTGTCAAATGCACTCTCTTCAGACAAGCAGGCTGACAGGGGGTTGAAGGAGAGAAAGGCTGGCTTTGAATATTTCATTTTGTGGAACTTTTTAGTTTTACTTTTTTGTTTTATTTCTCAACCTTCTGCCATACATGCTGACTGTGTCTTGAGGTATTTTATTATGTAGTTGCGTCTGAGCATTACAGCATGAGAGGGACCTACTGTACATTATTACAAAGTGGGCTAAGCTTTTGTTGTGTCACTTGTTGCATCATCCATGATTGATGATCAACTGAGTATGCTCATTCAGATGACCAGTTGAATAATTCATATTATTTGCTATCATGCCAGGACAGCGCTCTTTCCTATTCGGTATATTTAAAGGACCTAAGGACTTCAGTAGCATCATCTTAAATCAATTTCTTTCGTGTCTGGGAGCACAGAAGATTCTTAATATTCGATTGCCTTCATCTGCTGTCCTTTGCAGTGATGTTGCAAAGTTTTGTCTTACCTGCTTGTCCAATTTGCAGCATGTTAACTATTTCCAATAAGTTAAGCCTGACGTTTTAATCATTTTGTCAGTGTTACAAGGAGAGCTCATTTAAAGTGACTGTAGAAAGGAGAGCAACATGGAGATAAGCAGATGCAATATTGTTCCCCAGGCGAGTTGAACTTTGTAATTCTCTTAAGCATGGCACTAGAAGAGATTTTCAACAAAGATTTTATTAAGCAATAGCATCAGACACATCTCAGTTAACCACTTCATCCTAATAATGATAAGGATCAACACAAATCATTATCTATCAATAATAATTCCTTTGCACATCCTTTGCAATTACAGCCTATGCTAGGCATAAACCATAGAATGCCGTAGGGTGTCATTCATTTTTTTAAGAATTTGTCACACTGCACAAAAGTGAAAGTGAGCAGCTTTGGGATTCTTTCCCCAATTATCTGCACCTAGCCACTTTCCCTGTGAATGAATTGCCTCTCAGAGACACTGGGGAGAGATAGCGCTATGTTTATTGTCATAATGCGAATGCACGTTTACCTGGCTGGGCTAGACTGCAGTTATCATCAAAGTCAGAATTATGCTGTTCAGTCGTCCTCAACTAACATTCCAGCTTAATAGCCTCACACATTCATGAGACAAGTATTCGCCCCAAAAGCACACAATGCATGTAACTGTTTTTATAGCATTTTCTAAATGGTTTTTACTCAGTTTCGATGCCATTGCCATTTTTTTACCAGTTGTCATTTTCAAGTATTCATACAAATTCAAAACAAAGAGTTTCACATAGTTGAGTTGAGTTGAGTTGGCCTTGTCCAGAGGAGCTACTTGCTTGATTAATTGACCTCAGCTATTGGAGTCAGCAATGCCTGAGGGACTTGATTCATTGGTATTTATTCTTTCTTGAGACTTGCATGCACTGTCATTGCATTCCACGGATGCCTTCAGTAATCTTCGCTCATTAGAAGGAGGAGCTGCCATTGCACAGGCGACATGATTGTAATCAGATGGTAATCAACATTTTCTGGAGTGGCTTGATTAAATTAGCAGAAGGTGAATGGGAAAAGATTAAGTGCCGGGGCCTTGTAAAGCACAATATCCATTTATCTCCCTGTGTTCAATTCTTGAGCCACTGGGAATTAGTCTCATCTCACTGACCTCCACATTGCTCTGTCTCTTGCTCACTTGTCTTGCTAAGTTTCTCCACTCCGCTCAAAGCCACTGGGGTATATATGGCAAACGTTCAACATTTAAATGAGCAAAAAGGTTCAATCACTTCTTACTGCAGGTTACAGTAGCTAGGGCTGCATAAACACCCAGCTCATGCAGTGCAAATATATTATATTATTGGTATAAAACAAATTGAATTGTTAAAATGCAAACATTACTCATATGGATGCATTACCTACTCTCACTTGGCTGTAGCTAATGAAAAGATAAGATAAGATGTACTGTATTGCCCCGTGAGGGGAACGGTCTTGGACTTCCATGCTGCTTGAAAAAAAAAAAAAAAAAACAGAAGCAGTAGCAGTACGGTAGTGCAGGTGTGTTGAGGGCGGAATAAAGTACAGATGTGCAGCTCTGCATCTAAATTCACGTCTGTGTTATGTGGCGTGAACCCCGTGTAGCTACTTGGCCCCTGCGAATGGATGCTATGCAGGGGTGTCATAGTGGGGGGGAAAAGGGGGACTAAGTTACCAGGGCCCCAAGTGGGGGGAGGGCCCTTGAGGAGCCGGAACTGTATTACAGAGTGTGAGGGGGGCCCATAGCCACTGCCTGTGCACAGGGCCCAGACTTTGGTGCGATGCCCCTGATGCTATGTGTGCACCTACAGTATGGTGTATTGTGTCTTCATTCACTATCTGTGTCTGTCATGGTTAGAGGACTGGTGTGACCACCCTCCCTACCTTGCCTTACAGCAGATAATTGTGTGACTACACTTATATCACCAAAGGTGATATCACAGTAGGTGGCATCTCATGGTCCCCTCCAAGGAAATGAGAGCTGAGGTGAAAGTCCTACGGGAACTTTGTTCTTTCAACTAGCCAATCGTAGGCGATATCCAATCAAAGTCTTTCATTCACTATTTCCGCCATCCAGTCAGAGGTCTTGCAGGCTTATTAAATCAGTCTGGTAAAAATATCTCTCTCTCTCTGCTACCTAGAGTATGCCAATTTTAACGCCTCCCCCACCTCCCATTCTGTTTCTTATCATCTGGGACCTGGAGGCTTAGCATTCATCATTATCTCCACATGGTTTCAGCCACACTACGTCCAGACACATGGTCCTTAGTGGAGCACTCTGGTCATCGTCAATACATCCTCTTTTAGCCACTGCCATCAGTTGGTCCCTGTCTCAATACTGGGGCAAGGCTCCGGCCCTGCATTCTTTCATCAGCAGAATATGCATTTGGCTTAATGCACACCTTTCTACAGTACATTATGAGCCTTCTCCATGGACTGTTGCCATAATGATTCGATGACAGGGGCTTTCGCCTAAGACTTTTCGATTAAACATACTGTTACAATGTTTATTGTTTAATATTACAGCAACAGGACTGTTGTATCCTATCTTGCATACTGAGTCTTTCCAGTAGGCATAGAACTGAGATTGTCTGTCATAACTTTACATTTTGCATCCTATTTAGACCAAACTTTTGGGCTAGATCCTGCTCTGTCCAGTGCAAATTGTCAAGCTACTGTAATGAGTGAACAAACAAATGACCATGTTGTTTCTGATGACAGCATCTCCTCTTACCCTAGCTGTAAACAGAGCAGAGAGAGAGAGAGAGAGAGAGAGAGAGAGAGAGGGAAGGAAGGAAGGAATGAAGTGAGAGGGTGGTGGAGAGGCGGTGAAGGGTGGGGGTGTACTGTACTGTAGGTTGTGCTGAAGACAGCTGTGAGGTATTTGACCTTACGAGGACTTGGGGAGATGGATGGCATTGAAACACACCCAGTAAAGTCCGCTGTGGCAGCTAAAACAAACGTCTTTATGCTGTCAACACATGACAGATGATGACTGACTGACACGAGGGATGACTCTTTTTTGAAAGGCTAAATCCAATTTGGAATGTTGTAGTGGAAGGCTCTCTTGCAGTGAGGGATGAGGGGTTACTGAACTCTTGATCAATAGCTATGGGATGTTATGGAGATTGTAGAAGGGATTGTCATGCACAACGGTGTGAGACTTTAAAGAAAAGCATTTTAATACATCATCCGGTTATGTACGTTTACATTTAATGGTACATTTACATTTAATGGTAGAACAGACTGTGATGTGACATTATTTTGAGGTCAAAATTTGGAATTTGAATGTGATTTGCATTTTTATAAAGAAAGTTCAAAGTTTACCCAGGTGTATTATTTATTTATTTATTTATGTATATTTAATTTGGGAAGACTTGGAGTGCGGTCATCTGCGCAACTTAAAGTGAACGTGTACAATTGAAAGCTTAGTCTATTTATAAATATAAATATTATATCATAAATTTGAAATTCACCCTATAAATTGTATGCATTGATATTCCTTTCAGTAACTAAAGTGGCAGTTAAATGTGTTTCAATTACCCAATTGAGGTGCCTAAGTTCTTTGATTCAAGCAATCTTGAGGCTGTTGTAAGCTATGGACTCAACATAAAGTTACCACCACTCAAGGTCAAGGTGATGCTCTAAACCCAAGTCAGGCTGTTTACAGATAAAGAATTGGCTCATTTGTTCTACTTAGGTTTGTGCAGCCAGTTAAAACCAAGGAAAATCAATGAATGACCTTAGAGCGTGAAGAATAAAAGCTCAAAAAGCTTTCTCACATTCACCTGCAATAGTGCAAGTGTAGACAGCTTCAGACCTCAATCCTTTCAAGGAGCCTGAGCTTAGATTGTGTGCATGACACCTGGATCCTCTGCAATATTGATGACTCCAACTCTCCTCTTTCATCTCTCGTCCCCACAGGAATCTTCTGTATGGCCTGAACACGCAATCTCCCCGTTTCTCCATACTCAAGGATGCCCAGGAAGTGAAAAGGCTGCAGCCCCTAAACCAGACGCTATCTCTTGTTTTTAATGCCATCAGGTCGGCTCAGAGGCTTGTCCAGAGTGGCCTTGAACTCTTTGTCAATGACCCAGACGTTCACTGACGCCCAAGTCAGGTGCTGTGCTGTGCTGTGCTGGTGTAGTGTAGTCTCCACTCTCAGCTGGCATGTGCAGTGGAGATGAGCAGGCCAGAAAAGACCCAGACAGCAGCACAACAAACGCTGATGTGATTGTGTTTTGCACTGATTATCTTGATACAACCAAAACTATCAAGGGCTTGGATCAAGAGTCCCATTTTTAGCAATAATAATTGTACTGTGCGCGCAAAGTATCCATAGAATGATTGTGGTAATTTTTTTTTTTGAGGTCTGTATAAATGATCTGTTAAGACGATAGTCCATTGTACTTCCAACCATAGCCCTGTTGCTGTTTGTCCTCTCATTCTTCCTAGCATAGCATTGGGTGAGCTCAAAAAACAGAGCTATGGTTGAAAATACTCAAGACTGTGTGAAGGCAGCTGGTAAATGTGACACTGAATGAGAAAAAAGCAACCAAAGAGGTGAGTAGCAGATGCAGATGCAAAAACATACACTTTTATTATTTATAAATGTACAGTATGTCTTAATGTCCCACACTAATATACAAAAATGGGTGAAATGAAATTGGCTTGTTTTTGAAGAAAAAAATACATTGTATGGTTTACATGAATGTGATGAGCCTGAAAATAATTTGAATTTAAATTTCATAAGCATAACAGTGCTTTAATGCAGGTGGTCACGTTCTATGCTTGCTGAGAGCAGGGTGTGCCTTATATGCATGCACAGTGGTCCATGGCTTTGTGTTACTGATGAGATAAACTGTGTCATGTTTAAAGAAACAGTCTCACTGCAGGCAGCTTAGCTTCTGCTTAAGACCACCAGCAAACTATGGTATAGGTAATGCAGCTACAATACTCTTGTTGGAAAGCAACCAATTCTATGGCTGCTCTAGCAGCAACTTTCTGGATATATCTTTTATTTAGGTTCAGATATATTTATTCCATTATCTATTATTTGGATGTAAGAAAGATGCACATGAATTAGCTTATGCATTTTAGTTGTATATTGCTGAGAGTTTTAGATTCCAATGCACATGCAGATGAAATAACAGGCTGCAATACTGATAATAATGCAGAAATAATTGTGCAGCTATAATATGATGTTTGCCACCACATTTGTGCATAATAAGTGACAAAAATGAGTTGAGATAGCATGTTTACGTTTGTGAATACTTACTGCATTCATCAAACTTTATTCCTTTCAGCCCACAGCACCCAAATCAATAATTATATGATCACAATCAAAAGACAAATATTTAGGTAACACTTTATTTGAAGGTACCATTATAAGACTAACATGACACTGTCATTAACTATGACATGACGATGTCAAGAATCTGTCATAAACTTTATAAACCTGTCATGACTTCTAACATACCTGAACTTTAACCCTAACCCTAACCATGACAAATAACGGGTGAGAGTTAATGACAGAAGTCATGACAGGTGTATAAAGTTTATGAAAGATTCATGACAACGTCATGTCATAGTTAATGACAGTGTCATGTCAGTCTTATGACGGTACCTTCAAATAAAGTGTAACCAATATGTACATAGGCCTACTGACTGATATGTGTACCACATGAAGACTAAAGTTATTCTGCTTTAACTGTGCAAGATGCAGCATGTCTGCAATTCTCAAGCACTTTAAATTAAAATGTTTTTGGACAGACAATTTCAGGTATTAGGTTTGTAAACGAACAGGTTCGATTACGTGACAATGTTAAAATTCTAAAAGAAAGCAGGGAAACTTTGGGGAATCAAATCAGGGAATCAAATTAAACTAAGCTTTAATGTTTTAATGTGCCTTTCGTGAATAAGCATCTGTACTACACACATGTCAATATTGAAAGTATTTTAAAATAAGTGTAACAGGCTAGCTGGTGGCAGTACATGTAAATCTTCACATCCCCTAGTCCTTCATGAACGCTTCTAACCACTGAGTTAGAAGCCTGGTCTTTTAGCTCAGTGGTTAGAGTGTTCATCTCCTATGCCGTGGGTTTGTTGTAGTTGATGAGGTGGCAGGTTTGAGACTTGTGTGCGGTTGTGGACCGACCCCAGCTACACAAGGAAACTTCCTTTTCACAATTTGACATTAAATAATTTCATAGACATGTACATAATCTACACTGCATTTTGATAGGACTGTCCTTCTTGACCATTCCTCATTAATCAGTACATGCTAATCGGCAGAAATGACTTCCTCGCTGCTTTGAACTAGAAGTACTTGCTTCTGTTGCTATTCTCTTCTTATGTTCCCTCTCTGGGAGCAAATTGTAGCTATTTATGAGTGATGATGTGTTCAAAGGTTTTTTGTCTTTGTTTACTCCTTTGTGTGAAGGATTGTTTTTGTTACAATGAAATGTAAAAAAGCCCACATCTACTGCTTAACATTAATTAAATTAATTAATGTATGACTGCATGACTGCACAGTAGGCCTACACATGGGCAAAAAATTCTATGACTTTTTGAATGATGTGGATGATGCTGTCTATGAGTACTGTATCTGGTATGTTCACATTTTACACCTTCCATAAACTTATTTTGTTTGAAATTTATTACAATGAATATCATGATGGTAGCAAATGGGCTTAGAATGCACTGAGGTGTATAAAATATGCTGTAAATTTGCACTAAATCCAAACATTATTTTTAAAATCAGGACAACATTTGCATGTTTAATGTCTATGGCACCTCCTGTAAATAATTGAAAAGACTTGTACTGTTTTGACAGCAGTCTATGCCCAACCATTCATAGAAGTTTTACCAGTACAGTCACACATCTGTGCTGTCTGTCTTCTTCATACTCACTTTTGTAAGGGAGACAGTTTTGAGTTGACAGCAGGGAAATTTGTAGTAGGGAGTATTTAATGACATTTGACTGGAAAAAGTTTATACAACTATTCTAATTATTCCTCTTGTTCATTATATTATGATGTTATCATTGTAAGAGGGTGCTTTTATTTTTTATTTATTTCTTTTATAGCTGTGTGTGTCTGGCATCACCACAGGAAAGAAAAATAACGACTTGTTTTGTCTCCCTCTCTCCTATTTCCAGAAAAAAATCCTAAATATGAGAGACTTGT
The DNA here is from genome assembly GCA_027497455.2 of Sardinella longiceps. Taxonomy (NCBI): domain Eukaryota; kingdom Metazoa; phylum Chordata; class Actinopteri; order Clupeiformes; family Clupeidae; genus Sardinella; species Sardinella longiceps. The sequence continues at coordinate 3,454,312 of JAODXP020000022.1, read as the reverse complement.
TACATAGTGTCTCACTTGTAAATATTTAAATTGATGTTGTTTAGTGGTCTCTATAATCATAATAATGATAATAATAATAATGGTTGAAAATTATGATCTTTTATGTAGATGAAGTCTACTGATATTTTTGCCAATTTTTGATTGATGTGAAGTCTGAAATGTATTCAGGGTATAAAAGGTTAATTATGATTGGGAGAAGGAAATGGACTTCCTGCAAAGACAGCAATAAAAATCATAGAGAGCAAAAATAATGATGTATGGCATGTACAAATGTAACACCTCTCACAAATGTCTCTCAATTTCTTTTCTCTGCACGAAGTACTGTTACATTTTTGAATTTATCTTTCACATGCATGAATTTGTCTCAGCTGGTTTGGCTTGTTGAATGAGTTTGTCTCCTGAAGCAATAAAGTGATTTCTACACAAACTTTTCAAGATAACCCCCACTGTGACACCTCTGCTGTTATTGTAAGAAGCTTTACTGCATGCACTCAGGGAATGCCTATTAGCATTACTCAGGCATTTCTTCCATTTACCAAATTGTGTGATTGTGTTAGTGAGGTCAATAATTTGTTTAACCAAAAAGCAAGTACATAAACTATTACGTTCAGGGTTAGTGTAAAAAAATCTATTTTTTAGAGACACTTTGCTAAATGATGTATGACGAGGTACTGTATGAGCAAATGAACTCCACAGAGAATGCTGATGTTTATGCTGGAAGCCTGTTACATTGTATGTCACTCAATTATGCAACCAGTAATTAATAATCTTGCTAAGAACTATGTAGTTGGCTCTTATATAATCCATTAACCACCATTTTCTCCATTGTGGTATAGGGCAGGCCAATTCACAGGATTTACACAGATGCTCCCACAGTAACTCTGGTTTAAAGAAACATCAATACTCAGAATTAAAGATATAATGTATAGGTGCAGTCTGTAAACCAGGGGTATACATGCAACATGTTTAATGTGGAAGGTATTACTACATTGTTTTCAGTAGCAGTATGAAGGTATAACAAATTGGGCTCATGTGGTGGTTGCATGTTACATTAACATTAATTGGGATGATGTATTTCTTTCTGTGGGTTATGTATGTGGTCTTTTATAAAGGATTAGAACCATTATTTTTGCAGAGATTCAGCAGGTCTTCTATTCATGCAGCAATAAACCCCCCAACACTCATAAACTTTTCATAACAATACCCCTGGGAAGAAATTAGATTAGAATTTTAACGGTAACTTGTAAAAATATGTTTTATTAACTATTATATTCACTCTGTGGGTCCAATAAAGGGGTTTTAAAAGAATTATCTTTATGGTTTGCAACTATTCCTACCATTTACTTGTAAAAATATTGAGCAAATTAGCTGGAAACAACTATTAAAACTTTGTTTATGAGAGACATTAAAAAGTAGATTGTAAGGTAGGGTTCCGTGTAGAATATTTGACACCTACTTCTTCCACTTGCACTGGCCCGTTATGCTTTGAATACAAAGGCTACTGTAGGGGAAGGTTTAATCGACTCCATAGCTGTTAGTAAGTCTAACTAGGTTTCATTCTGTAGGAAACTAATCGTGCTGCCGCGCATGCGCAGTATCGGAGGCTGGATGTGAAAGATGCTCTCACCTCAGGTGCACCAGTCGGCTGACGGAGAAAAACAATGATGGCGACTGCTGCGGAGGAAATCAGCCAGAGCTGTCCTATCTCTGACAATGACATCACGCCTGTGTCTTTCAAAATTGCCAGAAAAAATCAGGACAGACCCTGGAAGTTGAGGTTTATTTATCTACAATGCTGTGAGTATCATAGATGCAGACGCACGATGTAATGCACCCCAGCATCCAAAGTGTCTTGCTAGTGTGGATGTTCTCCCCTTTTCCAGGAAGGAAAGCAAGCGCGCATTAGTAAATATTTCACCTTCGTTCACATTATTTTAATCCTGTGGTTAGTGTCCGATCAGCTCTCTGCGTGGATGTCTACATGTAGCCTACGTGATTCATTATGAACTGTCTGATGACGTCATTCTGTAGAGCCCTGCCCCAGCAGTTCTCCACCAACTGCACAGTGATTCCTTTTCAGACATAGTAGCCTAGTGTAAATGACAATGGCCTATTTATTTAGTATTTGTGTGGTTACGTTCAAAGTCATTAGTGGGCAATTAATGCATCTAACTAATCCTACAAAATAAATAATTAATAGCAACTCTTTAGACTAGCCTAGCCTACTGGAAAGGTCATAATAACAATACCATAACGTGATGATTGAGTGACTTGCAAGATCAAGGCATGGCACTAAAGGCCTGTAACGTCACCATTGATACAATGTATTGAAAACTAATGTAAACTGTGTATTTTCATAACAACAATATGCTAAGGCCTAGCCATAATTTACGTGATGGGCATAGGTTTGGCCTGGTGGTAAGGTTAGTTTCCTCTTCAGTTGGCTAAATTATCTGCCCACATATCAAGAAGAGCATTAAGAGAACTCATAGCTCATGGTTTTAACTCTACACAGGGTAAAACAACTTTCAGATTTTCTAATGTATAGTATACAGAAGATGTGAGGGTTTCAATATTACTAGTACTTTTCAGTGGAATGGAAATCCACAGAGAATAATGCCATAATGCAAAGTAGGTTGCTACCTATTCTATGTAACAGAAAGGTGGAACTTCAACAAAACTCAGAAGGGTAGCAAACTCTAAATGACCGTTTATTGCAGTATTATTTTTTAATATGAGGGTAAATGCATGTTCATAGTTTTAACCACAAGAACGAGAGCAAATGCCTTCATTGATTTTGAATGATATTTAGCGCTCCCCATGTCTGATAAGTAATTTATGGGTTATTGTGTACAGAAATTGGCTGGAAAGGCTTGTAGCCTGATTACCCTGACCTGCAGGGTAAATTGAAAATTCTCTAGTGGTGCATCAGGGTGTAGGCAAGGCTACTACTACTCAGGTTACCTTTGGTGTGAAAAAGTACTGCTAAACTTTATGTGTTTGTGTTGTGATTTGCATACTTAATAAGCACATCATGTGTGGAAATGCTGTCAACAATTAATTAATCATCACAGCTCTATGAATGATGGGAAACTGCTCTCAGATGTGAAAGTTATGTGGTATCTAAATTAAAAGGCTTTGTCAAGATGACACTCTTTTCTGCTGGAAATCTGCCAATGGATGTGATACCACTGTCATTAAAGCACCATTATGGAGACATAGCAACTTTGTCTTACATTGTAATCAATCTTCTTGTCTTAAGTGCAGGTGTTATTTTGAAGTCTCAGAGTATCTGCACAACAGTACATAATATTTAATTTAATGTTCGATTATGACAAAAGCACTGTTTCTGCAGTTAACCCAGATGAACCCAGATGAAACTATAGCAGCCTAGAAAATGTGGGTTTGAATCCACCATTGTCCCCTTGAGAAAGTAACTTAACCCCAAATTGTACTTGGAAAACTGGCCTTGAAGTTATTGATAGCTTACAAAATGTAAGTCACTTTGGATAATGTCTGCTAAATGCATTTAAAAGTAAAGAAGTGTTCAACTAACAACACCAGATGTTGAAATTGAATTCCACTTTCTTTGAAAGTCTGTGTTTCTTATAGTATATATCATAAATGCAGTAGTCCAGACTTGTACAGTCATCATCTGTAATGGAGCCGTGGAAGATTTGTGCAGCAGGGATGGTAAAAGTCTTGCCAATATTCATGTGAAGAATGCTGCTGGTATTCATATTGACCATCATCACGGCTATGCTGACAAATTGTAATGTCTCTGATTAAGTATGTCTTTCCCATTGATTTTCACCTTTCTTTAGAAGAGCTGCTGCAAAGACTTGCAGTTAGTTGCTATGGTGCAGTGTTACATTTGCTTCAATTGAGCATGTATTGATTTCAGGAGCCATTTCTATGTTATGTTACTGCATCATAATGTATGCAGTGCTTTTAATATGGTCTACTTGCAATAAAGAAAGCAGAGTAATTTAGTACATTTACAAAAAGATCATTGGGATTGAAATGTAGACCACATCCTTGTAATTGTGTCTCTAAAGGATTTAGTAATGAAAGTGTCTGTTGAAATGCTGGCTTTATCTACACTGGTTGCTATTTTTGTGCACCATGCCAGATAGACTCTAGTGTTTCTGTGGAAGATGGGATGTGTGGTGGGGTTAGTTAGATGTCATGTCTCATTGATAAAATGAATCATTCATTTCTCCTATTATTTTTCACTACAGCATTAGCATTTTGACTCTCGGTTGCCTGTCTATGCATCCATAACTAATCCCATCCAATGCATTTACAACACAATTGAAAATCAAGTGCTATCAGCGAGTGGGTTTTAGACAAACTTCTTCAGAACTTTGCAGTTTGGCCACTCATTCGTGACTGCCTCTTGCTACTGGTTAATCAGCAGCAGCCCTGTGCTGTATTCATATTCATCAAGCCAGCAAGGCATTAGACTTGTAATTAGGTCATCTGAGATGGTGCTGTTGCACCAAGCTCACATTTCTGCCTTCAGTACTACAGATACACAAAACTTGAGCAGTAATTGTACCCAACTACATAATAAATAATTAACATTTCACTTGACCAAGTTCATTCAACTTGACCCAAACCATTTATTGAAGGTACAGAAGGCGGTTGGACAACATCTTATTAGATACAATTTTGATGTTATGTAATAAGTCATTTGCAATTAGATGCAAGTTGTTGGGAAGTGATCCCAGATAACAATTTTGAAGAACTTTTGGAATGCTATTTTGTCTGTAATGGCAATACACTGCTTTAGACAAAATTATAATTCAGGTAAACTTCAGTAATACACTAGGGTAATGCTTGCGTGCCTCATAGGCTATTATACTATTATGGACCACTGTCCCTTCCTGAACTTTATATTCTCAGCTCTGTTAACTTCAGGTATAAATGCCCTTGAAACTCATGGCTTTGTAACTAGGAGAGGATTTAACAAGACACTGAGCTGAGGACAGACTTGCTCCATGGAGACACATTACAAATATTCTAAAACTGTGTAAGCCTGTTCTAAACCAGACTGGTGGATTATTGGTGCTAAAATACAGTAATGTGGTGTATATGAAGGTGAGACTTCTGTATCTGTGAAATTCCCACTGATACAGTAGGCCTACATGAGAGAGAGCATGAATTCAGCACTCAAACAGTGTTTATTTGTCCTTTGATACTCTTGAGAGCTTGAGAAATCAAGTCTGCATTTGATATTAAATTGCGCTATATACACAAACAGACATTTCTGAACACCACTGAATATTTGTCACCCTGGCTTTTACTCTGTCAGTTTAAGTCATCTTTTTGATAGCTGACAGCAGCTGACAGATTCAAACTGATGCACTCATTGCTGTTTTGTCAACTTGTAAATCCTCATTTTTGTTTGGATTGCAGATTTTTTGTCTATTGCAACAATACTGGGGACGGGCATATTGGGTAAGTTCTCTTTTTGGTCATGAAAAATTTCTAGCTCAGTGGCAGAGAAAAAAAAAAATGCCTAAGAACTTCATGTAGAAAATGATGAAATTAAATAATGTCCTCTTTGTGTTTCACTGCACTCTAGTGAGGCGTGTTGTCATGTATGAAATACGCCCTTCATATATATTCAAAATATGAATGTGAATGATGACAATCTTCCCAACTAGCCAAGTGTAAAGAGAAGTGGAGGCCTATGATTCTGATTGAATACGTCTGTCAGAAATATGCTAATTGAATTCAACTTTGCCTAAGCAGTCATTTTACATAAGGGGATATTTATCTGGCCACACATAAAAACGTCACTGTCATGTACATGAACATTAGACAAAAATAAGTAAAGACAATCACCCAGCTATAGGAAATGCTTTCAGCAGGTCTATTGTGCCTTGCCAATGATTCCCCCAGTATGTGGTTTATGATCTGTGTAAGTTGAGACATATATTTATGAAAGATAGCAATTACATGGTGCATTGAATTTAACTGTTCTGTTTTCAATAAGATTTAATAGTTCTTAAAAAGACATTGCTCATCCCCCTTAAAACCTCTGCCAAACCACTTTACTGCTTTTATCGTACCATAAAAAAGACATTACAAGCATCAATTAATTTTAGCCTTACATTTTTCTTGACTTCCAAATTAACACTCCTGAATGAGCAGAACAGTTCCTCCAAGTAGAGTTAAGACTATAGGTGATTGTCATCTACAGCAAGACAGACTGATGGTTCAAGCTGTACAGTCAAACCTAAAACCATCTGGGGTTCCTACATCATAGGTCTACCAGTGACTATAGCACAAGCAGGACTGCTGCCATTCCTGGTGTCCTTCGTCGTTGGGTTCTTTATGCAGGTGAGTTTCTCATCTCACATTGCATGCCTTTAACTACACCATTTCAGCAATGGGTATTTAACACATAGCCGTGCTTCACTCATAGAAACAACTTAGTGTTAAATGTCATATCAAGAATGTTTTCTCTGATTCACTCTTGTATAACTGAACAGTATTTGAAACATTCACTGGTGTATCAAGCAATAGTCTTTTTTGGTATTTGCCCTTGACTAGATTCTTTACCCTGAGAAAATTCATGTAGATCACTGAGACTTAACTTGGCTGATTTCATTTGATGAACTCAATAATAATGGTGTAGGAATGTCATTGTATGTGATTGAACAAAGATTTGTTGGACTTTCAGAAAGTAAACTTACTTCAAATGATTTATACAACTCTCACAGGCATTTTCCTCTTCTCTACAGGCTTTACTCATCTATCTGTTTGTGGACTTGCTGCAGCGATGCAGGCTAAGCCAGATGGAATCATTAAAGGTTTGCCATACATGTCTTCAAAAGGTATCATGTTGAATTTAACAGCACCCAGTGTCTGCAGGTCTGTAATGGGATATTGTTTTCCTCACAGACTGCAGAGACAGAGCGGATTTTAATGGAGGATGTCAGTCCGCTGGATTCTCCTGTGGTGTGCCCTGAAGAAGTGGAGGAAGTAGACGAGGGAGAGGAGGCAGGTATGGTCCTCCCACTGTCCATTCAGAGGGTGTATTTGCTCAGAGAGGTTTTCACAGATGGCTTTTCATCAGCACCCATTAATCAGCACTTTCTGTTTTCTTTCAATCTGCGTTGTTGGATTTGAATGCAAAAATGCCATTGAATTTATGTAGTACTTCTAATGATATAGGCTACTAATTTCTTTTCCAATGTCACTCACTCAGTCTCAGTAGGCCTATAGATGACAGAGCTTTGGTCAATGGAGATGGAGAGAAATATTTATTATCATTGTCTCCTCCACTTTGATTGTAATAGATATGATTTGTGACTTCATAAGTCACAAAAATGAATGCATTTTTTTGGACAATTTGCCAAGTACTTTTAAGTAAGTAATTTTTTGGACTTTGTTTGAAAAGTAGCCAGCATTAGTTTATCTGGGCATTGGAAAGTATGGTCCCATTGCAAGTTGCATTGGTCTACTATAAATGCCCTAGTTTTACAACAGAGAGTTACTGTTTTTAGAATGTTTTAGGATATATGTTTCCTACTATCTTTGTTCTCGTCTGGATCATGTTCTAAGGTTGGTAGTGTGCACTGAAAAGGTCCTGACATACCTTTTTAAACAATTTGAAGTTGTGCACCACACTGTCAGTTAAGGTTTCAGAGGGAGAAGCATAAAATATTTAGAAAAATTCTCTGCACTCTTGGATCCATGCAAATGTTTACTATGTTTTCAGTCATACAACATTCATCAGGTTAAGTAAACATTGCATGGATCTAAGTGTGTAGAGAAAACTGAAAAATGACCAGCTGATGAAAGAGCTGAAGCTGTAGAGGGTGCATGTAGGCCTATTTACTTTTAGTTCCACACTGCATGTTTCTCATTTTTGTGCTGGTCCATTTTGTCGATAATGAGCTCATAATTGTCCAATTCAAATGAACCTTCACTACACTATGTGATAAAAAATGATGCTATTCCACAGAATCTTAAAGATCATAGGTATCATACATAAATTGGGTCTGCACCATTAACAGCAGTCATTTAATGCGTGTTTGCATACTTCATGAGCTCTAATTTAGATTAGCCAAGGATCACCACTTAGCACCAATTGTACCCAGAATTTATAAATTGAATGGTGGTCATAATTTGTTAATGTACTGGCTGGGAAGGTCTTTTCTAGTTGTAATGCCCTAAATGCCGTTTTTGAGAGCTGAAAGTCTTGCTGAAAACACCAGGGAAAAAAACAAGTAGGCAATTATGTTGTTCAGTGCTCTGTAATTAAAAATGTACACATTTTCTTCCTCGAAAAGATCACTGTTTGATTGTATTTGCTCATCTAGAACAGCATCCTATTTTAAGGTGGCCTGTAAATGTAAACATAAGTTTTAGCTATGAGCTTTTCAGCTAATTTAAAAAAATTGGAAAACATTTATATTTTTTCTTTTATTTATGCACTCTCGCTGTTCTCCCCATTGTTTTATTAGTTAGCAAGTATGATGGCACCACATGAAAACAGTTGGGTTTCAGACTGCCAAACAGATGGTGGCTGTATTGTTGTTGTTTTTTTTTTGTGTAGCGTACCACAGGGATGGTTAGCGGTGGGGATAAGAATTGGGAGCAGTGCTGGATTTCCATCGGTATCAGCACTAACTAAGCAGAGTAGGCCCAAGTGTTGTGGACAAGAGGCATTAAGTATTTTTGACAGGAGATGGAGGGAATAGCCCACTAATGAAGATGAATGTAGCGGAGGAAAAGGGGCTGAAAAAAGGCAGAAGGTGTGAGGGAGAGGCGAAATAGGTTGTTTATAAAAGCTGTATGGAGTCCCTTTGTTTATCTTCAGTAGATAAGGAATACTGTACGGATAAAGGCTTTAATATACCTTGGGGGTACACCAGTAAATCACAGTGTAGGTTTATCAGGGATGTAAAAAGGCTGTTATTAAAAGTGCAGCTTGGTTTCATTTCATCTTTTCATGTAATATTGTGACTAGAGGTTTTGATCATGTTCATTTGTAACAGCTCTGAAAATAGTAATTAACCTTGTGTCTTCTCATCAATACTACCAGTTGTGCTTGATTTGGGCAGTTCTACCCTCTTACATAATTAGAGAACCCTGAGAATTAGATCTTTCATCTTCCTTGCCTTGTGTAACAGTAAATTAGCAATTGTGATTAGTAATAGTAATATTATTGTACCGGAGAGACTCCTGCAGAAAAAGTCATGAGACTGACATTCCTTAAGAAGTTATTTGCATGTTCACTTGGTGTCCTTAAGTACCCTTTAAGTCCTGGTAAGCTTAGTAATGAATTTCCTTGCTACAGTAGATTGTTGTGTATCCAAATGGGAAATGACCTACATGCACATGACAAAAGAAGGGAAGCGCTGAAAGGGAAGCAAACCTCTACTGTACCAGTACACCCAGGGGATAATTGTCACCTAATCATATGGCTACTCTCCAAACCCAGACTTCTTGTAAGTCATCCTGTCTTTCTCTCAAATGAATGTCAGTCCAATGGACATGGCAAGTCCAGATGGGTAAAGATTAGACCCCCTAGCCCTATAGTGGACTCCGTTTAAACTTACATGGCTTGTGTACAATCTCTGGAGTCTGGAGTCACCTTGTGCAGTCAGGCTGTGAGCTGCACTAACTAGAAGTGGTTTCATAACAAAAGTTGATGTAATTTTATGTACATATTTACACTATAATATTCACCTAAAAACAGATGAGATGTTTGTTATGGAACTTTATTTTTGTTTACAGTATATTTTTGCAAATCAGCACATTTAAATGGTGTAGAAAAATATCATTTTCAAATTGCATGGTACTTAGCATATTCCCCGATTTGCCTAATGAAGAACTTCAAGCATGAGGGAGTTGGCAATCCATCCAGGAAAATAATTTCTGAAAGATAAGCATTTTTCGACAAGCATGTGTGACTGTACCAAATGAACAGTTTAGCACACACTTTCTTCGGATGGTTGGGGCTGACTGCATCATTTACCTTTTCAGAGTGCACTGTCTATGTTTAAGCAATTTGCTTGAATGAATGGATAACTGATTTTAGGAGTGGATAGGTGAATGCATCACTATTCTATTCTGAATGAGATTGTTTTTAGTCGATTAAGGGTCTTTGTTTTTCGGCTTTGGCTTTTGAATAGCAGGCTGTGTAAGAAAGTCGGTGTAATGGAAAATGTTGTTTCAATGTAAATGAAAAGACCATCCTCCATGATTTTTGATTACCATTTTCTCTGAGCTGTCATACGCTGTCAGGTGGTTATTGTTGAATTATACCCTGCACAAGGGGCGCAAAAAGATGGCAAAATGAAGGTGAAAAGGGAAAAAGTGTTATCTGTGACAGCTCAGAGATCCTCTGGCTGAACCCCCTCTCCTGAGATTCCTGCATTTAACGCATGATCAAGGTGCCTTTCATGCCAGCCAGCAAATTATGCCCATAAAATGCTTGAAATTGATCACCTATCACTGTTAATGCATTTTTAAATAAAACCTTAATGCTAAAGAATTGGTTTATTACTGTCACTTGTGTGTATGGAGCACTATTTTCTGTGGTTAGATACAGCTTAATTTATATGCCAGGTTGACAGTGTCATCAGATAGGGTTTTAGCAATGCCCTGATATTCTATGATTCAATTAGGCTTTCACGGTCAGCGTATACTGCCTGGCTTGTTGGGTTTTGATAAGAAGGCTATTAAAAAGATGGATTTCCCTGAGCAGAAAATGTGCAGCTGCTATCTGTTTTGTATTGTCTGCTAAAATGTGGATTCCAATAAGCAAGATATAGATATCCCATTCATCATGAAGAGACAGCACATATAACATCAAAAATATATAAATATATATATACTGTATGTCTGTATTTTTTTACCCAGAACAAACCATTTTACAGGGTGGAGTTCACCCATGAGTGTCAAGCACACTGCATACTTTTCAACAAATGATGTGCTATCTGATTATATTGTCTCTCTGATTTATTTTATTTTATTCAGATAATAACTCTATATTTAATAAATATACTGTAATAATGTAGAGCAAAGCAGTCTCTACATAAAATTAATAATAGGCACTATAAGAGCCAGTTCAGTGAAAATGCTTAGCTGCAAAATTGTATTATAATTTCCCTATCATAGACATTCAGAAGTATAGAAGTTCCCTTGTGGCCGTGTTCAGTGAAGCCAAGAAAAGATACCTGAAAAACAGAAAATTCTGTTCCGTTGCTCCGTGCCCTGTGCTTGAGCAAAAAGGGTGGCTGTAAGGCTCAACCTGAAGCTGAAATAAGACACGGAAAGTGTCAACCAATCACCTTCAAGGACTGGAGCTATACATGATAGACAAAGATTTGAACGCCTACTCCTTATATCTGAGAGAGACTTTCTGGAGCAGGACTCTGCACAAAGCAATGGAAGGAGAAAGGGCAAGTAGCCTATAGGAGTTAGATTTAAAATTAGAGTATCTGTTCTGGTGGAATACCTCCTGTTTCATATGCCTTTTCACATGAATTGGATTATCCTGAGTATGTCTGTGTGACCAGAAATAGAATAGCAACTTCATAAGAGATCATGTCACTAATAAACTACCTCCAAAGTCGTTAACCTCAGCTTCTTTTTGAAAACCCACCCCAGATGTCATGGTGTATGTATTTGCAGTATGAAAGCGTTTCAGTATAAATTTGTTTTGAACCCAGAGAAAAACTGCTCTGTGAAGTTCTGTCTTTGAATATATGGATGAGATGCTGTCAAAAATCAGCCTTTGAGAGGCTAAAGATATCAACAATAGCACTGACAAAAACGTCAAATTAATGGGTTGTTTATTTTGTTTTGCAAAGAAAAGTGTATCATGGAAATACTTGATAATTCATGTGACAAGAACAAATGTCTCTGTGTGAGTCTTTGATAATATTTCAAAGTGGTATTGTTTAGAGCACCTTTCTGTGCAACTACACCTAATTTGCCCATTATTCTTCATGTGCGGATTGGTTGTTCTGACAGGTAACACAGGTGCACACAGGGGAAGACACTGTACAGGGCTTCAGGTTTCTAGTTTGTCTTTTTTTGTGTGTGTGTGCTCTGCACATTACAGTAGACCTTCTCAAACCATACTGTTCAGAAATATTTCTCACACTAGGATATAACTGAGGTTGATTATCCATGTAATAGAAGTAGAATAGAAGAAGTCCTAGAATGACCGCTGCACGTAAGCTAAAGCACACAGGTTTAATTTTTAACATGGCATAGTAAGGTGAAAGGTTTAATCTGATTGGAATAAAACATATTTAGAGCAGCAAATCAGCCAGTATAACTTAGTTATACATTTATGATCTGTTTGTGTCTACAGTCTGTTTTTATTATTTCCTTTGATGGATTCTTCTGCTGTATTCTTAAACATCACATGCCTAATGAAAAACACAAGACAAAAGAAAACCAAAACATTCTGTGTGTTCTCTTCCCCTGCAGGCTTCTGTGTATCCCCTAAAGCTTTAGTTCTAAGGCTGGAGACGAGTAATTTATGTCTTTGGAATCATTTTGTCTGAAAATGCTGTTAAATGACCAGCTCTCTTACTGAGTGCATCCCACACTCTCCAGCATCTCTCACCTAATAGACCTGCACAGATATTACCACACAGAACAAAAGCCTGCTCTTTTGAACCCTTCCTTTCAGACACAAGTCAACACAGCCTCCTAGGATGAATATCAAACCTGGTGTGTGTGTGTATGTGCATGTGTGTGTGTGTGTGTGTGTGTGTGTGTGTGTGTGTGTGTGTGAGAGAGAGAGAGAGAGAGAGAGAGAGAGAGCAACTGTGGTTTTGAGGCACGCTCTTTCAATTAAGGTTGGTAAAATCGAGGTTGTATGCACTACCCTGTGATTGTTTTCATTGAGTTGTACATATGAAGTGGGTCAGATGAGATGTGTGTGTTTGTGAGGGTTGCTTAGCGTGGCCCCATGCCAAGGCCCTAGTGTTGGCCCCTGGTGGAGGCTGAGCTCCAGTGCCTGGGCAGCTGCCTGTCTAATTGTTATTTAATGGGAGGAAGCACCTCTGACCAGATTGGCAGAAGCTGTGAGGCTCGTTATTACACCTCCTCCGCTTTGGTGTTTTGGAGCTCATTAAGAGAAAGTTTATAGGGGGGTGTCATATACCTCTTTCTTTCTTTCTTTCTTTCTCATTCTCTCCGTCTGTTCATCTCTCTTTTTTAATCTCTCTACCTTTCCCACTGTCTTCACCCCCCACTCTGCCTGCCACCCATCTAGCTCTCATACTCTGTCTCTCGGTTTTCCTATCCCTCTCTCTCTCTCTCTCTCTCTCTCTCTCTCTCTCTCTCTCTCTCTCTCTCTCTCTCTCTCTCTCTCTCTCTTCCTCCCGCTCCTCCTTGCTGGTTGGTTGGTTTGTTCCCTCGCTCGCTGTGTGTGTTTGAGTGTGATCCTCAAAGAAGGGAGCCGTGACAGGTGTGGGGATCTAGCATCTCTCCATCCTAATTACTTGGCTGTCCCTCTCCTGAGCAGATGGGCCCCCCTCAGAAATTAATGATTCTGCCGTCTTCTTTCAACGGCATATTCCCCTGTCATTCGTACACTCAAGGTGCACTAGTCTTAACTCTGTGTGCGCAAAAATTTAATTTGATTTCGCTGCCAATGTGTCATTACAGAGATTGCTGGCTGACTGACACAACTGATTTGGAGAGTTATTTGTCATTTTAATAGAAGGTACAAACTTGGATGCCATTGGAAATTAGGCTATTGCTTATACGCTCTCTGTTCCTTTGAGTTTTTAGATGAAGTGGAAAAGACATGCTGATTAGTCTAGTTTGGATTGCTATAACTAAATATTTCACTCATGCCTGCACCAAAGCTGAGACCTCCATACATCTGTCTTTATAATAAGCCTGTCTGAGCTTAAGTAAATACATTCAAAATTCATTTACAAGTTTGTTTTCCCCATTCCCACAATAAACTGGCTGCGTTTTTCTCATGCGTAAAGCACAGGCTGCTTTTTTTGTAACACAGAGAGTTCTCCTGGGTTCATCCACCTTAGTCGTTTTTCTGCTTCCCTCATTCTCACTCGGCGCCTTTCCTTTCTTCTCTCTCTCCTTTCTTGTCTCTTTCTTTCTCTGTGTCTCTCGCTTGCTCTGTCTTTCTCTTGTTCCATTTGCACTTCCTCAAATATATATGATGCAATTTCTTGTTCCTGAAGTCAATGTTTATGCCCAGAGCATTATCTGAGAAGGTGGAGCTCCCGATGAGAATTGGAGTAAACATTTTCAAGGAAAGAAGTCACGCACTTAACAGGCGATAAATAGCACGAGCTCTAGTTGCGGCCCTCGTCAGCAGCGCGGGGAGAGAAGGAGATCTCTGACGGAGCTGGGGGACAAGCGCCCGGCTTTTTTTTTAGGGAAGAAGGTTAGTTTTAGATGCCTGCATGGAGCAGGGCTCAGTTGTGAGTCTGTCAGTCTGGGTCTGCTAGTGCTTTCATTATCTCCACCTTTTCTTCTTTCTATCTGCTATCTGTTTGTCTCTCCGTTTTCTTTCCACTCCCTTGCTTCTCTTTTTCACCCTATCTCACACAGTTTGTCATCGCACACTTTCTCTCAGTACCTTTCACCTTTTCTTGTTTTTTTTTCTTTTTTGCTCTTACTTTTTCACTTGCTCCCCTTTCTCCAGTGCAGTCAGTTATGATGGAGCAGAAATGTGAGTTATCCCCGCTGTTCCGACATCCACCCCGGCCCTACACCTTTCTTCTGTCTGTCCATATTCATCTCTCTGTGTTCCTCCCATATCTTACATTCATCTCCCAGAGTTCTCTTCTCCTCCGCCCCCCCCCGAACACCCCCTCCCCCAATTTATTATTCACCACATAAAAGTCCCATAAAGCCTTGGTGCATGGCGGCAGCCGCAGCAGCAGTGGCGGAGGTGTGATCGTCTCCGAAACGTTTGTGCGTACGTCAGGACGTCAGCCTTGTGTAGGCGTTGTGAGCGGGACATGAGGGGGAGGGGGAGGGGGAAGGGGGGGAGGGGAGAGTGATGCGTTGGCGAGTGGCGGACCTCCGCACTGCTGAGGAATGGTGCCCTTCATCCATTAGAGAGCTGAGGAGCTGACGGGCCTCTATCATCCTTCACGCCATTCATCCCCACCGCTTATTGACTAAAATGTCCCTGTCACCGGGGAGAGGTGTTTGGGGGGGAGGGGTGGGGAGAGGGGGTCTGCGTGATGGAGGGAAGCGGTGATGGAGTTTGAGTGGCGATGGGGAAAAGCTCTGTGTGTGTGTGTGTGTGTGTGTGTGTGTGTGTGTGTGTGTGTGTGTGTGTGTGTGTGTGTGTGTGTGTGTGTGTGTGTGTGTGTGATAGAGTATGAACAAGCATAAAAAAGTTACCCTCATCACCTAAGGTTGTGTATATTCAGACACAATTTTCATCAGTTTTATTTTTTACATTTTCAAAGCACTATCAGCAAAACAGAGACAGTGTAATTTTCACAGTAGATACAAGTTACAGTTACACCATCCAAAATGTGATGTTACGTAAAGGGAAGGAAATTTTGCTTGTGTGGTGGGCATGAATTTGAATGCAAGATGGCTATCAAGTTGTTTGACTAGTTAGAATATCACATTATCATGCTTCATTTGTTACATTTGTTCATTTTTTATAACTTGTTAGAACAATTTTCTGGTAGAAGTATATAACAAGCTAAAAAAATGAACCCATTAGTCAGACATTTGGCAGAAATGCAGTGTATGTACTGTTTTAGCACTGGATGGGTATTCATTTCTCTGCTCATTTTAGGGATATGATTTATGTCATTAGCTCTGCCAAGGAGGTTATGTTTTTGCCAGCATCTGTGTGTCTGTCTATGTCTCTCTGTCTGTTTTCAAAATAACTCGAAAAGTACTGCACAGATTTGGATTCAATTTTCAGACAACGTGTATTGGGACAAGTAACTACTGATTAAATTTTGGTGGTGATCGGTGATCCAGAACATGATTTGGAATTTGTATTCTGTCTGTGACCACATTGCCTTGGTGGAAGTCTGCGCTCTCTGAGTGCTTTTCTAGTTTAGTTATGTGAACATACTACATGCCAGCCTGTGACTGTATGCTGTGTTGAAGATAGTGTTGTGTCCATTGTGTTGCAGACACAGGCCTGCTACAGAGAGATGCCACAGCACAGGAGCTTCAGGAGAAACTGGAGCCCAATCTGCACGTCCTGGGCGTCCTTTTCCTCAGCAAAAACATGAGCCGCGCCTTCAACTTTATCCTCCTCTTTCAGTTGTAAGTGACTGCTTACTTTTATGTGCGTTTGTTTGTGTATTTGTTTAGTATTGAGCTATAGACAATCCATGTGCACTTTAAAGTGAAACTTGATGAACTTACTTTTTGGTCATACATAACAGTTCAAGAGTTCTTTACAACTTTGACAATGAATGATATCTTTGTCCTCCCCAAAAGATTATTGATTTGCACCTATTGTAGCTGAAAAGAATAATTCATCTCTCCAAAGCTGGGCGTGGGTAAAGGTCTGGTCTTTCTCAGGTCAGCGCCTCTCTGGTACTCTGACTCTCCTCGGGAGAAGTGTTCTCCTTGTGTCTCCTTTTTCTCCCTCATAAAGCGTGAGGTGAGGGCAACTTGCAGCCACTGCCACTTAGTGACTTTCCAAAACAAATGGAGTGTCAAGCCCTTTTAGCCCAGATGAATCATCTGCAGGTAGGCCGAGCGTTTTTCTCGCCAGGAGCCCATATGTTATCTCCTGCACCTCGGCGTGGTGAACAATGGGAAGGTCACATGGGTGGGCAGAGTTTTGTGACGAGAGGACTGCTTTAGGACTCGGGAGCCTAATCTAGCGCAGACAGACCTCAGCGGAGCGTTATCTCGCACCCGAATGCAAACTAGCATGACCAAATGTCTCAGCAGCACAGTGCTGAAGTACACTTTAACTTAATACAAGAGAGCTCTCAGGATTCTCCTTTGCTGTGCATGCTCATTTAGATTATAGTTTACACTAGAGTCCACTCCATTTCTACTATTATTCTATTCAGGTCAATTGAGATTTTTTCCAGTATGCTTCTCTAGTATACTTTAATTGCGCCTGTAGAATAATCAATTACACTTAGCATTTAATACTACATTGCTGTTTACATGCAGAATTAAATGTTGTTCTCTGCTCTCTGAGACATTAACATGAAGAATAAAAATAGTTTGTGTATTATTAGCATTTGAAGGAATAAAAGATTTGTTTTCATCCTGCTTGTGATGCAAAGCACCCTCTTGAATCGTAGCATGTTTTGAGTCATATCAGCAATATGGGCCAAGCCCATTACACATGTTTTGTCTGGCAGTTCTGTTTTATCACCTAAAAATGGACCACCTTTTTTTTATCTCCTTCTTGATTTGAGGAGACGGGTGTTTTCATTTTAACTGTAGGAGAGGCCCTCTCTTGCATCAGTGATTATTTTCATGTGTATTTTTTATACTTGGTGCTAGTAGCATCCCCAAGGTTTGATCTCTGTTGCCAAAGAAAACATCATGTTTGGAGAAACTATTAAAAAACATTAGCTTTTCAATCCAGACAGATTTTTGAAAAAAAAAAAAAAATAGATATCCTCAGCCGTATTAGATTCACATTCATGCATTCTGTCTCTGACTTACATTAGGGCCTAAATGACCACTGTAGAAGGAAAAGCATTTAGAGCAGTTCTTTCCCCAGAGACAAACCCATACGACTATAACAATAAGCTCTTAATTAGTGTTTCATACTGGTAAAACTCCCCCCCTCTCCCTCATCTTCTCCCACCTAAAGCTTTTTTTTTTCCTTTAGTCTGGAACTGTTTTTCATTTGAAATTCATTGTTGCTTCCCTCAATTTTGCAGAAATGACATGAGTCATCCTTCTAGTCACTGCCCCCAAGGCTGTGTTCAAATGTTGTCTCTAATTAGGGACTTGTTTTGTCATTTATTGTCATTTAGGCTCAAGTCATATTTTAATATTTAATGATTGGTACCCAGTAGTCCATTGCCGATGACTCTTAATAGGCCGTGTTAAGCTGATGGGCACAGCAGTGACTTCTGCAAGGCAAAAGTATCTGCCACCCACGTCTGTGCTATTAGTCACTGTGAAAAAAAGCCTCCAACCACCAAAATATGAAGCCTGATGTATGCTTCTTCTGCATCAAATCAACATCACAGCTGCACAGTTGACTTCTCAGCATGTGAAAAGTCTCTTTCTCTCTCTCTCTCTCTCTCTCTCTCTCTCTCTCTCTCTCTCTCTCTCTCTCTCTCTCTCTATCACACACACACACACACATATATACATATACACACACACACACACACACACATATATATATATAATTTGTTTGCACGTTTTTGCTTTTATTGGGTGTATTGTAAACCAGGAAAAAAAAATGCTGTGTTTCTTATCCAGGAATGCAGCATATTTTAGCAACCTCACTGCTGAGTTCTAAAAATACATGTGATGTTTATTGGTGTGGTGTCTGCCTCCTCCAGCCAGTTAGCCTATTTTAGCAAGCCACACTTCCCACAGTTTCTGAGAAAGCTATGCTTGCTAGCAAAATACATATTTTAAAAGGTTACTCCCAGAGTATAATATTTCACACAACAGTCTTGTTTCATCACATAAATTTATAATCTCATTGACTTCTGTAAAAAGTCGATGTTAAATTGAAGAGATTTAGTTTTAAATTAGGCATATCGTGTGAGACAAGCACTGATGCATACTCTTAACTTATAGTGTATAACATTTATGACTGCCCCAGTAGGTGGTCAGAAATAGTTGACTTGATAGCTCAAGTGTCCTGGGCTGGCTAGCTCTATTTGAATCAAGGAGCTGCATCCAAGCCCCCAACAATCAGTCTGTTGTATATTGCCACATAATCATTGACAAAATGGTTCCCAGGACACCAGTCTACAGGAAACTCATGTGATGTTCAGTGTGTGTTGCTATGTATATTTAATTCATAAAAGCAAACATACAAGTTCCAGTTCAAAAATGATGTAAAGAGTAGGGATGTCAATTAATTTGGTTTTGATGGCCCATTCTGCAATGTGAAGCGGTCATGTATATCTACTTTGTAGTTAAGACTCATTTTACATGAGCTCTTGCAGATGTCATGGCACAATACCAACATGACTTTTGTGCTGATGCACAAAAGCAAATGACACAATGGACAGATGGCCTCAGCATTCTCATCTAATCCTGTGAACCTTATGAACATACCACCTTTGGAACGTGAGACGCAGTGCTGAAGTCTCATCCTGGAGTCATCATTATGCATATGGAAACACAACACAACCCACTTATAACTGGGATAATTTGGCCCAAGTAATGTAAGTTGGAATGATCACAGGAGCTAATGTTTTTTTTTTTTTTAAGCCACAATGCTAACCCTATGATTGTTCAAGAAGGGGAGCCATTCTTGTCTGTGAGTTCAACACCACATTTTCAACAAGTTGTCCCCAGGTGGATACTTCCTCCACAAAGTGCTGTAGTCACGTCTGGCCGGCCCAGCCTGGCAGAGTGTACTGTAGGATTTGTGCTTCTGTTCCACACACTGAATGTGTGTATTGACCTGTTTTTATGAAAGGGCAGGGGATGAAATGTGAGGCCTTATGGGAGCAGCAGAAATTCAGGCAAGACTGAGTGTAGTGTAGCGGGCTGGGGAAGAGGAGTTTTCCATTGCTGTTGAGTGTGGTGGGCTTGCAGAGCATAGACAGGTGGCTAGACAGCAGCGCTTGCCTAAAGAGTTTCCCACACTTTTTCTTCCTCCTCAGACCTTAAAACCTCATTTGACACAGAAAGTTAAATAACTTACGGCAAAGACACTGCTACAAATTCAAAATATTCAGTACAAGGGTGTCCTCAGATACAACCCAATAAGTATTGCTCTTATAGTCTTAGTGTCTGATGAAACACAGATGCCTTCACAAGGAGGAGGGACAGTCCTGGAAAGTAATTTTGGCTTTGTCAACAAAGTTGTTGTTGTGACATCAGTTCACTGAATAAGATCAGTTTCTTTACACGCTACTTTACTTGGACTGGCCTCCAACGTACAGTAGGACTGGCTGCTGACATGGTGTGCCATAAAGGCTTATCATTTGGAAAGGACTAATCAGTATGCTTCGACAGGTTGTGTTTCAGTTGGATGTTCCTTACAGAGTTCAGTGCTGGATTGTTTGTTTCTCATTCCCCCTATCAGGCGAGTCAGTTCTGTTTATATGCTGATGAATATGTGAGAAGGAGAAATGCTATGAGCCAGTCAGTGATGACCTTGAGATTGCAAGCAGAGCTGTACATTACAGGCATACAAATGGGACACGCTGAAGACCTTTTGCTATTCTCGGCTGTGTTTAACATGCTCATTAGAGTTCTCCATTTCGTATTTTGACTTTCAAGAAAAAGACACATCGTAGGAGTGGATAACCCACTGCTTCTTGGGTGTCCTTCAGTGCTGAGATGCTCAGGCACTCTATTCCGTCTTCCCTGAGTGCTCTGTGTGAATGTAAATCTCTCCTAGTCATGTGGATGAAGGTCAGGGTGTGTAATGTACAGCTCTGCTCATACAGTAGAGTCCATAGGCATACATGCAGCCCCAGCGGCACCAGTGGTCACCTCCACAAAGGTAGCAAAGAAGGACTCCCAAGTGCAGGGTGACTCATCAATTTTTTAAGGACGCAAAGGTTAATGAAAGCCAGGAGATTGAGTGCATTATCAGCCCTTCGCCTGCGTTGTCTAGCATGGAGGTAGGACGTAACCTTGGAGGACGCGGACACTAAGTAGGTTTTTAATCCTCTCCGTGCCCCCAAAGACTGCCAGGCAGTTGAATGTTATTTATGTGTGAAATGTCATTGCTATCGTAACCAAAGTTTTTTTTTTTTCCCCTCCATCCTTTCTGCCTCTCTTTTTTACCACAAAAAAAATAATTGCCCGGCTAGTCAGATGCATTCTGCAGGAGATGACGAATGGAGCATTACTCTGCTGACTTCATTTTGTAGGTGGCATTATTTATAACGTAGGCGTTTGCATAATGAGTTTTTTTTCATCTGATCACGGTTGCTCTAACTTATTCACTGCCTTATGCTCCAGTTTTTTTTTTTTCTTGTTTTTTTTTTTTTACTGCCATCCATTTGCCTCAGAAATGACTATCAAGGGTGCTAGGACAGCACAGCATAGTAGTTTCTTTTCTCCAGCCATTTTAGTTCAACAGTTCCTGGGTTCCAGGATTATCTTACGGGATATACAATATGCCCATCCCCCTCACGCAGAGGACATATGTCCAAGATTACAATTGTTTTGCTCAAACATTACAACAATATACTTCAACCATGGTCAGTATCATTAATTTAGTATAGAACAACATGAGGTCCCACAAATTTGGACATATTTCTGCAACAATATCCAGGTACATACTGAATAAAGTTGTGCTTGAATTTTTCTATCTCTCTTATTCCCTGTCAAGACTGACTGAAAGCTAACCAGTAACCCTCACATAAGTCTTATGCAGCACATCTAGTTTCAGTGGAAATATCTTTCTGTCTCTTTCAGACATGGCAACAAAGGATTGTGTCAGAAGTACTTTGACATTAGTTCCTCTTAGTCCATCAAAAGTGTTGAGAGGAGAGGTGGATTCCACAGAGTTCAAGCAGTCGCACATACGCAGTGAAATACTTTTACTAAAAGGTCCTTAGCAATCCTGAGTATAATGTCAGCTGTATCACCTCCACTCCACGGTTCAAGTCTGCCAATGGAATGGGCCTTGTTATCAGCATTTAGACAGGTTTCACTAACATATGGCCAATCGATGCTCTCTTCATTGTGCTCAAGTGGCCAGGGAATGGATCAATGGGCCTGTCCGTAAAGTCTCTCCCTCCCCACCTGCCCATCTATAGTGTCTCAGCTGCATTGTCTATCAGCAGCACTCCTGCCCTCTGGGCTCGAGCTGCCAGGCAAACAGCTCAGCAGCTCACATCTTTAGACGTTAAAGGCCATCATTTTTCTTCCTTTTTTTTTCCTGTCCGATCCAGTGTGTGGCAGGGCTTACGTCAGCAGTGACGTAACTGCCTTTTGGAATGCAAGTGCTCCTGCTGTATTTATGTTTTTTTTATAGCTTTGTTTAGGCTACATTTTGATCTTTGTAGAATTAGGCTATAAAGTAACCCATAAAACAGAACACTGTTGTGATCAACACTACATGAAGCATCATGCTGTGACTCTTCGATGCACTTTGTATGAATCTGTGTCTTTGAGAAGCAGTTGTAGTATTTCTCTTACAGTGTTTTTGACAGAAATGATTGATGAAATGCCCCTCTTTTTCCAGCATCTCAATTGGAATCAGCTATGTCCTGGCAGGCAGCGAGGCCTATGCTGCTCTCTTCCACATCAGGTGAGCCAATGTCACTTTTGGATTTAGACACAATGGCCTATTTTTAGCCCACTCTTCTATTCAGATACAGTGGGCCTAGGGTGATAATAGGCACAGCCCTAGAGCAAAGCATGGTGTCCACACCCCACAGCCCACCCCAATCTCCATAGAAACCCATGCACAAGGTCCTCCCCAACTGCTCTGGTTTGAAGGTTATTTGGTGTACTATTAAATTAGCTGACCTTGGTTTGTTGGTAGTGGAATTATTTCTACAGAATTACTTTCTGTTGCTTTTTAATTGAAAATGACTAGGAAGGTCTGTTAAGAGCGTAGCCTCAGGATATGATGTTTGCTACTGTACACCATCTCTCATTTTTTATTTGGAATGCCAAAGTCCGTTAGATGGGAAATAACTCAAGACAAATGCAAAAAGCTGCACCTTGCGTGACGTGCTTTTTGAATATGACCTAGAGGATAGCAGGGAACCAGTAGTTAAGATCCAGGAATGATAGACACAGGCTTAACACAGGCTCTAAGTAAGGCCTGCCAATTACCTAAATGAGCTCTCAGGAGGGAGATTCAATTAAGCCTTAATTGGCAAATTAGCCATTTAGTGGTAATGAAATTTACATACCTTTCGTTTCAATCGAGTGAGCATAAGCCCTGGATACAGGTGAGGTGAAATAGGGGATAAATATAATTCATTTGAATAGTGCAAAGAGGCTGGCATAGTTTTGGATTTCAAGTAAAGGTGTGATATTACCCAATAATGTATAAACAACAGGAATGTTACTGTATATGCATTGGATTTTCAGCATTATAAGAAATACTTAAACAATTTAATTGCTTATTGTGTCATATGAATGAAGAAAATGTTATATACATTATATGCAACTTGTTTGTGGCACCAAAATGCAGAAACAAATCTCTAAACCTTTGTTAAACAATCTGCTGTAGTCCTGTGCTTTTATCTTTGGTATTGGCCTCTCTAAGGTCATTTCATGTCATGAGTTTCTCTGAATCCCATTTGATTGAAAGTTTTGTTTTGTGTGTGTGTGTGTGTGTGTGTGTGTGTGTGTGTGTGTGTGTGTGTGTGTGTGTGTGTGTGTGTGTGTGTGTGTGTGTGTGTGTGTGTGTGTGTGTGTGTGTGTTGGTTCCTTAACATTGTATTGAGAGAACAGGGAGTCATTACTGGAAATGTGCTCATTATATCTTGCCTAAAGGGTGAAAGACTTGGTTGCCTTTCTTTTCCTGAAAGAGCAACAAATGTAGTCTCCAGTGGTTTGGACTAGATGGGGGGGGGGGGGAATAACTCTCCCAAGTTTAAAAGGAGTGAAAGCTGCTGAAGGACATGGTTCAGATTCAGGTCAAAGTCGAGCTGTTTTTCTACTTAATGTGAGAGATTGATGTTACGCGTTTCATATCTGTTTACACCGGCAGCGGGGAAAGGCACAGGGCCACCGGTGGCTGGAGAGACCAGAGCCAGACGATGTCTGGGGAACCTCAAACAATGAAATTAATTCTCTTTTAATTCACCAAAACCTCAAGGCCAAAAAAAATCTGTCAACAACCCCTAGGCTCTTGGTGCCTGTTTACATCTGTGTTGGCACTTAGAAACCAATATAATGATGCTGCAGGTTTTTGATGGCCATCAGCATTCTGTCCAAGTCCAAGACGTAAACAGGGAAATTGAATAAACACGACTGCGGTATCCTCTCCAAGAAGAGCATACGGTGTCGTAATTCAATTAGGGAGCAGCTCTAATTGCAACCTGTGTCGGCTTCTCCACTGTTGATGTGAGTCCGTCCTTCACTGAGTCGTACATCTTCATTCCTGCTGCTGTTTATCCTCTCCTGCAATGGCTGGTTAGTAATTCAGACCAAACAGGCAAATCGTAAATATAACAGCATATGGCAAAACCAGAGAAAAGCATCACTGATGCAAGCAGCTCTCAAAGTGGAACGGGAGGAGGGCACAATTAGTTTTTCTGATGTGATCTACTGAGTCTATTTTTTGCTAAATCTGTATATTTACACCCTTTTTTCAAGTTTTATTGCTTAATGAGAAATATCAACCCATTCATAGTAGATACCATTCACATTCCGCTCAGACACCACTGACTCATATTTACAAATTGTCACAGTGTTCTTTTGCCCTTGAATTGCATGTAGCTTCTAATACTGCAGTTTTTCATTTTAATTAAAGCCCTCCCAGCCTCTACACTGAGGAAATATATAAGAAGGCCACCCCAGGACTGAGAAATAGTGCTCAATTACCAGACAGGGGAGATCAATTTGTAGTCTCCAAAGCCAAATCAATTCAGAACATTCCTAGTGAGGAATAATTAAAGGCATCATCATGAATTCCACCATCATATCAGAGTTTTCAACTCAGTCTTTGGCAATCATTTTTCTGCTTTTCTCATTTGGTAAGTATCAGTTGAGAAAGTGGGGAATTACAGCTGATGAGTAGTTTTCACTCCAGGTATGCTAAAGCTTGTTAGCATCATGTCTTAGCATCATGCAGTAGTTGACTGTGTCTGACATTTGGCAATAACTTTGTTTTACATTTTTACAGAGCAGTTCAACTGCTCTCTGAATTGCTGTGGTGCATGGCCAGTGCATCTTTGTATTTACCGTTCCATAATTTGTCACAAGTTTCCATACAAACATTTTGCAAAATGCCTTTTCCAGCAATGCCACTTAGTATATGTGTTATACATGCTATACAGTTTGTTACTGTTGCACTTAGTATATGCTTTATACAGTTTATCACTGCCTGACTTTGTACAGTATATGTGTTATGTACATACACTTTACCACTGTTGGACTTTTATGTTGATATTTCATGTTTGCCATTGTCCTGGTCGTATTTCCTGTTGAACCATGTGGTTGGAGAGTTGGTACCCAACAGAGCTTTGAGCTTCTGTGGCTCACTTGACAAAAAAAAAAAAAAAAAGTGCTAGCTGAGTGCAGAGATTGGGGATGATTCTCCAGTAGGACACACATGAGTAAAAATATAGCCTTGTAAAAGTGTGCCTTCTTATGCTGCCAGGCCTTTTAAATATTTAAATTTGTGGGTGTTGAAGTAATGGAAGTATACTTGGGATTTTGTTTCTGTGACATCTGTGGTCTGAATGCAATATGCATGATGTTTGCCTTTATATCACCGTCTAATGTATTTATAAGCACCATAAACAGTATAATAGAATCATATTGTGCTGTAATTTATTTATAGTGCTGAACAGAATGTGGTGTTTTCTGCATCTGCTGAAAGTTATTTGACTAAAGTTGATAGTCTACATACTATGTTATGATTTTATGAGCTCAAGTGAAAGCATAGCATAGGGTATTATACTGCTCTAGTCCATAACTGTGTTTTTATGCATTGACATTTCCATTGACTTTATAATACGTGAAATGAATTTTGCATTTTTTTTTTCTTTTGGCCAGTATGTACTGAAATTATTATTTTGTGCTATTTTTTGCATGTGTCGGTGAGAGGAGGTGTTGGAGTTTTCTGTTGTGCTGGTAATGTTTGGCTATTAATGTGCATTTTAATGGGAGATGAGGGATCCTGATGAAGCCATGATGACTGCTCGCTTGTCCTCCCCCTTGTGATGTCACTTTGGTGTGGCGGTGTCTCGAGCGTGGGGCGATTGGCTTGTCACAGACAAATGTGCGCTGTCACAGTTCCCATCTGGGCTGGGACACTCATTTCACACTGAGCTCTCTCTCTCTCTCTCTCTCTCTCTCTCTCTCTCTCTCTCTCTCTCTCTCTCTCTCTCTCTCTCTCTCTCTCTCTCTCTCTCTCTCTGCCTTACCGTTTCACACTCTCTCCCTCACTTTAATCTTTCTTTCTCTCTTTCTCACTTCTTCTACACCCCCCTCACTGCCTTTCACTTTCAGCTTCTCTTCTTGCTGTTTCTTTTTTTTCTTTAGCTCCTTTTTTCATCCATCTATCCTCTCACTCTTCTCACTTCCTTATTTATTTCTTCTTCCGTCCCCATTCTCCACACTTTCCTCCATATACCAGCCCTTTTTGTCTTTTCATCCATCTCTCTCTCTCTCTCTCTCTCTCTCTCTCTCTCTCTCTCTCTCTCTCTCTCTCTCTCTCTCTCTCTCTCTCTGTCATTGGCCACCAAAGAAACTGCCATGATTAAGTCAAAAAGAGATGTCAGAAAATTCAGGTGTGGTGTATTTATTAGCTTCTCTGTGCTTCCTGAGAATTATTCAGCTTGGGCAAGGCATAAGGGTAGAGTTGTGGAAGAGGGTCAGAGAGGTCCCCTCCTATATGGAAATAGATGGAGAAGTTGATGTTGGGTTGGGGATATGAATTATCACTGGGTAGAATTGATCTGTGTCAGAATTGAAACATGAAATATTCATGTGGCATTCCAAAATATTTATTTATGGATGTTTTTGGAGGAAGGAGCACTTTGATGTGTTTGCTAAATGTGGCAGGCTGTCATCAGTGAAGTAAAAAAAAAGAAGTGTTCTTGGTATGAGATTTGTGATATTCAGTGCATTTCTATTTTTGAGGGTTGCTTTGAAATGTGCATTCATATGTCCATCTTACTCTATCCACTGCATCCACTGGGCTAGCCTAGTGCAAGTGATGCTGTTTATGGAACGTTGCAGTGCATCGCTTGCATCTCATAAACGCTACTGTACTCATAACTTCAAACGAATGATCAAAGCAAAATAGCAAACTCCAGTCATAGTGTCTGAAAAAAGAATCATTTGGTAATATAAAGTTGTCATGGGCAGGATATTTCTGTTCAGGACAGGTTTATACCTGTTAAACACAGAAGAAGATGCATGCTGGAATAAAATTAATATGGATAGGATGATTTACAATTAATGCACTTTGATTGCTTTAATTTGTTGCACATTTTAGGAACAATTTTGTGCATTGTAGAATAGAATTATCCCCCATGATTTGTCACGTTAGCCCATTGGCATGAATGAGAATAGGAGGGAGCAAATAATTTATTGTATTCACATGAATAAATTACACAATACATGTGTATTGCAGATAAACGAGGGAACAAATGTTAGATTCAGGGCCCAAATTCCAGGGCAATAATAGAAGCTTAATTGTACAATCACTTTCTCCACATTCATTCCCCAGTTTGTTTCTCCTCTTCTTCCCCTGCAGGACTCCATATTTGTGATCTTCCCCTGGCTCTGTGTGTGTCTACCACAATCACTTCTGTTTGTCCTCTGTCTGTCCTCTGGGTGGATTTGTGCTATGCAAAAAAAAAAAAAATGTTTCTCTCTCATTTCCATATCAAATCACACCTGGCAGTTTGTTCTTGAACGCTTGTGTTTTTATGTCTCCTGAACTGTTCCAATGTGCCATTGACATTTCCTTCAAGCTGAAACAGGCACACAGATGGCCACAGCTGTTTCACCACTATGTTTAGGCACAATCAAAAGACCCTCTTAAACAAAAAGAAGTCATGTTCTCTTTTGTTTTTACTTAATGAGTCCATTTCACAATCAAAGGGAGTTTTATAACATATTCAAGAAAGTTTAGCCAAACATACTAGCAGTATTTTGTACACCAGTATAGATAGCAAGTCTAGCAGATTTTACTTTAAGACCGAACCATAAAGAAGATTGCTTGTTTTGATCTCAAGTAATGTTCACATCAAAAACAAAAGGGTATACCACAATTCTGACATACATGTATTTCCCACATCATATATTTTATCTAACTAAACATTCCATATATATTGTTTCAGATTAACGTTAGTCAAAGATCCATTTTATTTCTCACCAGTGGCTTTGAAAGGTCAGACCAAGGGTGTTGTGCTACATGCTATTGTTTTACTCGCTGCATACAGCACTTCAAATGAAACCCCTGAGGGAAATTTTCCTGCCTACCAATATGGTGCCCTTGATACTTTGCCCTATGTGACTGTGCCTGCTGAACAGACACAAGTTAGGATAAGATCTTGTCATAACATTTGCAGCCACTGCAGTCAAGCTGCAGTCTGATCACAAATCTGTTGGGAAGTAATTAATCAGTAGTGCCAAATAAACATGCCTCTCTGTTTCATTTTATAGCAGCTCAAGTGCAGTGATGCTACTCCCGTGAGCACGGCACTCTCTCTGTGCTACTCAAACAACACAGCACATGAAAGCATCACAATATTTGAACATTTCAAATATTATTTTGATAAACTTAGAATACATAATTTGTATAATTCCCTATTTCCATTTCTCCTCTAGAAGTAGTGTCAAGTTTGAATTTGTGATCATGGTATCTGTGATCTGCTTTTTTGTTATCGTTATTTATTTATTTATTTATTTATTTATTTATTTATCAGGTGAAAGGTGTACATTAATCATCATCATGTCAGTGTGGATGAGTTTTAAAATATGGCCAAATGTTGTAAATTGGCATGGAGCAGGAGTGGCTATCATTAGCGCTGATTGTTGAGAAATGAATAGTCTCCGTAATGAGCCTCGCTGGTTTAAAATTAGACATGTGAACATGTAGCTGCTGTTCATAATCTATTATGTCTTACTGTTTGCTGTGTCTGTTTTAGTGCCTACCAAGTTTCCCCCCCTACAACAAATAGCTGAAGTTCTCACTGATGTAACAGAGTAAATTACAGCTCTGTTATGAATCAACCAGGCTAAATGAGTCACACTTAAAACAGGGAGAAAGAAATTATTATCGGTGGGGAGTGGCAGGAATATAAAAACTAAAAGGGGAACGCAGACACCCACTCCTACTGTGGAATTTGCTAGAATCAACGGATTCTAAACGAAGTCTAAATCCGTTGTGAGCTTTGCTACCTGTGTGCCTGTATTCCCAGTGGTATTTCTCCTATAATTGCACTGATCGCATTGGAAAGGTAATTTAGTTTGTTACACCCCAGTAAATACTTAACCTGAATGATATTCACAGCTTCCACTCAGGCAGGGGTGGGGGTGGGGCTGCTTCCCTGCACATATGTGCTTGAATGCTTCATTAGCAACACATTAAAGGCAGACACAGACTTTGAAATCAGGTCAGGTAAAGGGAGAGGCAAGCAGAGAGAGATCGAGGGGAGAGAAAGCAGCGTGATCCCCACAGAGTGGCAATCAATACGTTATTTCATCCCTCTAAGAGTATTCACACCCTCACAATGACTATCCATTAGAGAATAACAGAATTATCTTGAACAGAGACGGTTCATGCCAAATCACAGTTTATGAGCTGCAGAAATAGCGTCTACTATTATAGTTTCTTCTATTTATTTTCATTTAGCTTGATATTGGTTGTGTACACTCTGTATACCACTTTTGAGTTTCATAATCTGGCATGCAGTGTTCAGTACAACAAGTTTATCTACAGCAGCCTCTACAATTATTGGCACCCCTAGTAAAGATGACTAAAAAGAGGAATTAAAAAAATAATCTTTTTGGAATTTATCTCTCACCATAAATATGATGATGAAATAGGGAGAAAAATGTGAAAGGCATATTTTAAAAATGTTCCAAAATTATTGCCATTCCTTAATAGCCTGGCAAGCCACACTATAACATAAAACGAATAGTCTGGCCACAATCGACGGACCCTTAGGGCAGAATCTTTCAAACTGCCTCTGCAACGGCTAAAACCAATCAAGAGCGACAAACAAGTCGATTCAAACAATGGTAAGCCCGCCCAATGACTCCCTTTCTACATAGAGCTATGGAATTGGCTAAACACCACTGATGTCTGAATACAACCTAGAGCATTGTGAATAGCTAAACACCACCAATGTCTGAGTACAACATGGCTCATGGCTAAACACACCCGCTGAGTAAATCAATTTGCTACCACTAGGGTACATCTAGAGTTCTAGGCTAATTTCTTATAGCAGTACCAACGCCCCCCAACAGATGCAGATTGAAAAAAAAGAAAAAAAAATCTCATTCTCACCAATCCATGTGGATGGTTTTGCAAACCAAAGAAATAAAAAACAGTAATGAACATTTGCCAAGAGCTCTGTTGACCGATAAAGTCGATAAGGTAGTAAACGCTTTCATTTAGTTTTGGTTTCGTTTAACACTAGCTCGCTTGGTCAAACTGCAGGGCTCGCAACTGGGATTAGAAACACCAGAAGTGGCCAAGGAGGGAGTTAAGTTGCCTCTAAAGCTAATAAACGCAATGCCGTTTTCATCCAGTTTTGTTTTGTTGAACACTCCCTTGCAAGTGCTTTGTTACTGCACTTAGCAGCTTCTGGAAGAGAATTAAAAAGCAATTGTTCCTTATCAGAATACATCAGAATTTCAAGGTTGTATTTATGTTTTTTAGGTCTTTTTAACCAACTTTACCAGGTTCAGAAGGTTTAGAACTTTACCTTTGCTCTGTTATAGAAAAGTGAAGGGGTTTGTGTGATTTCTTGTTTTTATTGTCATGTGTTCATTGATTTGTGGCATAGAGCAACAATGTTTATGTTATGTTAATAAAGCGTTCACCTTTCCTTCCGGTGTAGTAATCTACCATAACCTAGCATGAAATCAGTGGCTTGCACTACTAGACCTGGATACATGAATGGACTATTGTCAGAATTGGTCATTTTGTTTTTGTTTGTTTGCAGTCATATCTATGTCATCCCGGCCTTTACGTGGATACTGTCACTGGGAATCCTGTTGGCTCAGGTTGTCATCCAGCCCATCACATCATTGCTGACCCTGCTGAAAGGCATCTTGCTCATTATCACTGTAAGTAGCCCTCTAAAGTTGACTTTCTTTTTTTATGCACGTTTGTAGAACATGGTCAAAATCACTGAAACACTCTATTTGTTATTCTACAGAATTTCACTAATGCAGGCAATAATTTGGCAATATTAAAATACAAGTCAACGTCAAGACTTCAATTCATTTTGTAGCACTTGTAGAACTCGCATAACAAATAGGCCCTGACATTTAATTTTAAGGCATGAGTTCTTTTTTAGTTGATTAACAAGATACAGCACCCCTGGTAAAGACCACATGAAGACTTTTTAGAATTTATGTTAGTGTCACAATGAAAATGAGAGAGAAATTCATCTGGTGAAAACAAAAACATTAAATACCAAATCAACGTCTGCCTGTCACTGTTAAATCAATAAAAGTCAACTTGGCTCATGGAATGGGTCATGAAATCGAAATCGAAATTTAAACGAATCAGAAGTTTACTGATCAGAGAATCAAGCCTCTACTATGGTTGTCCCAAATCAATTTCATGTTGGTAACAATTTACAATTTTCAATTTATGGAATGGAGGGGTGCACATGTGTTGCATGTCTTTTTGGCAATGAAATAGGCCTATGTATTTCTTTAAAATGTATTATTCTTTATCTGAATACTCAGAAATCTCAGTGTTTTCTTAATTTGATTAAGGACAGTTACTAATACCAGCCAACTTTATCAGTGGTGCCAATAATAGAGAGCGTTGTATATCGTTGTGTCACAGGTGACTGGACCTGACGAGAGACTGATACAGTTTCATGTCATTAATTTTGTAGTCTGGCAGTTGCATTCTACTAGCATTCTACTACATGCCATGAGTGGAAAGGAAATATGAGGGCTTTATTGATCACACCTTTGCATCCCACCCCTTAATATACTTCTGCTCACATATGTGCATAAAAAGGTCTACTCTCTCCTACAAGTCATTTCAATTCATGTCTGGTTTTGTAGACATCCGTTTTAACTGCACCAGGGGTGTGTTACCAGAACAACACAACATTGTTGTCCATTTGTTTTTGAAAAAGGTACATCCAAAAGAATCTAGACCTGATCATCTCTATATGTGTACTGCATCCAACTACAGATTTTCACATTCCAGTCCACACTTCAGTGTATATGAAGCTCATGCCATAGTTACCATAGTAACAGGCAGTGTAAATGCATTAATTTGTCTCACTCACCTGTACAGTAGCCTATATCAAGCTTTTGGCTTTTCTGAGCAGACTTTTGAACTTAACCTTGTTTACATTGTTATGTATTTGGCCATTAGAAGTGTGCGTGGCTGTTGATAAAACAACAGCTCAGTAGCCTTTGGTCTGATAGGATTGCTGTCAACATTGTTTCATTAATTAGCTGTATCTTATATTTTTCCCTAGATGTTTTTGTTGATGGATTGTTTTGTTTATATTTAACTGTTTATAGCTCTGTTGTGTAAATGCTGTGGTGGGATACCTGCTCCCGCTGTGTTTGTCAGCCCTGTGCTGTATATTTCAGATGCAGGTCTAATATTCCAAGGGACACTCGAGAATGCTGGAATGATGAAATTTCATAAAAGTGTCAGTGTTAATCAAAAATGGTTTCAATTTGAATATAATTACATATATTTGGAAGCGAAACATGCTAAGTAGATCCACGATTATTGAGCACCAGACCTGGTTTTATGATGGATTGCATTCCATTCCCATTAGCCAATTCACAGTGCCATCGAGAGGGTCTGATGAATCCCATTCATGAAAAATGGACATTTGCAAATGCCAGGGAAATATTTCCTCTGCTAGAAAAAAAAGCAGCAAGCTGTGGCAAAAGCTCAAATCATATTCCATCAGTGTTTACATTTATTTGATGGTCAATATTCCATAACACCATATGTAGATTATAAACAATAGCAAAGCAATGTAGTATAGTTAGGCTTCTAGAGACAATTACATTACATGCTCCAGCCCCCCGTGAAGGAAACGCCTCCCCTCATGGACCAGAAGTTGAGAGCCAAAGCTGTAGTAAACTACCAACTTCAAAGCTGAAAGATCTGGTGCGGAGGAGCACACTCTCATTAGGCTCACCTGCTGTTTAGAAGTGAGCTCTTATTCCAAAATAAACAGCAAAATACAGTGGAAATGTGTGTGTATTGCCAAACCTGCTCTTTGGGTAATCACTGGCAGCATAAGTATCATCTTCAGTCAACTGTCAGCAAGTGCATTGTGGGTAGGGTGTCTTACCGTTTCGTTTCGCTCTAGGAAACCACACATCACATGGAACATGGAATGAGGGCTGTGCATTACTTTCTTAGCTTGATTTCCACTGCTAGCACGGTGGGATTTCTCATAATTATGCTGATTGAAGTACACGGTAGTTTTTAGGCATCATTAGGCATATTCTCCCTTGGAAAGCATACGGTTAATCTGTACCTTCTGGATGCTTCTTTTCTGTTGCACTTTAAGTTGAGTTTCTTGAGTTACTGACTTGGGTTGACCTTAAGGCTTGACACACAGATGTGTGCATTTAGGATGGGGTCCTATTTCCCCCTGTTTGCTCTGCATTACCACATCAATTATTCCAAGCAGGTGATCACTCCATTAATCTGCATTAGATCCACCAAGATGGATAGAAATTAATAAATAGAAGTGAAGGCAAGAATATGACACTGCCGCAATAATGAACTGCAATTATGAAATAATAATGGTTTCTGACGGGTGATTTATGAGGGGAAAGTGACTGGCTCTCAGGGTTCTCCACCCAGTGGAAGTACAGTAAGAGAGAGAGAGATAAAATACAGCAACAAACACACAGAGACACATTCTCTCTCTCTCTCTCTCTCTCTCTCTCTCTCTCTCTCTCTCTCTCTCTCTCTCTCTCTCTCTCTCTCTCACTCACTCATATATATACATACACACACACACACACACACACACACACACACACACACACACACACATGCACACTCACACAGTGGTTGCCCCAAATGAAAATGCCTAAGACTTTGAGTGACAGCTT
The DNA here is from genome assembly GCA_027497455.2 of Sardinella longiceps. Lineage (NCBI taxonomy): Eukaryota > Metazoa > Chordata > Actinopteri > Clupeiformes > Clupeidae > Sardinella > Sardinella longiceps. The sequence goes on along the minus strand of JAODXP020000022.1, from coordinate 3,420,229 downwards.
GCTCTTTGAGTCGTTAAATGCAAATGCAGCATTGCAATAAAAGTGCAATATTAAAGCTGCCAGTGTCGATGGCGATGGTGATGGATATAGTTTTGCATGATTATATGACTGTATCAGCCTCTGAGCCATAGACTTTACTTTTTAATATTTAATAATCCTTTGCAATTTATGCCTATGTTAAATCATGTCTCTATTTCTCTGAAAATCCACCTCAGGAAGTGGCATATACAGCATGCACCAGGCCTTGCATCTCTCGCGCTCTATGCTTGCAAGTGTCTGTTTATGTGCTTTGGGAAGTTTCTCTCCCAGCCAGTTAAACCTCCTATGTTCATAATATTTCTTGTAATAGTCGTGTACAAATATGCTGATATGCAACTGGTTATTGAATTACTCTAACAAAACCTCATTTCATAAACACAGGAGAATTACTTTGCCAATAATACAATAGCTAAATATAACATGTTGGCATTTTATTTGAAGAAGGTGCAGGTCTTACCACAAACTGTCATAAAATTAACGACTGTACATAATATGTAAATATGTGACTATTAAAGTGGAGCCCCTTCATATGAGTGTGTGGTGCATCTCCTTGGCTATGCACTCTCTGGGGAGACAATAAATGATCACCTGCAGTCATTCATCAATGCGGGGCCTTGTCCTTCCTCTCCCCTGGACACTTCACAAGCTTGACAGTCATTCTCAACTTTGTCCCATCAGTGGACAAATCGGGCTCATCAATCACACTCAGATGGGCGTCAGTCGCCGTTTGGGGATATCTATAATCGGGGCCCGTGTGGGGTCTGGGGGTATCTATAATCAGGACAGCAAGCATTTATGAGTACAGTGGGTCCTCCTCATGGTGCAGAGCCAAGAGAGTGGGGCCTCCTTGATGAGTCTGGTCATATTCATATCTACCACTCTTACTGTGATGCACAAAACTCTACAGACATTTAAAAAAAAAAACTTTCTTAGGAACTCTTTACCACAGTCATAGTATGGGAAATAAGACATCTCCTTCCCCTTCCTCCTCTAGTTCACCAATGGCTGCACACTCACAGTAGCCTCTCTACATAGTGGCTGTCAGGAGACATTGCCTACTTCTGATCACTGCCAGTGGCATTTCAGGACCAAGGCCAGCTACTGTGCCAAACCCAGCATGCTGTAGCCAGCTGTTTGTAACAAGTGCAATGGTACGGTAATAAGTGTACTTTATGCTCAGCCTGGAGACCAGACAAATGTGAGAGGACATTTTGCATGGCCAGATTGATAAAGGAAGTTCAATCATAAAGAACCCAGAAACTCGTCACAACCAATATGGGGTGGCCTTTGCATCATGACCAGGGCTGGACTGGGACCAAAAAATGGCCCGGGCATTTTTGCCCATAGCGGCCCTCTATGATAAGCAGAGGCACACGACAAACCAGAAGACATATGCACACATTGTGTTGTGTAAAACACATAAGCGCAATAGCTGGATAGTCCTGCCATCATGTGTTGAGCATTTGCACACTTTTAAGTCCATAATTTCTCCCCATACTGAATTAGAGCAGATCTAGGCTACCACTCATTCATTTGTTGTTCAGGCCTCTCAAGTTTTGAACTCGGAGTAAGATTTTTCTTTTTTGGCCAGGCATAGATCTACAGTAGGCTACAGAGTATGTGAGAGAGACAGTAGTCTATATGAATGCTTGTATTTAGGTGATTTAGAGAAAGGCAAGTACAGTCGCCCCAAAATAATGACCTCCAATGAATTCTGTGAAAAGAAATGGACAAATGGACTGGCATGAGGTGGCTTTTTTGCATGGGCTTAAAGACAGCACTGGAGAACTCAGGAATTCTGCCCTTTCTGTTCCATTTTTAGTAATAAGAATTCAGTAGTGATGATGCATCATTATTTACTATTACTATTACTATCAGTAAACATTCTGCCTAAAGCCTAAATATTTATTTAGGGTAAGCCTATATTTTATGTTTTTGCTTGAACCTATTTCAATGTCATTGTAAAAAAAAAAAAAACATATAGTTTATAAACTTTATTTAGTTCATTGTAGCTTTAACTTAAATGTTTTCACTGAACCACTTGAAAAAGTATGTGCCTTGCTTTTACCTTGGCCTAGTGCTTTTACAGTAGGTTACACATTATGTGCACATCACCATCTTTAAAAGTATTGCTATTTAAGTGCTTTAATGCTTAAATACCAAGGGCGTAGGTTTGGTCTCAGCATTGGTGGGGACAAGGACATGGACTGGATGCCCCCACCCTCCTTATACAGGTCTTTTAGTTCATTCTGTGTGATTCTGATTCTTAAGTGTTCAATCCAGCAATTGTTTGACGTTGGTGGGAACATTTGTGTCACTTGCGTCCACCCTAAATACACACCCTTGACACATTGTATGTTTTCTTGTACAAGACATGCTTATACTAGTATGTCCTTTCAGTAGGCTTACTTGTTACCACAGCCAATAATTGAATAGGAACGCTTACAGGCAGGCATTGCAATATCGGACTCATGCTGGCAGCGTAAATTAAGAAAATGATCTATCCATCTTGCTCTCCGTGTGCCCACCATGTGAGCTGGCCAACTACCTCCACCTCTTGCTATGTATTCTGTATACATCCCTGTGGCACATCCGGTAGGAAGCCCTTTGCACAATTTCTTTGCACACCCTCTGTGTGTTGCCAACATTGAGTGTGAATGTGCAAGTTGATATCTCACTTATCTTGACGTCAGTGGCACCTCTAGGCCACTGCATGGGCTTCCAGGGGGCAATTGATTAATTGTGGGCTGCCCACACATAACCCAAAGGTTTGGGGTTGACCTGGGCAAGCCCATGCTGGCCTTATTTGGGTTTGGGTTTGGTCAGAGCAGAACAGAAATCTTCAACTTCATCCAAGTAAAGAATAAGGATACTGAAAAGACAATAGACCGACATCCGCATGCAGGCTACCATAGCTGTAATACGTACTTTGAAATGCATTGCATTTAATTTTAATGGGAGAAACTCGAAGGCTACACATTGTTGCTTTAAGCAGAATGGAGTGCAGTTTGCTGTAGCCTCAATGAAAGTGTTGATTTATTTATTGTGTCTAATGACGGCGAGAATTGTGCATTATATTTTTACAAACTGATGATAATACTGCCACCTATACTAGGCCTATTTGTATTGAAAATTAGAGTACAAAAAATTACTGTAGGCTATAGATACGTAGACCAAAACTTTCCAAAAATTCAGAAGAACACATTTGGCTTTTGTTAGCTTTCATAGCTATTGATCTAACGTCAGATGCATTTTTATCCAATTAATCAACAGGCCTATAGTTAAACCAAATGTTTTGTGCTATGCATGACTTTAACTTAACGGAAAAAATATAACCAAGACTATAGCTATGTGATTCTGACCTAAACAACTTTAACTGTCAGTTTTAACTGACAGATTTCCCAACAATGACACTTGCTAAACAGTACAAAATTTAAAAACAAAAAAGTTGGCCAATATTGGCTATAAGGGATTAGCCTGACATAGCTCGCCCATAATACGAATGTTCATACGTACCATGAATACGGATGAACAGCAGTATTATGGTCGGGCTATGTCAGGCTAATAAGGGATAGAAAGGACAACACTGTCTATTAGGCTATGTTGTGGAGAACTGCTATGAAACTGAAATAAATGAAAAAAGCGTTTTCTCATTTTACCACCCAAATGTGTTTTTTTTTTTTGTTTTTTTTTTTCCTTGAAATTATTGATGGGGACAATCCAGCAATCCTTTTACATTGGTGGGGACACGTCACTTGCGTCATTCTGCTAACATTTCGGACACAGGCTCAGCTGACCGTTTCTTTGCTGACCTCCTCAATCTGTCCCTGGCTCATGTCTCTATCCTCCACCCTCTTCTCTACTTCTGTATTAGGCCCTTCTAAGTCTATGCACTCCGAGGCTGCTTCTGATGACAGCCCTGCACCCGCTGCTGTGTAGTCATCGTAGCACATCACACAAATGTAGCTGCATTATATTATTGTTGCACATTTTGCTGCGTAGACTTGTAGACTTTGTTGCCCCACGTTTCTCTTGGCTGTTGTCGATTTTGGCAGACAAACCTTTACTTCTCCCCGACCCTGTCCAGCTCAAGTGGCAGAAATTGATAACTTGAGTGCATGAGGGGAGGGGCGGTCCGGGCCGAGGGCTGAGCGATTTCATTGGACTAGTCCAATGTCCTTCGAGAAATTCTACCAATGGCCACATTTTGTGATTGAAAAACCATTGCGCTCAAATGAAATTATGACAGGGCCGGCCCAAAATATGCGTCAGCCCACCGGGCATTGCCTGCTACGCCCTATGGTCAGTCCATGCCTGATCATGACAAACACTTGCTCTGATGGTGTCAGTATTAAGCAGAAAGGAAATGTTTGATTTTTTTGTAAACAAATTTTTGTTTACAAGAAATATGTGTTAGCTGTACTTCTAAAATGATTTGATGTGTAATGTACCAATTTAAATTTCATTTAAGCACTGGTTACTCCCTGTAGAAATTGAGGGTGTCGAGACCATTTTTTCAATTAAGAATTGTTTTAGTGTCAGTTAGACTAGGCTGTGTCTAATCTATCAGAATTGATGGGGCCCTTGGAAAATGTCCCTGCTGTTGAAGGTACAGTACATGGCCCTGAAAAACAACTCTGCTCAAATACACACATACTCGCACACACACACACACACACACACACACACACACACACACACACACACACACACACACACACACACACACAATGCATACAGAGAGAGAGAAATGAATAAATGTATCTAACTGGCTGTGCTTGTAAATGTACCCACCATGCCTGCTTGCATGTAAGCTCATAAAACACACACATATACACACACACATACACACACACTTCTCTACAGTCCATTTAACATTGTCTGACATTCGTCTGACATTCCGTTCAGAGCCCTTAACACAAACCCCCTCTGTCTTTCCCCCTGACCTCCAGCAGACTCTGCCTGGTGTGCGTGTGCCATGGTGCTTTAAAACGCTCATGTTGGTTGTGCTCTCCACTCCTGCTCGGGACTCACTGAGCCGTCCTGACAAGCATTAAACCCTCCGCATCGCTCCCGCTCTTTTGACCGTCCACACACATCCTCTTTCATGCTGATCAAGTCTCTCCCCCCCCCCCCCCCCCACCACCACCACCACCAACTCTTCTTCCCCCACCCCAACCACCCACCCACCCACCCCCAGACAGCCCAGCCGGACTCCCTCCTCATTCCCCCGCGGCTCCATTCTGTTTGGGTCAGCAGTAATGTTAAACAGTCTGAGGAGCCGCCTGCCAAGTCTCCAATTGAATATGCAGATGAGTTCAATGGCTGCCTGGAAGTAATTAGCAGGAGAACTGGACAGGAAGCATGTCAGATGCCGGCTTGATAATTGCCAGAATTCAGGGATTTATTGTGGGGTCTGGCACGGCCGCTCCCTTAACTCTTAAGGGAGAATTAATAATCTGAAATGTAGATCCATTAAAAATGCATATGGCCGCAGTTTTGGAGCTGGGCTGTGGATATACACCCATGGCAAGACAATGGCTGGCCAGCCCCAGAAGCTCATAAAAATCAGCTAGTCAAATGGTGTAAAAATGGCTCCTCTCCGCACAGGTTGCTGTTTAACGGGAGGAAAAGAGCGGCTGTAAACACAGGTATCAAATCAAATGTAGATGGCTGTAGGGGATGTTTGCTGTTATTTACAAAATTGGAAATCAAGCCCAATCAAGGGCTACTACGATCACTGCTGTTATTCTGAACTTCAATGCAACATTGTTGTTAAATTGCATTGGTCTGGGTTCTAAATTTATTTGACCATTTTAGTGTGTGTGTGTGTGTGTGTGTGTGCGTGCGTGTGTGTGTGTGTGTGTGTGTGTGTGTGTGCGTGCGTGCGTGCGTGTGTGTGTGCACACTCAGACAAAAATATTTGAACGATACATGAATACTGTCTAGACATTGTGGCTATTCTTGTACATTCTTAACATAAGCAATTGCCTAGTCTCTTTTCGAAAAGACAATGATTCTGATTGTCTGATAGACAGGAAAAGCACCGGCTCTACTCAAAATGGAACCAGAAAAGCAAAATGAATTACACAATATAATAGTATACACAATATAATATGATTTAATCGTCTACACAATAGAGTGGCATTTAATAAGCTCATTCATACTTAATATCTCCTAACATCCCTGTGACAAATAAAGGGGAAATTCAGCTGTATAACATATTAGTCTTAAATATACAATGTAATACTGACCTATTTCAAACTCATTTATAAAACATCTTGTGCAAACAACCTTAGCAACAATAAGAAATAAACTGAATATGGCATTCAGGTGTCTCTGGTGTTTAGTAAACAACATACTGTAGGACAGCAGAGCCAATGCTATTCTCTCCTCATGCCTTTCTGTGTTGTGTGACACAGAGGATGCAGAGCATGTGTGCGTTTGTTGTGTTGTTTTCCCCCCTTTTCTTTCTGCTATACTCCATGCAGATGGCAGGGAGGATGCCCACTGTGCATAGCCTTTGGAGTTGTTTCAGGTCAGCGAATCACAGTGGCACACGCTGGGTCAAGTGCATGGGAAACAATCCCCCCCATCCTTTGGCAGCGCTGCCATTCATGACAGGAGCATGAAGAAAAGCACATATTGTACTGTGGGCATGCGTGGGCCTTATGGCCCTCCACCAGTGCACTGGCTTTGACATTTACACACGTGCATCGCTGTTGTCTCAAAGCAGCTGCTTTGTTCTTAACAAGGAGAACAAAAACATGGTTGATGGGAAGTTTTGTTAAATGACAGCAGTGTTATCTTAACAAATATCGATGCCTGAAACAGGCAATTGGAAGACTTCATGTCAGAATAGGATTTTATCTAACCATCTATTCTGCTTTGTAGATTTCTGTCATCCTTCTTTTTAACACAGTGGACTAGCAATGATACCAAGTTCAATTCTCTTACATCCATGAACAGATCTATTAAGTCTCAGATCATTTTAGTATTGATTGATCTGAAATGACTTTTCTATTTTAAGAACCTGTACTGCAGTTGCTAACACGCCTGTCTGACTCTGGGGTTAAACTTAGCAAATATGCAGTGATTTATTAGAGTAGCTGAATAAAAAATGGACTCTGACAAAGGATTACTCCATCATCCTCCCTTTAGATGTTGGCCTGTGTACACTCTCTTCAGTCATTCTATTAAATCTGCTGGTTCACAACAAAACAAACAATATGTTTCACTCCCTCTAGGCTCCTGGATGTCCTCTGTCTCGCTCCCTCTGTCTCCCCGACGCGTCTGTCTGTCTGTCTGTCTGTCTGTCTCACACAAGAGTGAATGCGTCCCTGCTTGTCCCTCTGTCATCTGTCTGTCTAGTACCCAGCTTTGGGGACTTTCAAACTGACCTTATTCCTTAAAGAAAAGAGAATACAAAAGATGGGAAGGCAAATGAGTCTTGTATGTTTTATTCATCTTCTGCTTCTTGCTGCATGACTGCGTCTCTTCTCTCACAAATACATACTGTACTGTACTGGTGAATGTACAACATGGAAGCCTCATCATTGGCATCCCCGGGAACCCGCCCCCCTGAGGTCTGCCTCGCCAGAGCGTGCAGGGAGTGGAGCATCTCCCGCTAGTTCACATGGTCAGGGTTCCCCTAATCAGCCCTCCAGTGACCTTCTAGTCTAATCGTCTAATCCAGCTATATTGTCCAATCAAAGACGCATCGTGATAGGTGTAAATGTCAGTTTGCCAACCACCGACACCTTAAGATGGAGCAATTAATGTAAGGAATGCAAGGCCATAGCTTGTTTCATGTCAGCTTAAAATCTCAGATCTATGCAGGAATATAATTACCAGTAGTACTTGGATTACAAACAACGAGTGTTGTTTTCTTGTCCTCACTTTGGAAAGGTTTGTGAATTCCTCAGCATCATCGTTGCTGATCCCCCTTCTACAAGCCTAGTTATAGACATGCCTTTGTGCGGGCAAAGCTGTTGTTATGCCTACAGTTAGAGTCATAGATTTTTTACTTGGTGCTAGTCTGGTTGAATACTGCATACAACTTCTGAAGGTGCACTTTTGCCTCTTTTCTTTCCTTTTTTTTTGGTATCTTTAGCTCCAGGACAGTTGTCTGTTTTCATTATCTCAGGCATCTGAAATCAATCTCCGTGATCTCTCCGTTGGTGAGTGTGGTTCAAGGACAAGAGATCCTTAAGGGTTTCCGTGTGTGATAATAACTTTCCATGCTACCACAGCAATCGTCCAAAATAGTTCCCTATGCCCCCAAAGCAGAAACAACAAAGGCTGGGTAATTTTCTGCTCTTATGTGTTAGTTAGCTCTGCTAAGACATGGGCTGTTTGGCTTTTTTGTCATTTGACTATCGGGGGAAGAGAGAGGAACTATCAGAGGGAGCGGAACATTCTGCTTGAATTCCATGGAAACATAGGTGGTGTTTTGACCGATCATTAGATAGATATGCTTCCTTCTTGAATCTTAACTGAAAAACCTATAAGCTACCATAACACATAGCTTCAGACTTCTACCTTACAATGTTAAGTGCTTTCTATATCACTGCTTCCTGTAGTAGGATTTGTCAATACTCGGCAGTCACAGTTCTGCACGATTTGTCAATACTCAGGGCAGTCACACTAATGACCTACTTTGTACTAACCAGGATCATTTTGTTCCTCCCCCAGTAGAACGTGATAGGGCGCCGTGTTGACGGGCAATAATTATCTCCATGGTAATTCCAACCTTTTGCATAGTAGCAGGATTCCTGACAGTATATGAGTAGGCCCGTTTTCACCAACGCAGCACTGTTTTTAAGCAAGGGGAAAACTGCTTAAGCGGCACTCTTCGGCTGACCCTGTGCTTATGAACAATTATCAGACATGGTGTTGGCTGACAATGAATAATGCACACAGTCCACGTTCTGACCCCTTTGTGAATCTGGCTGTGAATTGATTCTTTTGTAGGAGTCTCTATTCTCTCAGCTGTGAGGAGGAGAAACAGATAAATAAGTAAACACCGCCCAAAGAGGCCGTCTGGAGTGATGGGCTAATGCTCAGTTCCACTCCTCTCACTCACTCATCCTGAGTCTCCATCACACACCAACTCAAATGCGGCAGCAGTGCACGTGATGCCCAGCACTGGCTAGTGGTGGAGTTAGCCAGCCAGCCTCTGGAGCAGCGCCTGTCTCTAAGCAGCCATACACATGCTGGGGAGTCCAGGCTGCCCAGGAGTGGACAAGGGCGCTAAAAACATAAAGCCAGTGTAATGAATGTATTTATGGAGATGGCGGGGTAATTAAAGACAATTGGAAAAAGCCTGGACAGGCGGAGTGAACAATGTGTAGCCAGGGGGAGCACACTGGACACTTTGATCGATCGGGGAAAGACAAAGAGCAGTGTAAGCAAAATAAATAATCGCAGCTAGAAGTGAATCTCTCTGGTTACTGCCACCGCACCAATGTCCCTAACCACCGTTGAAAATGGAAGAAGAAGAAAAAAAAAAAGCAAGGCTCATTAATATTCTTCAAAGTGCTTTTTTCTGCACTGCGTTTGATATATTGATGGATTTATGTGTCATTATATATTTATGCGATAAAGGAAGTGGGTGTCGCTTCCACTAAGGAATCATTTTTACTTCAAAAACATTTTGAGGCTGTATGTGTGTGTGTGTGTGTGTGTGTGTGATTGTACATTTGTGTGGGTGGATGTGTTTGTTATCAGGTATATGTCTCCATTCCTGCCGTGAGACGCGCTCCTCTATTTCTGTGTTTGTGCTTTGATATTTGCTGCTTGTGTGTGTGGAGGGGTGTGTTGTGTGTGGGTGTGTGTGTGTGTGTGTGTGTGTGTGTGTGTGTGTGTTACATTTACGGACCAGTGCGAGGAAGCATCAGCAAACACTGATTGATCAGTGTGCATCTTAATGCTAGTGTGTCTCTGCTGCATTGATTGGCTCGCTGTCGGCGGAGACTGCTTGATCGCTGTACATCCCGACCCTGCCCTCCCCCCCGCCCATCACCCCCACCCACCCACCCACCCCCGACTGAGTCAGGCCGCAGCGAGAGCGAGCGCTACCTACTCCAAACAGATCGATGCCCTCCACACGCCGTTCTCCATTGTGTCCACAACCCCGCAGGATTCGCATCCAGGCAGCACTCGCAGACACTCACACTGTGTGCCCATTAATAAAATATGAATGTCGGGGAATTATTTATCAGGAAATGGCCACACTTATTGTTGTCTGTTTTTTTCCTCCTCCGCTCGCACGCACCTGCATCCTTTTATTTATTTGCTTATTTATTTATTTATTTTCTTTCTTTTTTATTTATTTATTTGCTCCTCAGTAAAAGAAAAGAAAAAAAGCCACAAGGGGGTTTTGGGCGAGAGAATATGGTCCCATTTATTGAATATGGCCTTGCAGAGATGAAATGGGCAGTGGAGTATTCACTGGAGATTTGGGGCTTTTGAGAGTTTCTCCTCCTTTGTTAGAGTGCCCAAAACAAGAACAGAGCCAGAGATGGAGGGAATAATATTTTGCTGCAGCCTCTGTCATATGTGCAGCAGAGGTCATGGGAGTCTTGCTCCTCGCAGAGTCAGAGCTGCTGAGAGGCTGAGCTGATAATAATGATAATAATGATGCTCAAGTAAGCTTAACACGTGTGTGTGTGTGTGTGTGTGTGTGTGTGTGTGTGTGTGTGTGTGTGTGTGTGTGTGTGTGTGTGTGTGTGTGTGTGTGTGTGTGTGTATGTGTGTGTCAGTGCACTAGCACAATGGCATCCATAAATAAGCCATCCTGACACTGTGGATCAATGAAATGATACGGTGGCACCGCGAGGGGAAGCAAGTGCTTCTCAGTCTCCTACAAGGACAATGAATGATGTGGAGACATTCTCATTGAGCTTCATTTCAATGCGCCATTGAATTGACTGCTGTTTCCTTTTTACATACTGAGCGCTAATTAATACCCATGAAAAGGCAATTGAGTATACTAGACGGCTATAATGACAGCCTAGGGGAAGCCTCGCCTTTGGACGGTGGATGACAGATGAATGATAAACCACCCAGGGAGCGATACATATTTGTCTCTAAAGACTATTAAACAGGGCTAGCATACTTATTTGCTATATTAAGACGAATTGATTTGTTACTCATTTCCGCTGATGGGAATTGTTCTTGAAAATCTGGTGACGGAAAGATTCCTGTTATCTTTGCAAATAGAATTTGCACATTTGTGCTTTTCTGTCTTATCTCAGTCAAAGCTCTGTAATTAATTTTAGAGGAGGTGAAATTATAGCATCCCATGGTTCGCCTGCTGATGTTTAGCCAGTGCAAATGCAGACAGCAGGTTGTGTTATTGGGCTTCATTTTGTCCTGTGTTTGTGTCCTGCCAACTTTAAGCATGTTCTCTTTTTCGATTTTCGTTTTCCTGTCACAGTATGAGTTTGTAAGTGGTCAGGAAATGAATCGGTGTTCAAACAGGCAAATTTTCTGTTTGTTTTTGGGAAAATAAAACTAAATCACAGACGTCTCTTTTCTCCTTCCTTCCCAATTTGCCCTCCATGTCAGGGTGTTTTAGAGCCGGGCTTAAGGCTTCAAGTGAGCTCCTCCGTCATGTTTCCATTCTGCGGACAGAGAGAGAGGCCCATTTGGAGGTGCAGGGTTTGGGTGGGTGAGGGGCCGCGGGTATCATAGCTTTCTGCTCTGTAACAAGTTTGCTTTGGAATGGAGAAGGACAGTGCCGTCCCTATGAGTGATGCTTTTCCTTCACACGTCAGTTCCTGCATCCCTCTTATCTATCTGCAAGCTGGCCAGTCCCCCCAACCTCTCTCTCTCTCTCTCTCTCTCTCTCTCTCTCTCTCTCTCTCTCTCTCTCTCTCTCTCACTCACTCTCTCTCTCGCTCTCTCTCCTTGTCTCTCTCTCTCTCTTTCTCTCAATCTCTCTCTCTTCTCTTGTTTAATTTCTCCCTGTCCCTCTTTTCTCCAGTTTTTACACTGCCGTCTCTCTCTCTCTCCATCTCCTTCCCTCCTTTCACACTAACTCTCTCCATCCCTGTCTGATCCCCAGTGAAATGGATTCACTTAGTTCATCTCAAGGTCCCTGTGTGCATTAGGTGATACCACTCCTGCTGCTGCTGCTGCTACTACTGCTGCTGCCCATCATGAATTTAGAGGGATTTGTTTGGGTTTGGAAGTGCTTAAGGTGTTTGTGTGTGTGTGTGTGTATGTGTGTGTGTGTGTGTGTGTGTGTGTGTGTGTGTGTGTGTTTATCTCTCTGTGTTAAAGAGAGCAAGGGTTTGTATTTTTGATAAAGACTGAAGAGTGATTGTGTTAACTTGTAAATCTGTGTTTTGGTATAGTATATGTGTGTGGTGCATCAACTGTATGTTCAGGTACATTTTGGTGTGTGTGTGTGTGTGTGTGTGTGTGTGTGTGTGTGTGTGTGTGTGTGTGTGTGTGTGTGTGTGTTAATGCAAGTGCAAAAAGCAAGTGTTAATGGTATTTATGATAAAGTTAGATGAGTGTTTATGTATTTGTGTGTCTGTGTCTATGTGTATGTGTGGTGCATCAACTGTTTAGATGTATATGTTTGTGCTTCTGCAGTGCACATTGGTGTAAATTGTGTATGTGTGTGTTTGTGTGTATGTGTGTGTGTGTGTGTGTGTATGCGTGTTTGCAGATTGGTGTGTGTTGATGTGTGTGTGTTTGTGTGTGCATGTGCGTGTCAGCTCAGCTGCTCTGCCGCTGGTGTCTGAAATTGCTGAGGAAATTGCATTCTTCTCCCAGCGAAACGCATGAGCAGCCACTGCGGGGGTTAAGTGGCAGGGGGAGGTGAAGCTGGCCGAGGCGGGCACACGTGCTGCTGGAGGTCACTCTTATTGCTGCCCCGCTCCCTTCTCCTCCACCACAGACACACAGAGAGAGGAGAGAGAGAGAGGGAGGAGAGAGGCAACCAGTGGAAAGAGAAAGGAGGTAGTGATTGTTGGAGAGAGGGATGGAGAGAGGGAGAGAAAGATAAAGGGAGGAGAAGGGAGGTATAGCGGCCGGTGAAGTGGGGCTCTCAGGCAGGGCTGAGTGGTCTTTGATGGAGCAGCCTCTGCTCTGCTCTGCTGTGGTCGCTAGCAGGTGGACACTTCCTCTCCCAACACATAGAACACACTCACTCTGCCCACCTGGCAACGTCAAATTGGTATCGCGCTAATCGCTGCACTATAGCTGCCGTCAGGTGATGCCCTAGAAAGCCTGCAAGGCTCTTCTCTTCTCTTTCTTATCT
>JAODXP020000022.1:3396914-3401914 GCA_027497455.2 Sardinella longiceps | reverse complement strand
GCATGCAAACCCAGGAGAGCAGACAGCTAACAGAGATTGCCCCTAAGGCATGGGGCTTAGAAAAAGGCCCAGTGTTGTATCTCCTGAAGGCTGCTTTTTCAAACCAGCTTCTCGCCCTGCTGCTTGAAAATGGGCCAATCAGTGGGGGGAAGCATTTGGAGCTGAGAGAGAGAGAGAGTAATGGCATGTTTGCTTTGATGCATGTGACAGTGAGGGCCCAATATTTCTGATTCATGCATGCTGCTCTGTCTGTCTGTCTGTCTGTCTTGTTGTCTGTCTGTCCTTCCTCCACAGATCTTGTGGTTCCGGAGAATGATACTTGGAGGCCTTACTACTTGCACCGTTCTAAATATATTATGGTAAGTGCTACTTCTATTGCTCTCATATACTTGCTTTTTTTCCATTCGTGCTCCAAGAGTTTGAGTGTACCTTCTCTGAAGTATGTGACATTATATGCTGTACTTGAATTGAAGGCAGCACTGCTGTCATGGCTGGATCTGGGCAGTGATGTGCTTGTGTCAAGGGCCAGAACATGAAGCCGGTCTCCGAGGTTACGCTTTTATTATGAAATAAATATATTTTTCTGTATGTGAGGAGCCGGTGATGTCAGGCTGTAGCCCGCAGCCTATGGCATGCTGTGTTGGGCTATGCTATGCTATGCTAAGCTAAGCCCACAGCCCACTGAGCTGTCCTGTGTCTTTGACAGACAGGCAGCTGAGCAACACCTGATCGGGGCGCTGGCCTGACATGCTCCAGTAACACTGAGGGAGGCTGCTCTGCTCAGGACCACCAACAAGGCCCTGGGATAGGATGACAGCCCCGCTTTGGCTTGGTGGGAAAATGCAAATGCCACGCTTGCCTGTCGAGGAAAGACAAGGCGAAAAGTCTTGCGTTCCATGACTCTCGGCGGTCCCGCTCCAATGAGGGGAACTCCTGCTGAGAGCTGATGTCGATGTTGATGCTGTTGTTTTGTTGGGAGCTTTTTGGCTTCTCTGATGTCTCACTTGTTACTGTGCAGGAGACAGAAGAGATGCTGCTTCAACCACGGGACGCCATATTGTGTCTAATCATCTGGAAAGAATCTTTTTAAGTTAGCAATCAGCAGCTTGGAGCACAGGAGAGCCAAAGCAATTATGGGCAAGCAGATGAAACAGAGGAGAAGTGTGATCTGATCTGACCAGGCGACTGGAACGCTCGCATCAGACGAGACGGACGCAGAAGAGCGTTTAGCACGAGCTTGCCGTCACCTTGCCATTGTTTCATGGCGGCCATGGCTCTCCTCAAGGCTGTCTATTAGCAGCCATCACGCACTGTGTCTGTGTCTCCCCCACACCTCAGTCTCCTTGCATATGCTTAACTTGTGTCAGCCTCACCTCGCCTTGTAAACATCCACTTCACACGGCTCAAATGACAGCATCAGCGCACTTAACACATCGCCTTGGCGGGGAGAGACTTCCTGTGCGTTACAGATGGGTGGAGAGAAACAGAGAGAGAGAGAGAGAGAGAGAGAGAGAGAGAGAGAGAGAGAGAGAGAGAGAGAGAGAGAGAGAGAGAGAGAGAGAAAGTCTTGTTTGATGCTTCTCATGAGCGCTTGTTCGCTGCGCCTGAAAGTAATAGAACGGTTTGAACCTCCTGTTTTTCTGCCAGCTTCTGTTTTCCGCTGTGCACACAAGCTAATATATTTGCCTTTTTCATTGTGATAATACCTTTTGAGGTAGCAATTTGGGCTTTGCTAATAAGACATAGCACTTGCATAATATTTTATTGGATTTGCTGCATATATCCAGCGAATATTTGCTTTCTTCCGCCGAGATGGCCGTTTGATTTAGCTTATCCCCATGTCGGTCCATTCATTCTCGGAGAGCTCTCTCAGCAATTATTTGCCCGGTTTCATTTTTACTGTTTCTCTGTGATGCCTCACAACAATGAAGTTTTCTCCTCACTGTCAGCACCCCTTCTCCTCTCTCAACAGCCTAAAATACTCCCTGTCTACTTCATTTGCATCCTGCAAATTGGCTGCATCTGGTCTTTTTGTGACAAAGGGAAGTTAATCAAAATAGCCAGAGCTGCATTTTTTGAATTGCCACACACACACACACACACACACACACACTCATCAGTAAATGGGCTTTTTGTCTAGTCTCTCACTCTTCTATTATGGGCAGATTCTCATGTACCAATCATTACGACAGCCTGGGAAGATGTAATTAAAATAGCATTTGTTTGTATGCCATTTTAAATGGTTTTTGTACATATAGAGTTCAGCTTTCAGGATTCAGGCTTGTGTGGAAATTGGCTGAAATTAGCAGTTTTTATTATGAATCCTGCCATTTTATGTCTGAACACGGCCTTCTCCTAATCCGCTTTTTCACAGTAATGACCCATATATTGCATTAACAGCACTGCGATAGCCACTCCTGCCAAATGGGTGGCGTGATATTCAAAGCAGGTTTGTTCCCAGTGTGCCACCCAGTGCTCAGCAGCAGTGCCTGGGCTGTGGGCAGGCAGGCAGGCAGGCAATCTCCCCATCCTCTATTTGTCAGCTCATAATGTTGATCTATAATTATCGTCCTGATCATAACTCTACCCAGGCCAACCTTCAGTGCAAAAGAACAGTGGAATAAAATAGAAATGCTCTTGCACCGAGACCTGCTCAGCCTTAGCCACAACAAATTAACAGATAAATCTCACGGGTCTGGATGGCTGAGTTAAAATCAACTGTTTATGTCGTCCCCCCTCCTGCTCAGCTGCTGGCCACCCACCACACCTCTATGACCAAGCAAAAACACTCACAACCTTTTTTTTGGAGAGAGAGAGAGAGAGAGAGAGAGAGAAAGAGAGAGAGAGAGAGAGAGAGAGAGAGAGAGAGAGAGAGAGAGAGAGAGAGGTGAGGAGAAAGTATTATTTTTTTACATAAACCTTTATTTACATGCATGTGTTCCTGTGTTCCATTTCTCATGTTCTGTCCTAATGCTTCAAGTACGCACTTGGACACATTCTAGGTGTGAACTCATAGTTTCAGCAGTTTTAGCTGGAATGGAAGCCGCTTCCAGAAGCTTATTAGCAGGGGTATTAGGCCCTGGTTGGATCCGTTGTGCTGCTGGTGGTGGTGCTGTGGCCAGTGCGGGTGAGTGGTGGTGGTTAGCGGCGGAGACGGTGCCAGGTCACTAATGGAGGGAAGGCTATCAGTGGGTTTAATTAAGCTCCGCTCAGGCGAGGGAAGCGGAGGCAGCCAGGTCTGCAGGATCAGTGCCCAGCCGAGTGGGGAAAGGTGGTGGGAGACCGTGGTGTGAGGCTGGGTGTTGGGGACTGGACCGTGTTGCTCTAAACTGCGGAAGTGTGTATGTGTGTGTGTGTGTGTGTGTGTGTGTGTGTGTGTGTGTGTGTGTGTGTGTTGGATTCACTGCCTGCCTGCGTGACCCACCCCTCCCTCCCTCCACCCTCCCTATCACCAACCCCCTTCACAATATCCGTGTATCCGGTGGCACCCCAACTGTTGGGTCGTGTGCCAGCCAAAGACCTTGAGCGCGCCCTGCCCCCTCTCGCTGGAGCCTGGCTCTGCCACTATCAGAGCCCTAATTACTAGAGCACTCCATCCTGGGGTGACTTTAGCTGCCACCAGTGGGGTCGCATTTGTACAGTGGAACACGTAGCCTTATAGTCGGGCTCCGGCTGCTTTTGGTGCACAGTTCATTCGTTTTTTCCTTTCTAATTAATGGACTCACCTGAAGCCCTGCTGAATCCAGCACAAACCTCCTTCTGCTCGGACTTGACCAAGACCTTGCAATGTATTACACATTGGATCTTGGACCACACTTTTGAACCACTTTGATTCGAGTGTGGTTGTGGTTACCATGCAGTTTAATAAGTCGACTCTTAACACTTGTTTATTTGTTTATTTATTCATTTGTGTTAATGAGGGTTTTTTTTTCTCTCTACCATCTTTAGAGGTCATACTCTACTGCTCCAGTCCTTTCTTCCCCACCGTGAACCCTTCATCCGTGCCTCCACCTCCACATGCTAGTGAGCACGCCATGCTGCACCGCTCCACGCTACGCCACTCTACACGCTACGCCACGCCACCTCGGCATCTGTGCCCGAGTTGCGTCAGACTCTGCTCCCATGTCATCTGGGCTGCTAGCTTGCTCTACTCTGCGCTCCTCAGTCATCATGTGCGGCGCGAGCTCCTGCTGAGCCCTCTGAGGACTGAGGGGGCCCCTCTCTCTCTCTTTTTCTCTTTTCTCTCTCTCTCTCTCTCTCTCTCTCTCTCTCTCTCTCTCTCTCTCTCTCTCTCTCTCTCTCTCTCTCTCTCTCTCTGTGGCTGTGCTGTCGCTCCTGGTCTGGGCCTCCCGTCCCTGCCTTGCTCTGGGCTCCGTGTGTTTGAAGTCATCATGTAAATTTAATGCCCTTTGCTTAGTTAAATCAAGTGTGTGGAGCTAATCAGAGGTGGCATTGATGAGTTCAGGCAAGCGTGCCGAGGAAGGCGACATGCAGAGCCGGCCTCCCTAAGGAGCCATACAGAGAACCTCCTGTCTTAACTTCTGCTTTCAACCTCTCACCTCCTGGTTAGGCCAGGTAATGGGATTTGTAGTTTGTGTTTTTTTTTTTTTTGGTTTGTTTCAACTCAAGTCTTTCATCTCTCTGTACGTGCCTGCTAGCCTCTGATCTCATTGTAATCATTCAATCAGCTCCTGTTCTCTCACATGTTTGATTGAGGGGGTTCTATTCAAGACAAATGAAGTCACCGGAGCACACCCCTCACACATATACACGCACACACACACACACACACACAGTCACAAACACCCCATTGTGATTGCCAACGGCTGTCGCCCCCCCTCCATGTGCAAGGTAATATTGAGACATGGCTCACTGATGTCACCTGTCGATACACACAGGTCGATACACACAGGCGCACCTGTAGTGTGTGTGGCATGTGTGTGGCATGTGTGTGACGTGTGCACAGGGTGTCAATGGTTTGGCTAGCTTCCGTGTCAGTG
>JAODXP020000022.1:3381914-3391914 GCA_027497455.2 Sardinella longiceps | reverse complement strand
CATAAATCACCATCACCTTTAAATCCCTTTCCCGGGGAGAAAGAGGAGGGAGAGTGGGCAAAGGCAGACACAAAGAGGAGGAGCGGCATGCTTGCTGTTTGGACTGAGCGGCCCAAACACGTCCAAAAGTGCCCAGCGCACTGGGGGGAAATGTGGGTTGTGTAAGCTGCTGCAGGACTCAGACCTTGGCTGTGGGCTTTTTCAGGAGGTTGGGGGGAGTTTGTGAGCGGGGACTGAAGCGGCGGTGGCGGCACTAATGTTTGCGCTGGTATGGTGCAGGAGAAAGAGAGAGAGAGAGAGACAGAGAGAGAGAGAGAGAGAGAGAGAGAGAGTCTGGGCACACTCGCGTTTGGGTGTCTGCGTCTGACAGTACTTCTCGCTGTTTTGACAGGACGCCTTCGCCGCAGTCTACATCTGCCATCCCCACACAGTGGGCCACATCTCGAACACTCTCCCTCTCTCTAACTTACGCACGCGCACACATGCACACACACAAACACACACACACACACACACACACACACACACACACACACACACACACACACACACACACAGCACTGTAAGCCTCCGGTCAATTAGTGTTGAAAAATACCATTGCGGCTGGAGAATGGGAATATTTAGCAGGATTTACTTTACTTTTTCAAAGGGATTTGTGGTGGGGATTACATACAAATTCAGATTCAAATCCAAATTGTTGTTTTTTTTGTGTTTGTTTTGTTTTCTTCTGCCAAGGTCATCCATGATTTGTGGCAAGCCTCCTGCACTGAAAGCCAGAGTGGAGTGCAGTTCACTCCCTGGACTCGCTATGCACTCACAAAGGTGGCTGATGAACGTCCCAAATCCCCCCCAAATCTACCTTATCTCTCTGATCTCTGTGACTCCACACAAAAGACTTTTTTTAGATGCTGGTGATTCTCAGTTTTTCCACCCCAGATCTGTACTGAATGCTGGTTTTCTCCTGTGCTTTGCTTGAGAATAACCCAGCTCCATGCTGGTGTGGGCTTTGGCCATGTCTTATAAGCTCCATGTCAATGTGAGTGCCTGTGCTGCTGTGTCTCTGTGCTCATGGCTAATGCATCCTCTTCATGGGGAAATTCTTGAGCAGTATTCTTGTATTCAGATTGGACCAGTGTGTCACAATAGACGCCTTTTTTTTTTTTTTTTTTCTCCTGAGCACAAGGGAAAAAAAAAATATGATGAGTCTACAAGGGCCAGCAGGTTGCGAGAGGGAAATGTGGGGCATCCAATTTTCCAGCCAAGCGCTGGAACATTTTGGGAAATTGGAGGTCAGACGCGGAACGCTTCACACAATCCAAGTTGCCGCCAAGAGGAAGACTCAGGAGATCCGGACGAGAGAAAGAAATAATTAAAGCCGAGGGAAATTCATCTGTGCCGCGTGGGACTGGGGCGAGTCATGGAGAATGTCATTTCCAGAGCATTACCTGTCTCCGTTACAAGAGCCCTAGTTAAATATTTTAAAGATGAGGCTGAAAGCTACTAAGCTACTAAGGACTGTCGCTCAGGTTCTCTGTCTCGATGAAAGGCGCCCTTGCAAGGCTGCTTCGGATATTAAGTGCTTTGGATTGCTATTAGCCTCTTTGGTGTGTCCAATGGCCAGTATTGATATATTAATAATATCAGGAGGATGTGCCGGAGTGGTTGAGGCCAAATCAGTGGGGAATGACTTTTGTGCCAAAGAAACTCTCAGTGTATCTGTTACTGGAAGTAGACAGTGCCATATCGATATCTGTAGTCAAACACGCTTTTAAATAGAGTTTTTAGTGCCACAAATACAGATTCCATGCAGTCTGCTGTATTTGCATATTGTCTTGTCTGTTGCGGATGTGTGGGATAATAATGCATTGGCAGAGCAGGGGAATGTTTAAGGGCTTCTGCAGTCCTGAATTCATTAACAATAGCAGTATATTCTCACCCACTACAGTACTGCATGAAAGGCATAACATTTTCATATGTGGTGGGTTATCACATTTCACAGGTTTCAGAGATAATCTGATTTGTTTTGCATAAAAGAAATAATATTTCAACTGCTAATGCAGTAATGTTCACCTAATCACCATTTATCCATACCCAAATGCTTCGACAAATACATCATAAGATGTACACATTAAAATAGAAAGGAATAAAATGTGAAATAGATTATATCATTATTGAAGCAATATGTACATTTTTATATATATTCCCCATTTAAATATGCCTTGAACTAAGATAAGTTGGTGTGGGTTTTTAATGTGAAAGTGCAACATGGATGTCTAGTGGCACACAGGCCATTTAGAGCATTTAGATGTTTGACTTTATTCCTCACCACACACAATATCCCTTGCGGTTTTCAGCCTGAAACCAACTGTTTTTACTGGGCTTTTTTCTCCCTCCCCCAAAAGCATATGAGTACCTCTGAAACGCGTGCTAAACGACCCTCTGGCTATGAAGAAAAGCTATTTAAATTTCAAAGATAAAGAAAGGATAGCCAAAAGCAAAGGCTTTCTAAAGAGAGAGACAGAAACAGGGAGCAGAGCGGGAGAGTCATAGGAGAGGCAGTATTCCAGCAAGAGCGCTGTTAGACAGATTGACTGTGATACTGTTCCCTGTGGGCCAGACCTAGAAAGGTTCTCTCCTGGGCTTTTCTCCTGATTCATTTCTGTGTGCTTGATGCATTAAAGCCCCGTGGCCTCGCTTGCAGGGTTCAAATTTGTTTATTAGTGGTGTTAAATATGAGACTCGTCTTTAAATAGTTACCCAGATTTGCATCAGTGATGTCTCTGCACAAGCAGTGTTTTTGCAAAGCCCTCTCTCTGGCTCTTTAACTTTAGCGAGATGCTAGAGGTGCTGTTGTGGGTGCTGAATTGGAGATCATCATAAAGTGTTTGCAGCTTTCTTAGCAGAACTACAAGCTTTGAAATCATGCAACATGCATTTTTATATCTTTGATATGGCTATGTGAAATAGATGTGTTAGGATTGTGTTGTTCAAGTGCACCGTTTCACAGTTGTCCTTGTGTGGTTATCATGGAGTTATGTAGTCTTTTACTGACCATCTAAATCACCTTTGACTTTTCAACTGGTCTATTTCCAAACATGCTGTATGTTTGAAGTGTTTTTATTGTGTGCCATTGGATGATGATGTTTTTCTCTTTCTGCAGATCAGAAAAAGCTGGAGAGATTGCCACCATACCTCTAACAAAGGTAAGGTCATTCTATTTAGTTTCTAACCTGCAACCGTTCCCTGGTTGATAATAGATCACACAATGGAGCTGCAGGAACCATTCATGTTTGGAGCTTGCCTGTAGTTTCACACTGTAGCTGTGCATTATTGAAGGCTGTAGGCTATTTCTGTTGTAGCCCTGCAGTATTAACTTTCTGAATGCATGCAAGGCCATTTTGGGTGAATAATGTTATTTTTTTAGCCCAATGTTCTTGTAATTATAGATAATATTCATTTGCTGTGCTTTTCACTTTGTCCGCTTCACAGAAGAGGTGCAATCACAAATAGCAGAGGGTGACTGGACTTGATTGTCTAAAAGCCATTTTCAAGGCTTCAGGGGGCGGGAACACTCACGGGTATCGGGTGTAACATTGTATTTGAAAACCTCCAAGTGAGTAACAGCTCATGAGAATAATACCCCCAGTCACTTAGTTTGAATTTAGATCAGGCCACACCGGCTATACATGGGGTCTAGTCGGACGGCTCGCTCGGTGGCACCCGCTGTCATTCTGTCTGTCGAGTCAGAGGAGGAGTCCTTGTGTGACATGCAGCAATTAGCCACAGAAATAATGTCACTTTGGGTTGGTCTTATGGAGCCGCTGTAATGAATATCAAGTGTAGGGGCGTGCGGAGCTGCCTGTTAATAGGACTTGTGTCCTCATATCCCCACACAGTGAAATACACACAGGCAGATGCCTCCCTCTCTCTGCAGTTTGGAAGCACCCTTCAATGAATGGTGGAAGAGTGACTCAATGGTGTTTTCTGCACCTATTTGTTGATGAAACGCCATCACAAAAGATTCAGTGTGCACCTCAACACCTCACAATGAAAAAAAAGCAGGGTTTGTATTTCATTGTGTAGCTGCACCTGTCACCATGCGCGCATGCACATTACAGTTCCCGCTAACTACCTCCGACATTAGAGGCTGTTTGTGAATACATTTCCTCTGAGCGCACTGGAGTGCCCCTCTGTGGATTATCCTTCACGAGACCCCTTTTGTCATGCGGACAGTGTTTATCATTGCTGTGGCAACCCCGGTGTGAAAGAGAGTTGTTTTTCTCCATTTCGCCCGCGCTCTCTGTTCTGACAGTCCGCCTGGCGCTGCTCAGCCCGACTCAGCCGAGCCCCAGCGCGCCGCCTGGCCCAGCGACGTGAATCACGCATGAATTATGCATCGTGAAATATTTCCAAGCATGCCCCTTATGTTGCCGCACTCATCTTAATTTGGTCGAGCGGTTCCAGTCCAGTAATGGCTCTGAACATTATCATTTCAAAAGCTCATAATGCGAGTATTCCCGTAATTCAGCACTAGCCCCCCCCTCCCCCTTCCCTCCACCACCACCACCCGCACCTCCCATCATGGTTATGGGAAAGCTGGAGCCGCTGGATTCAATCCCAGTCGTCGCCAGTCAGTGACTCAGCGAATGAGCTTGCTGCATTTGTTACCTATACTGTACCTATGCCAGCTGGTCCCCCATTGATCACTCTCTCATTAGCGGAGTTGCTTACTTTGTGGCAAAGCAAAGTGGGCCCACAATTTTGGTGTCAAAACCGCTGCGTTGCCTGTGCATGTAGGTAGCCGCTCTTATGTTGCATCAAAGGGTAGCGCCAGTTAGACAAGCCTTCAGTGAGATCAGTGGATTGGGTTAGTGTTGAATAATTAATCAGACCTTTTGCAGTCAAGTATGCTGGTACAGTATGCGCTCTCAACAGCCTGCTCCTGACGGAGATGGGGGGGGGGAAACCTGCGCTGCCTTTGAATGGCGCACTCATCCCAGTTGGTAAACAGCACATTTGATGTCACAGCCTCAAGTTGTCAGTTTTCAGAAGTGATCCAGACAGAGAGAAAAGAGGAGCTGGAGAGTGAGATAGAGCTCAATATGGCTGGGATGCTGTAGTTACAGTGCTGTTCGCCATGGTGGCAGACACCAGTGTGCACTTTTGTCTAAAATGTTTGATGGCTGAGGCTTCTCATTCCCAGGACTAATGACAGACATTTCAGTGGGAGTGGATTAAGTGTGTCGAGTGCCGTAATACCAGCTGTGATGTACTTACTTTTAATCCAGAGGAGCAGGCCTGAGTTCAGTTGTTTCATGCCTGCTGTAATCCTGTCATTGTTAACATAGGCTACTATTCACAGAGACTGACACACTTTTACAGTACATGCACTGTCCTGCACTTGACATTTTACTTCATATACCAGTACTGTACTGTATGTCCCTGATCTAAATGCAATCTCCAGGAGTATTAACCTATTTTTAGAAGGTGATGTCTGGACTCTGTAAATACACCAGTGTGTACATGTATGTATGTTTATATTTGAATCTAAAGACAGGCAGCTCCTCCTAAAGACAGGCAGCTTTTCTAATGACATAGAAAATTGTCATTCACAAATGTCTAAAATGGAAAAAAGCACCTTCGTAAGCACCAGTCCTTGATTGTCAACAACGACAAGCCAGTGTATACTGTTAGGCATGCAGCTTCTCAACTCAGCTTCTTTTATGCCGTGGGACAGTTCCACGCACATACTGTAGCACGCACACTTGATCTGCTTCAAGCGCGTGACAAGAACTTCGTCATCATTGTGACATGCGCATGCATGCATGTACCTCCTAGATTTTTTAACCACACGCACAGAGCATTCACTCCCCTTCGCAGGTAAAACTGTTCACCAGTATTCATTTGTGGAAAAAACATAGATGCGTCCCAAGAATTTCTGGTATGTTTATTATGGCTGTTAACTTAAAAAAAAAATTGCTTGTTAGGTTTGAGGTTCTGAACTATGTTGGTAGGGCACAGAACCCCTATGCACATCTAGAAAGAAAGTAATGCCTGAGGCAATGTGTAAAATGTGTGTGCAAAACTGTGTGTGCACAAGACACTGTAGCTCTTAGGGTCTCATTGAAACTGTCAAATTTGAGTAGCTTCAGCACCTTGGAGAGCAGCGCACAGTTTGTAGCTTTCCCCTTTACAGAGGGCTAGTGTTTGCCATGTAAGAGAAGCAATAGTAGGCCTCAACCACAGTATTGCATCGCTGGTCATTCATGCTGTATTTTTGTTTGTGTGTGTGTGTGTGCGTGTGTTTATGTGTGTGTGTGTGTTTATGTGTGTGCGTGTGTGTGTGTGTGTGTACGTGCCCCTGTGTGTGTGTACGTGCCCCTGTGTGTGTGTGTGTGTGTGTGTGTGTGTGTGTGTGTGTGTGTGTGTGTGTGTGTGTGTGTGTGTGTGTGTGTGTGTGTGTGTGTGTGTGTGTGTGTGTGTGTGTGTGTGTGTGTGTGTGTGTGTGTGTGTGTCTGTGTGTGTGCCCCTATGTGTGTGTTTGTGTGTGTGTGTATTTATGAGTGAAGGAGCAAGAGAATTCTAGCGTGTTCATGTGATGAATGAGACACAATGCATGTGTTGGTTGAAGTGTGTGTGGGTGTGTGTGAATAAGTGCGAAAGGGCTGGAGTGACTGTGAGCCGGCGTGAGAGTGAGTGTATGTGAAAGCGGCAGAGAGTGAGGAGGAGAGGGCGAGCGAGTGAGCGGGCGAGCGAGTGAGCGAGCGCACCAGATCTTCTCCCTGCAACACCTGTGGGAACAGAATGACAGCAGTCGGTGGCAGCCAGGCACTTGATTGGCAGGTGCAAGCGACAGCTCTTGGGGATACACTAACAGCTCACAAAGCATCCCTCCTCCTGTCCCCTTCCTCTCCAGCACGCAGAGTCTGGCCACGGTGCCACAAGAACCAATCACGCAACTCATCCAGTGTCACTCTTGGGATTGCTCGAGGAGCCTTGATTGCTGCTTTTCCCAGCTTCCGTGTAGTTTTAATGGACAAAGACAAAGTTCCCATATATCAATAATCCAACCATACAGGGGTCTTCTGTTAGGCCAGCAGATTGATTGGAGTAATCTGTTGTGATATGCTGTTATACGGTGTAACACTGTTAACTCGCCAGTGTTCCGTCTGCAAACAGATTAGGAGAAATTCATCCTCACTGTCCGGCGTAATGAGAGCGCATTAAGGAATCTGTTTTAACCCAAATGAGGTCTTGGTGCTCGACATTGTTTGTGCTCTCCCTCTGTCCGTCCCCCCACCCCTCCCCCCTCTCAGCGCTCCCACGGAACCACTGAGCCGTGGCCGAGGCTGACCGAGTAATGGGTCATAATGGCAGCGGCCAGCGGGCTGATGCGATCACGATTGGTTGTGAATCAATTACAACATTAACTCTTCTGATCATAAGTAATGACTTAATGGGACTTTAATGGAAGTGTGTGTGACCATTGTTTCCCTCATACAGTAGTGCTGATGCGCTGATAGACGCCGGTGCATATTTAAACATGGCCCTGGGGGTGAGCGCCACTTGCCAAGTTGTACTTGCTTTAGTGGTGAAACGCTGCCAAAATAGACGGATTCCCTATACAGCTGTTGGAGCAGAGTATACATTTTTGTGCCTGTAAGCCAATTGGAGGAGGAATATGCAGCGGTAGCATTGCTAAGTGGTGTTAATTTGTAGCATGCTCCGGTTTGCCCCCACCACATGCCTACAGTAGTAATGGAAGCGTACAGTAGAGCTCCGGTGCTAAGCTGATTCCCCACCTGCTGGAGAAGAGAGAGAGGGGCTGAGAGTGTGCATCTCTAGTAGTTCAGTGAGCAGGCTAATAGATGAGTGAGTGAGTGTGTGTGTGTGTGTGTGTGTGTGTGTGTGTGTGTGTGTGTGTGTGTGTGTGTGTGGTGCTAACCTTGGGACGAGCAGAGGATGGGCTTAATGACAGGGTCTGTTAAAGCTGCTGAGTGTTTAATGATGAGTGCTTTATTGACTTGTTTGGGAGGTGCATTTGCATGGAGACGTTTAGACAAACAACAATGTTGTTGATGAACAGATGAACCATGAAGTCAGAGCTTTTGTGTGTGTGTGTGTGTGTGTGTGTGTGTGTGTGTGTGTGTGTGTGTGTGTGTGTGTGTGTGTGTGTGATTGCAGTAGATAGTTGTGTAGGTGCTATACTGTAGGTGATTCCCCAAGGTCATGTCCGTATGCAGTGTCTCTCTCACACAGAACACAGGTGTGTGTGTCCCCTGAGGAGGAAAGCAAAGAAGAGCAGAGCAGCCCCGGCCAACCTGCCTCAGTCTCAGTGCAGCAGAGGAGAGCAGAAAAACTGTGAAATCACATTCTAGTCATTTCCGTCTCTAGAAAAGTTAGAAATTGAAATGCTAAGTTGCTAAGGCAACCCTGGGTGATCATGATGCTGCCGTGGCTGCTGATGATGTTGGTGATGTATGTATGTATGTATGTATGGTAGCGATATTGATATTTCTCCTCCATTTTTAGCTCGTTTGCAAGATCGACTGTATGAGACTAAGGAGAAATTCTGCAGTGGTCTTATAGCAGCACAACATCAAAGAATCTTTTGAGTATGTGGTAAAAACTGAAGGCCAACTAGGATTCCATAATAATATGATTGACGTTTCATCTGTTCCCAGATCAGTTGGAAAGAAAAAGTCAGCCCAGGTTCTCAGTGTTTTTGGCTCACACTCCCCACAATAAGGCTGCACCTGGTCAATTGGAGAGCGCATCATGCTGCCAGTCATGTAGCACCCAGTATTCACTCTGTGTATTACTCTCAGTCAATACCTGTCAGATTCGTTTGAGCAAGAGTTAAAACAGACTGGTCCCATCTATAATTCAGGGGAAGCCTCAAATATGGGGGCGCCTGAGACGGCCACGTGTCGAGATGGACTTGATTGATCTGGAGGCCTGACCCGCACAGTCAGGGCTAGCGGCTCCCAGCGCATTGATCGCCCGGCTTATGCAATTTGCATCTCACACACCTTGGTCGTGTATGTTAATGATTTCTTAGTTTTGCTGATATTTGATCCTATGTCAGGGATAGTTCTGTTTACATGTGGTGGGAAAATTTAGTTTGTTTGCATTAGAAGATTCTATAGTTTTGTTGAGATTTTTCTTCTCTGTGTTTCTAGTTGTATATGCAAAGTGGGATTACTGGATTACAGGCTCACAGTCAAAGAGTAAATTTATGAACTGTAGTCCTCTGCTCTCTCTTTATTCTTTCCCAAATATAACAGAAACGGGCGTCCTCTCAAAGCTGAGATTGATCCAAAGCAGTTACATGTGCACTGACACATTTCTAAGCAAAATCCATTGGGGCAGAAGCCATGGCCGTGGTCCTAGAGACAAAACAGGCCTTCATGGGAGAAAGGCCTCCTGTATCCAGTGCCATGGACACAGCCCAGGGTCAGCAGCAGCTTGCCAGTTTGTGCAGTTGTGATTCACAGATGCTGATCCCATAGAATACACATTCATTGATGTTTCCACAGGAGAAACTTGCTCGGGAACTTTGGTGACTTTCCACCACACATTGAGAAAACCAATGTCTTTGAATGTGAGTTTACAAGAGCACCGTGCACTCTAAAAAGCAATAGGGCTGCAGCATCTTTTTTCTGTACTTGCTCCTCTAAATAAATAATATATGTTCCCCACTTACTTATTCAAATATGTTTATGCTCATTCTAGCACTGCGCATCTTCATTGGTAGTCAGAGAGCCTCCTCACCAGTGGCAAACTTGAAAGCGAGCGGAAGGCATCTTTGAAGTCCTCCGCTCCCATGGGCCTGAACTTTGGTTCCTTCTCATTCAAATAGAGATCAGTACTGCAGGAGCAGCAACAGCAGCGGCGGCAGTGTAGCAGCAGCAGCAGCAGCCACGGCCTGTCTGAAGCAAGCCTGCCTGCCTGCCTGCCTGCCTGCCTGTGTATCAGCACATTCCTGCCATGTTGGGGG
>JAODXP020000022.1:3154414-3376914 GCA_027497455.2 Sardinella longiceps | reverse complement strand
ATGCACCTGAAGTGCCTGGCGTAAATGACTTGGACATCAACACTGAGTTTTGGTAACCTTGTGTGACCCATTAGAAATGGAGAGCAATACCATACTATGGCTGTGAATTTCATCTGGAGTAGACCTTGAGTGGCATCTAGTGGTTAATGGTTGTCACTGCAATCTGCAGCACTGCAGAGAAATTAATAATGAAAACATTGGCTCTGCCTTCAACCATCTCATGTTCTCATGCATCTCGACTATCTGTGAACAAGATATTGCATATTTGTTGACAATCATGTGTGATGTGTTTCTTTTTATTAAACCACTCTTTTTTTCCTGAATGATGTAGACTTAAATATGATATAAATTCACATCTTGTCACTCAAATCCTTCCATTAGATGCCAGTAATGTCAGCCCCATTTCAAGAAAACAGTGAGTGTGAATGCTGACCTTTAAGATATATCATTCAGCTGTCAGTGGCCACAGTGTAGTGCACTAAAGCATACATGTCTGTCTGCCTGCCTGCCTGCCTGCGCCCCTGTGGCAAATCTCACGAGTGCCAGCAGAAAATGACGGCCACCGCCTGCTGCAAATAGACTTGAAATAGATTATTTGAAACTCGGTTAGTCATATTCTTTGACAAGGCTGGCTATGTAGTTAATGGAAAGTTTTTGGACTTCCCCTACGCTTGACTGAATTTATAATCGGTTTGGGAAAAGGTTGATTTATGGCACGGACCAGAAATAAGTTTCTGCTTAAAATTTGCCAGAATCATTGCTTTATGTGTGGTTATTGGGTCTCAGATAGGTTTTTCCCCAAATCTGATTTTTTTTTTTTTTATCAACTCATTCTCCTTTTCCGTCTTTCTCAACAAGCCCTCAGTGAATAGTCTCTTATGCCTTCCTGTTGTTGACAGATCATAACCCAGAGGTACCAGCGCTTCTCCTGGGTAGCCAACCTGATCCAGATCTTCATCGCCATCAGCATCACCGTGTCGTTCCTTGTGATGGGTTCAGCTATGAAGCACACAAGTACAGAACACCTCACCACACACCCTAGCCCTGGTCTAGGACTCACCCATCCCAACACACACCCTAGCCCTAGTTTAGGACGCACCCATCCCAACACACACCCTAGCCCTGCGGTAGGACTCATCCCAACACACCCCTGCTCTGGAGTTTTTATAGTCTGATGAGATGGGAGATGAGTGAACACGACTGGCAACACGAAAGAGCTGTAATTGTTTGAAAAAGATGAGATTAGAAAACGCTAAACTTCTCGTCAGTGGGCCCTTCAGTGGGCTACTTCATCTTGTCTAGTGAATCCCATAATGAGAGCACCGTGTGAAGCATCTCACACACCTTCGCATAATTATATTTCAGGCTGGTGAGGGTGAGATTCTGAGAATCTAATTCCAATCTCTGCTATTGTAGATTACAAAACCAAGCACTTCTCAGAAACTTACCGTATCTCAGTTACACATATCACTCTAGCACTGGAAACACTTCAATTAAATGTACTAGCTATTCCATGGAAATGTCACTTGAAATGAACCTGATTTTAGATGATTGCTGTGCACTTATTATGTTAAAGTCCAAAAATTACCTGCATTTAAATTAGAGTGAAAGGTTTGATAATGTTTCAGCTGTGCATAGCTCCATAATCTTGGCATAAAACAGTCAAAACAAAATTATTGGTTTGGACTTTGTTGACTCCTGAGTCATGGTTAAATGGCTCTTTAATAGAATAAATAACAGTTCTAATGAAGTGAACACTTAGCCATATGGAAGAATGCAGAGCAGTTTTTTTCAAACCTTTAAGTGATTGTCCGGAGTGATTGTCCAGAGAATTGCTGTCGGTAGGAGGACAAAATAATGAGAGAATGCCACAAAGATACAATATACACTAGACTGAATATCAAAAAGATAACGCTAATGGTTCTCACTTGCAGTTTTGTATCCCTAAAGCCCCATTCAGTTCGAATAAGCTGTAGGCTCAATATTCAGTCTACATGTTGTATGTGCTTCTACGGAAGCACTTAGTATGGAACAAGCATAGAATTTGGTGTGTTACAGACTAAAAACAGAAACAACACACTGGTTTTGGGTTTATCAATGGTCACTAATAATAAAGAAGACACAGGAGTGAATGCAGTGTGTATTGCGGGCGTGCTGATTGTCTGTTTTGTGCTGCAGTCGAAGGGCTGGTAAACTCACAGTGGAAGCTGAAGACGGAGTGTCTGCCTACAATGAGCAAGTGGCCGATAGCCCAGTCTCTGCTCGGGCCCAACAGCAAAGGGTACGTTCCCTTTTTCTTCCCTTGGACATCTCCCACTCTGGCTCTGTTCTGCCGTGAGATAATTTCACAGGCCATTTGGTGCACCCCCTATTTTGACGATTACTTCTCATACAGCCAGCATATTCTTTTACTTTTCTAATAGGAAAGACTTTCTGAGGCATTGAAAGGCTGCCTTTGATGAATGGCTGTGATTTCCCTAATGCTAACCCAACTATCAATCCACTTTTCTCCCCTCTCTGCAGTTTAGCCAGTGCCTCGGCCTGTTTCCTGGCCTTCGCAATCATTTTCCTGGTCTCTGCTTGCGATCCAAAGGTTGGTTGGGGGTGGGTTGGAATGGAGTGTGGAGCTGTGAGTGGTTGGATACTGTAGTAAAGCACTGCTGCAAAAAATCAGATCCAACAACAAAAAAAACAACTTCCTGGACACAGTTTCACTTCACACTTCATAGTTCACTGCTTTGCAATTGGAATGGCCAGTCCAGTGTTGTTTTGTGTACATTATTGGCCTCTCACAGTAATGTATTTGGCCAAATGTGTGGCATGGAAATAGAAGCCAGCAGCAGTGCAGTGGATATGCCTGAGCGGTTCCTGCAAGAGGTCAGCCTCTCCCCTGGCCTGCTGCTGGACGTGGAGTGGACTCACTGTACTGTGGCAGTGTGATTATTTGGGCTTTGAGAAGGGGCTCTGGGGTCATCCTAAGCACTCTTTGTTTCAGGGCTTTGTGGTGATGCTAGACAAGGTGGTGTCCTTCTCACTCAACACAGAGGTGGGCCTGTTCATCTTCATAATGCTGCGGGCTTCTCAGTCCGAGCGCTTCAAGTGAGTAAGAGATGGTTTAGAAAACATTTTTTCTCGCCGTAGGTTTTTGCAAGTGTATTGTATATCAAAAACTAGAATTAATTTCAGCAAATCAGTGTAAAAATAAATAAATTTGCATGCAAAGTGAAATGTTTCAAGCAAGTATTTGTGTTAATTTTGATGAGTATAGGTTATAGGCCTAGGTAATTAAAAATCTCAAAGCTCACCCACCTAACAATTCTCTAGGAACCGACTGTTGTGAATGGTCCTACCTCCTGAGACCCTTATGTCAGACATGTTTATATGCTATATGTATATATATATGTGTGTGTGTGTGTGTGTGTGTGTGTGTGTGTGTGTGTGTGTGTATGAAATCTGACTGGTCCTGACTATGACATGCTTCTCCTCACAGACACCTGGCCATACCTCTGCCCTCTGATCAGCTCGTCTTCCAGCTGCACTATCTGCTGCCCGTCTACTTCCTGTTTGCTGTGGGTTATGACATCCTGCAGAGTGTGCTGGAGATCAGCAGGAGCCTCCCCCACCCCCAGCCCCACCCCACCAACTCCTCCCTGCTGTAGGGACCCCATGGCCACCCTCCTCTCCCCCGAGGCCCAGTGTGGGACTGGCGGACTGAGTGACTGAGGCCCAGGCTCTCCATCAGCCTCCTCCTCCACTAAGACTCCTCAGGGATGAAGTCAAGGCCCCAGGATCCTGACCAGTGGAGCCAGTCACACATT
Organism: Sardinella longiceps; assembly: GCA_027497455.2. NCBI lineage: Eukaryota > Metazoa > Chordata > Actinopteri > Clupeiformes > Clupeidae > Sardinella > Sardinella longiceps. Next base: position 3,373,096 of record JAODXP020000022.1, on the reverse strand, counting down.
AGGACATCACAGCAGTGTCTCCTTTCAAAGCACAGTCAAACGCTTTTGCTGACAAGAGGGAGGGTAGCAATGAGACCAAGCTACTGTCCAACAGGTGTGTGTGTGTGTGTGTGTGTGTGTGTGTGTGTGTGTGTGTGTGTGTGTGTGTGTGTGTGTGTGTGTGTGTGTGTGTGTGTGTGTGTGTGTGTGTGTGTGTGTTTTAAGAGGGGTATTATACTGTCTGGAGCTGATGTGGGGTGCTGCGTCAGTGCTGGAGTTGTGGGGGCTCTGTTGAAGCATGCTCATCCTGTGCACTAGCTGCATGACCTGCACCAAGCTTCCTCCATATGTAGTTTCTGCTCCGCTGTGTCTAGCCCTCTCAGCCTGCCTCACATCAGCTGCCCCCACCCAGCCATTTGCTTCCCAAGCCAGCCTTAAGTCCGTGCTCTCTAGGCTTTTAAGAGCTGTCTACTGTGCTTTTGGAGAGAGAAGTGAGAGAGAAATATAGAGAATCTATGAGTACTGTACATGCTCCGAGAAATGTATTGTTTTGTGGACACAAAATGATAGAATATTTAGCTTTTTTTAGTTGGTAGCCACACAGCCATTTAATATAAATGTATCTTTAGTCCCAAACATTGAAACCTAATCATCCCTGCTGTATACTGCCTGAGGCCTACAATATTAAGCAGAATGTTTCTACTGTAAGACCTAAGAATCTGCAGCAGACGGGTAATTTAAAGAACTGTCATTTGAATGAGGTTTTTGCCTTGTGCTTTTTGATACACATTACTTTTCTACATTAACATTTTACCTATAGTTTGTCCATGTCAGTGTTTTTGTACACCAAAACATTCTTGTCTTTGTACACCTAGCATCTACTCCTTAAAGTCTGTCCATCATATTTATAATAGCTAAACAAACGTATCCCCATATATGAAATTACTATTATATACATTTAATTCCTCTCTAAAGGACAAAATGCATGCGAAAGTATTTATCTGAATATACTGCACAAAAAACTCTATAAACATTGTTTTGTTTTATATCCTTATTTATATTACTATCTTCTCAAGATTTGTGACTGAGGGTTTTCAGCAAAAGAAGTAGATGATAATGGGACGATGGAAAGTAAGTGATTCCAACCAATCGTGCTGATTTACAGTTTTAGGCTCATGTGACTTGTCCCAAACCTGAAGATAGACTATGAATCTTAACTCTACTAGCTGCAGCACAGCCTACTCAGAATGTATGTGGAGAACACTGTTTTTTTCTTTGCACCACAGCACTGCATTCTTTTGCAGAAACCATGTGGAGTATAAAAGAACAGACCATTAAAATTAAAAAAAGTTATACTCTAATGAAAGCAAAGAAAAGCCATGTTTAAAAATATATGTTCAGTTCTAGATATGATATCTTCTCTGTGTTCCTTGTGTGTGTGTTCATTAGCTTTTAGGAGACATGTTTGCAGGGCCGGTTCTAACCTTTTTGCTGCCCTAGGCCAGATTTAAGTTTTGCCCCCTCTTTTCTAGAAATACAAGTGATAACTAGAAAAGCGCTCAGAGAGCGCAGACCTCCACTAAGGCAATGTGGTCACAGACACAATATAAATTCCAGATCGTGTTCTGGATCTCCGATCACCACCTAAAACGAATCAGTTCTTGCTTGTCCCAATATACACATTGTCCGAAAATTTCATCCAAATCCGTGCAGTACTTTTTGAGTTATCCTGCTGACAGACAAACAGACAAACCAACGCAACCGAAAACATAACCTCCTTGGCGGAGGTAATAATAAAGTAATAAATGTATTGTGATGGCCCCACTGATATTTGGTGCCCTAGGCCTAGTTCGTCTGTTTGCCTGTTCGCCTAGTTTGTCTGTGCCTGGAGCCGGCCCTGCATGTTTGTAATCTGTCAGATTATCATGGCTCCTGTTAAATACTGTTAAATTGCAGAGGAATTGCCAGATGTCTTTTGGATCTATGGTCTTAACTTTGTAAACTCTATCCGCATGTTAAAAGCAAATTAGAAATTGACTAGGTGACAGTATATTGATCCAAACATTTGAGTGATGTGCTGTCCAAGGGAAAGCTTGCAGAAAAGACCTCTTACTTCAAAAGCCTGGCACAGTTCTCCAATATACCTTTCACATTCAGTGAAAGTTCTTCAGTATTTGCTCATTTCTTTTAGCCATTGAAGACATGTATTATAAGTGGGTTCTACCAAAAGCCAAGTGAGATCTTATTTAATGCCCAAATGTATGGCTCATTCACTCGCTGCTTAAGGATGCATCATTAGCCAAGTGGAAAATGGGTCCAGTGACTTGAAAGGGGAATTTAAAGTATCAGTGCAGCAGAAGGGTAAAAGCTTAGCCTTTCACCTCAGCAGGGCTGCACAAAATTCACAATTTATTCATTGGTCTTCAACTCAGGATTGAATGGAGACCACTTGTAAAATTCGGAATTGTCCCAGTGCAAATTCTTAGCCTTATTTAGATGATCAGAACCAAGATCAAAGTTGGCAATGAAAAAGCAGGATTATCTGAATGAAGTCAGAACAGTGTCAAGTGTTATACAGTGTTATTTTAATATATATGTACTAATATATAATGAATAACTACTGCTTAATTACTTAAAGGACAGGTATTGAACCTTTATTTTTATACCCACAGATAATATAGAAATGTGCATTTTTTTAAGCATGGCAATGTTTTGAGTTGTTAGCCACCTATTTAATTTGTTTTTATAAGCTACAGTATATGGCTTTCAGGTTTACTGTAGTGTAACCATGACAATGTATTGTTCACACACTGTATTGTATTGTATAATAAAAGCTTTGCCTATGTTGAAACTGAAAAAGTGTTCTGCCTTGAGACGGTTTCACACATATATAATGAGGTACAGTATATCAGCTTTGGTCCGACAAGTCTCTCTCCAAATATAAAAATAGATGTGTGGAAAATACAGTCCAGTACTGTAACATTCATCATACTTACAGTACATAGCCACACAGGAATAAAACTTCATCTAAATTCACCTATTCAACCAGATATATGGACGTATTTTGAATACTTACCTGTTGTTTAGAATCATGACAGACACATAGTTAATATCAAAATATATTTTATTCTGGACTTTTTTTTAATCAGATCTGGTTCAAATTACAACAGATCGATGCAATGCATGGGGAGGATCTGCAACCAAAGAAAGGAGAAAAGAAAGTGGTAGGGAATTAAAGAGTAGGATGTGAGCACTGAGGAGGTTGTGTGGAGCCCAGGCGGTCAGACGGTGGCATATACTGTACATGGTCCAGCTTATCTTCATTAATCATATGATTCTTTTTTTTTTTTTTTTTTTCACGTCTTTTTTTAAAGTCTTATTATTTTAAGCTACAAAGAAATATGAATTACAAAAAAGTTTTTAAAAGAGTACAAAACGTCCAGGGGGACACACAGAGTAAGAATATGATTGGAATTTCAGCTTGTGAGACGAGTACGAGAAAATGTGGGCAAGCAGACGTGGGGACAGCAGATTTTTTTTTTCTTTTTCTTTTTTAAAGCCAACCTTAAGGACCCAGCCACCTCCAAAAGCCTATTATAATAAATAGTGTTTTGATGGTCACAATTACCTCTGAGTTGACTGCCCTTTATACAGATTTAGTATTGACTATGCCTCTGTATAAAATGCAAGGTTACACATGTAATGGCATTGTAAAAACAACAGAAACATATAAGGCTTAAAGTGGGAGACAATGAGGCTGTTGACGGAGCTGGCTCGAGACACAGAGAAGTAACAACACATTCCGAGGACACTTTCGACACACCATTGCTCCATCCTTTTCTGTCAGGAAACAAGTCAGGCTCCCCCGGTCAAATTTTACAGAGTCTGAAGAAGAGTGTGTCCACATTAGACCGGGGGGAAAAATCTATATCCCAAAGGACAGTAAAAATCAAAATGAGATCTCACCTGTTTCTCTTATAGACCACTTGGGGGGAGAAAAGGAGCAGAAAGGGGGGGAACAAAAGATAAGAAAAAATGTTATTCTGAGGAAAGTTGAAACTGAATAGAAAAGGAATGCTTTTTTTTCCCTCAGCTTTGAAATAGTTCAACTTGATCTAAAATTAATATTTTTTCTTCTCAATTTTTTTTTAAATCTTTTTTATTGTGCCTTATTTCTCATAAGGGGCCTGAGGAGAAGTGGTGAAGATGTCAAAAAGAGCTTATGTATTTCTGGTGAGACAAAGCAAAGACACTTTTGAGACATTGAGAAATGTTCTTGTGGGATGTGATGTGAGATGCAAGCACTGATAGAGGGAAATGTGCTCCCTCCCTATAGTTCTGTAGTTGGATATTGGATGCAGCTAATGAGCAAGACCTAAAACCGTTAAACCACAACCTGGTGGTGCCCGGGGTGGGACCTAAGGTCCCCTTAGACTATTGGTGACAGTGCACAGACTGCTGAACAATTATGAAATGTATCCATACGGCAAAAGCCAAAAAACTGTGTATATTTGTAAGCCAACATCCAGACTTGCTGCTTTTTTGCAAAAGAAAAAAAAAAAAAACATAGTAATTCCTGTATACTGAAAAGCGGTCTCTCAGGAGAAGTGTCTCCTGCTGGAGCAGACTGGAGCTGAGAATAGAGTAGAGGCAGACCTAGTTTGGAGGGCCACTACCAGAGTGTGTTGGGAGGTAAAGCCTGAGGGTGGCTGTGCTGAGAAGTAGAACAAGGGGAGAAAACACAGGGAAAGCCCATAGGAGGAGACATACAATCCAAATCACATGAGTGAGCCGTCCGGGCCTGATTAGAACCTGCATTGATTTGCACACAATGAATAGAAATCCACTTTGAAACACATGGGACAAAAACGCCAGGTTACCCATTTCGTTAAAAGGTTTCATTGACCACCAGGCAGAGCCATTAGCAGACATTATTTTATACGAGCTGAGCAAGTCTTTTCTCCCTGTCTTCTTGTGTGAGTGAGAGATAGAGTGTGTGTGTGTGTGTGTGTGTGTGTGTGTGTTCATGGAGCTGTTTGCCCAATAGAACAGAGCAAGTACAGTGGACAAAGCATCTGAAGCTGCCCATTCAGCCCGGCTTATATTTGTGGGTCTGCTCATCTAACTACTGAAGGAAACTTTCAAAGCACAGCTACAGCAGTTCACCTTGTCCAGAAAGTACAACTACTTTTGTCGCTCCATCAATAGTGCACAAACTAACCATCAGAATCGATGGTTTTAAAGCAATTTGATGCCCAATGCATCCTTTACATGTATGAGTATAGTCATTTCAATTCAGCAGAATCAATGTCTCCTTTGGGAAAAAAAAAACCTACTGCATTTAGGTAGCTGTTAAACCATAGCATAAAAACTACACCTGAAGACTAAACAAAAATAGCACAGATTCTTCTTGAAGTCCCCATACTGTTACCGAACCACAAAATGTACAGTACCAATGACTTGTTTATGTTTTTTTTTTTTTCTTTTTGTATTTTTTTTTTTTTAAATAACTGTATTCTGGGAAAAAAAAACAAACAGAAGCAATTTATAAAGAAATTTAGAAAGATGAGTCTTCCATTTCATGCATCTGTGACTTTAAAAACGGTTCTGCTGTAATAGGAAAACAAAATGCTGGCCTCTGAATGGGAAAACCGATATGTCTGCACACGGAAAACTGAACTACCAACAAAGATTAAAATCCTCTTTTATTTTGATGAGATTGTTTTTTTTTTTAGGTTTTTTTTTGAAGAATGAATAGTAAAATATCTTCCAAATTTTGGTACATATATGGGTCCTTTTTTCTTCTTTTTAATGTTTAGTCCTCCATCTGTGTCACAAAAGTTCCTTTCATGTCTCTGGTTGGAATCACGTCACTTCCTCTTTGTCTGCAGGGTCTGGGTGCTTGTTGTTGCTTTGTTTTTGTAGTGGCTGGCCATGGTTCAACAGGGACTGTAGCAGTACATGGGGCAGGGACAGTCATTTTGGCTATGTACACATTCATAGTCGGTCCATGGCTTCCAACAAGCAGCGTTATTTCCGCAGATCTAATACACAAACCTGCAGGAGAAAGAAAAAGGGGAAACAGACTAATGAAGACTGCATTCTGCTGAAATCACATGTTCATTACACAGTGCTTAAGCCAAATGAGAAATGTATTGACTGCGCGGGAGAAAGTCATGACTTCAATGAAGGGCTGCATTCAAATGTCTGTGCCAATTCACAAACTATTCCTCTTTTGGTACAGAGGCATAATGTGCGTGTAGAAGATTTTTGGCGGATTGTAATACAGCATATAAATCCAAAACTGGCCCAGCCAGCTGTTCTATTAGAAATGTATTAACTTATACTGGAGTGGTGAAAATCCACTGCTACAGGTATAAACTACCAAAATAAAAGATAGCGGTACTTACGGATCCATCCGACGCACTTGCACCCACTTTGTCTCCTGCTGCATTCCAGCAAACTTCAAAGATGCCCCCTGTTCCCCTATAGCTGTGGACTAAAGCACCAGTCTGCCAACACAAGAGGCCATACAGTGGGCTTAGTGCAAATCCGCTGTCAAAAACTGAAGTTGAAACGGGGGAAAAAGAGAGCTAGAGCTATCTTACCTGTGTGTTCCAGATATGGACACACTTGTCGAAGGAGCCACTGGCCAGGTGTCTTCCGTCTGGACTGAAAGCCACGCTGTAGACGGGTTCCTGGTGTTTGGTTAGCGTGTGGATGCAAATGCCTCGATCCACATCCCAGAGCCGCACAGTCGAGTCAAACGACGCACTGGCCAAAGACAAAAAGACAAACACACAGTCAGACAAAGGTGTTCAGGTGGCATTGTTCCCATTAGATTGTCTCCCGTCTATTGCCAATATTCGCCTTTTAGTTGAGTTATGGTGATCATGAGATACAGTATATTTCATCAACAGTATTTCTGTACATCCCAAGCTGCTGTTTAAATGAAGCATATAATCTAGACTTATTGTAATGTGTGATAGGAGTTGAGGCTGTGCCATGAACATTAGGGTGCCAGCACACATACAGTAGGCCCTGTCTCATATCACGTGAAGTGTTTGTTTTTTCAAACACTGTTTCAATGCAAAATGTGTTCACACTGACAACGACGGCAAAACTCAGTGCACTAAAAGTACCTCGATGACACTGATAATGGCAAACGGCAAAAGTTCAGTGCAAAATAATGGACTAATGGATGGATTGCACTAAAAAATCCTCCATATTGGCGACGTTGTGGAAGAGGTGGGGCTGTTCAAAATTGATTAATGGCAGCCAAGTGCGAGACAATGGTGGAAGTTATAATAACCACGTTTAAATCCAAGCAACAGGTAATAAAATAACTTTACTCATGTTTCATGTACCAGGCCGCTCATGTCACTTTCCGACTACAGTCACCAATCAGAATGTTTGTTTGAGTTGGCGATTTTAACAGCGGTTGCGTCCATCACGTCCGTTTAGTGTTATCCATTTCGGACAACTTTGAACGTTGAAAATGCACACTGTGACAGCAAGCGCTCAGTGCACACTGTGCATTATGGTGCAGTGCACTAATAGAAGTACGTGATGTGAGACACGGCCGCAGAGTCGAGTCCACAATGGAATCTTTCAGCCTGGCAAACTGGGGGCTATAAAGTGCGATTGTTTAAAAGGGCACACCTGGCGAGCATTAGATTGGCATTGGGGTTGTTGGTGCCAGGGCCTGTCGGACTCCACTTGATAGTGTAGATCTCTTTGCTGTGAGCTTGTAAGTCATGGACACAGGTGTCTTGTTTCATACTCCAGATCTAGAGGGAAAGAAAAACAAGATGTCAATGTCAATAAATGGAAATAGGAAACAGACTGCATTTTTAAGCAATGACATTGGAACTTGGAATTCCCACATCCCCACTGGTGAAAACTTAGCTGGTTGCTCTCCAGCTAGGAAAAACATTAAAGTGTGAAAGTAACCTTTAGGGTCATGTCGTCTGAACATGATGCCAGCAGATTGCCAGTTGGATCCCATTTGATTGCATTTACTTCATTCTGGAGAGGAGAGAAGCGGAGAGAGGAATGAGCCGAGTTGGCAAGTGCACAGACACACTCACACACTGAGACTGCCAGACACGCAGCCCACAAATCCATTTTAGTACACCTCACACATGCCAACACACACACAAACACACACACACCTATCTTGGTGTATACACATAATGATCAGGATGCAAAATGATACACACACACACACACACATACACACTTTATGTGACCTAAGCAAGCAATTTTCCCCTTAGGGCCAGACAGGACTTACTGTGTGTCCTTGGAATGTCTTGATGGGCCTGTCCTGTCCAAGCTTACAGACGTGGATGCACATGTCCGTGCTGCAGGAGGCGAATGTGTTGTTGCTCTGCCAATCCACGTCCAGGGCAGGCGCTGTGCAGGGCAGAGCAGAGAGCAGGTGGAGGGACGGATTTAGCTGACACCCCACACACAGGCCAGAGAGGCAGCACTACACTGCCTCACAACACACTCAGGCAAACAACCATGCACATGATCTAAACAGGCTTTTGCATTGTGCATCAAGCCTACAATATTCATCTCATATACATATAACAAGACAATTATTGTGGTAGTATTTCTTTTAGAAATCACAGACCTACGGTGCATTATATGCTATTGGCAATACTCTCTACAGGCACTGGAAGATTGTGTATAGAGTGTGAATGAGAGTGAGGGGATGAATGTCTACCTGAATGGAAAGGGAACTGCTGCTTGGCTTCCCCTGTATGGGCGTCCCAGATGATTGTAGTCTGGGGGGGACAGGTAATTTGGGTAAGAACACACTCAAGCGACTCATATCAACACATACAGTGGTAGAGCAATGGAGCAAAGTGTCAGATCTGAGCACTTACTTTATCGACGCCTGCACTAAGGATGAAGTTTCCTTTCTTGTTCCACTTCAATGCAAAAATGGGCCCTTTGTGTTGACCTAAAGTACTGGCGAGGTTACCTAGGAGAGGAGGAGAGGAGAGGGTGGGGGGGGCGTGAGAGGCTGTGAAGACTGGCGGTGCTGCTCTGTTAAGCAAACATGGCTGCTGCCTCCACTCCACAGGGACAAGAGGGCAGCAATAACAACATGGGCCTCACCATCTTTTGTCCATATCCTTGCGAATCCATCATAGGAGCCCGTCGCTAGTAGTGTACCCTCGCTCTGCCAGAGGAAAACATCAGACGGATAAGATGAAATACTAAAGCCAGAAAACAGGAAGTGCTGCCTCTACACCTCATCAGTTCTAAGTTCTACGTTTACACAACATAGTCTCATTATTGAACACAAAGCAAACGTATAATTTAATCAATATAAATAAAATAATCGATAATGTAATGTATGAATTTGACGCAGTGTTCAGGAAGAGGAGATGGGAGAGATGAAGGGACGTACGTTCCAGTCTAACGACGTGACGTCTTTGTTGCTGGGCACGTCCTGGCCGCCCTCCCGTATGCAGTGGCGCAGAACCAGCTGGGTGGAGCTGTTCTCACTCAGGTTCCAGATGCGCGCCGTGGAGTCCCCTGACCTACGCAGGGACGGGGACAGAGAGAGAGGGACAGAGAGAGAGAGAGAGAGAGAGAGAGAGAGAGAGAGAGAGGGGGAGAGAATGTAAGAGTCAGCACAAAACACCTTCCAGCATCTCAATAACAGAGGACCTGCAACAGAAATGAGGGATGAGAGAGGAAGGGAGAATAGAAGAGCAATATCCTCTCAGCACTGCTGCTAAAAATAAAGGCAGGCAGGCAGGGGAGGGGGGGGGGGGGGGGGTGAATGAGCAAAGACTGTTCCCTGGAGAGGTGACAGAGACAGAGGATGGAGGGAGGGAGGGAGAGAGAGAGGGAAGGAGAGAGGGGGAAAGGGGGAGGTGAAGCGAGGTGAAGCGGGGTGGGGAGGGGTGCTCCTCTTCCTCACCCTGAGGCCAGCAAGTCGCTGACGGGGTTCCAGGCGCAGATGAACACTTCTGACTCGTGGCCACGCAGCACCATGGCCTTGTTCTGAGGGATCTCCACGTCCCCATCCACCTCCATCATGTCTGCATGGTTATCTGGGTTGACAACCGAGCGCGCACACACACAAGCACACGCACGTGCACACACACACACACACACACAAACAAAACAACAACATAGTGGTACAGTCAGAGGCCATGTGAGGACAGCACACCTCAATACAGCAGTGTGTGTGTGTGTGTGTGTGTGTGTGTGTGTGTGTGTGTGTGTCACGTGGGCTTGTCTGGGCCAGTGCCTGCTGGGACCACTGATGCACAAACACAGATTCACACAACCTGCTATTAGCCTACAGCCAGCACCATACCAACCCCTACTGAACTACATGCCTCACACAGAATAGAACCAATACACCTGCAAATCACCATATGGTTAGATGTGTATATTAAGTCAATAGCCAGATAATTGATTGACCTAGTCAGCACTACGTAGTAGGCAATACATTATGGCTTGAAGGAAAGGCTCTATGTTACCACAGAGAAGCGCAGATTTAGATATTACATTTATTGTTTTTTACCACCAAATAATAATTCCACTAGAAATTTGAGTGACTGCTCACATCTCTGAGAGAGTTCTTCCAGGAATAATTTCAGGCTTCAACTCAAGTTCTGAGAAACTATTATCTGTCTTATCCCGACTCGTATTTCTATTTCTTTAATTAGGCTCTTAATAGGTAATAATGATAATGCCATAAATGCAGTTTAGTACCATAGTCAAACTAGCATTTCTTTCCAGCATATAATATTTGTAACTTCTTATTAACTTCTTCTCTGAGCAGATTATAAAATGTCTGAACTATTCAATGACATGGCATCACTGATAAAGACCAACTCATTTCTATGATTATAGCAAAAAAACAAAAAAAAAACACTAATAAACCTTGTGTAAAAATACTATTCCATTACAACCACAACATGTGTGCTATAGAATTCCACCACAGATATACCTATGTGCGTCTATGTGTTTGTTGTGATTCTGATTGTGGCTGCAGCAGGAGTCTTGGCGCCCCACTTACTCGCTAGGGTGTGTGCTCCGTTCTCCTCGCCGTTGGCCGTGTTCTCGCCGTTCTTGGCATTGCCTTGCATGTTGGCGGCGGCGGCGGGTGCAGGGGCGGCGGCCGCCTGCTGCTGGGCCAGCTTGTCCCGGTATGCCTGCTGGCGTGTCTGCACCACGTCGGGCATCACAGCATCGATCAGCGACAGCGACTCAATCGGCCGGCCATCAAAAAGCGTGCCGTCCTGCAGTGAGCAGCAAGGGGAGTCAGACGTCTGGTCCCAATATGCAAACAACCCCCTCACCCCCCAACGTGCATCCCTGCTAGCATGTCTGGATGTGGAATTCCATCTACACGCTTATCCCTTTACAATCACAAACCAGATCTACACAGGAATTACAGAATGGATTATTTATTTATTTATTTATTTACCAGTGATTAAGGTCAATATCAGCCACATTAAACAAAAAAACAAACTACTGCTAACAAACTAATGCTAACTGCTGGCCTGAGACCCAAACAATCATAATTTAGAACAGAATAAAATTATCAATTTCCACAAAAAAATGTCCACACCCGCAAACAAATCATAAAATTTAAGTTACAAATTGACATTAATTTAATTGCAAAGCACTGTGAATGAGCATGAGGCAATAGATTGCTACCTCGTTAATGCTGACTTCTGCCTCCACATACTGCAGGCCCTTCTGGATGATGGAGATGAGGGCAGCAGGGGGCACTAGCGCTCCATTGATGTTGGACTGGCTGATGTGGCTCTCTATGCCAAATGTGAAGGCCGAGTGGGAAAACCCTGGTGGGGGAAGGGACACAGACGCTCAGATCAGTAACTAACTCTAATGTTCACACACACACACACACACACACACACACACACACACACACACACACACACACACACACACAGATAGTAAAGGAAAAAAATTAACTACTACCGTGTACTGTATGCACAACACAAATACACACACACATACATAAACACACACACTCACTCACACACAATAGAGTACACACGTCAACACAGTCTCACATTTTACAAACACGAACTCGTGTGAGTGAAGGATCAGCTTACCTGACTCCTGCAGGTATCTGTACACCAGGAAGTTGACCTCATCGCTGCTTATGCTCATCTTTACACCTGCTTACACCATGAGGTCAGCACACAGGACACAGGCCTGCACAAACAGGAGGGAGGGGGGAGAGGGGGAGGGGGGGTGAGAACACATCCACACCAGGCAGCCCGCAACAAGGGAGGAAGAGAGAGAGAGAGAGAGAGAGAGAGAGAGAGAGAGAGAGAGAGAGAGAGAGGTTGTAAGAAAATATCTGTAGGTCTAACACCTGGCAGTGGCTAAATTGTGAGTCTGTGCACGGCCTTCTCTAGTGGCTTTCGACATTTAGAAACTCATTGGCTGTGCAGAGCGAGTGCTCCGCTCCCAGCAGCCAAGTTCAGGCAGGGGCAGCGGCTCTGGCTGCCAGGAGGGACACAGGCCCTCTTCACAACGCCCGAGGTTAAAAGTGGACAACCAAGGCTCCTCTTCCCTTCAACCAATAACAAGCTGCAGTACCACCACTGGCCAAGCCACAGCGGTGGCGCTGTCGTACCAAAATCCCTTTGAGTGGCCTCAGTCACCTGCAGCTGTGGTGGTGTTACATGTGAGAATGTGAGATAGAGAGAGAGAGTGTGTGTGTGTGTGTGTGTGTGTGTGTGTGTGTGTGTGTGTGTGTGTGTGTGTGTGTGTGTGTGTGTGTATCTTTGTTTATATGAGAGTGAAGGAGGACGCTTGGAGCTACATGCTACTTACTAGCTTATACTGTACCAAAAACACTACAAGAAGATATCAGCCATTCTGCAGATCGGAAATGATAATACTGTATGTAGCGGTAACTGTATGGTTTAATCTATGACTCACTCACACAATACAGGAAAGGAACACACATAGTGAAACCCCAGCATCTGCATGACAGTCTATGTAGGTCAATGCATGTCTAAATAACAAACGGTCACGAATCTACAACATTTAGGTCTCACTGGACTGTAGAGTGTCATTATGACAGCTAGAGTGTGCTGAGCATTGATTTATAATCCAACACACAATTCAAAACCAAAAGACATCAGCCTCAGTCTGAAAATGTAGTCAGTGGCAAAAAAACGTCCTCATCAAAATATTGCATAATCACGACAGAGAAACACACTTAATAAGATGCAACATGGCAACAGCAAAGGGGCGTTTTTGTGAAGCCCAATTAAGTTAGGTAATGTGGCTCTTCATTGATGCCAAGTACAAAAAAAAAAAAAAAACAAGGTTAGGTGGGTCTAAGAGACAATGAGAAAAGATAGCTATTAGAGCTTTGGGCTAAAACAGGCGATATGTCCCAACTCTTCACTCGTCATGCGTCCTACGATCTATTATTTATTTCTTGATTTATGTTGTGCTTGGTTACGAGATCAGCATGCAACGGATAAGCGCCTCGACTGCAAGTGAATATAACAAAATTTTCTGCCTCAGAGACTCCGGAGCGAGGCTGAGCGCCCGAGACATTCATTTCTTTTTCATGGCCATATCTAAGCGGTGAGGTTTTGTTCTATTTGAGGAGGAGAGAGGACACAGCTGTAGTGGTGAAACACTGCTTTCTCTTCCTGCAGAGTGCATTTGCAGCGCGTGCTTCTCCATTTGAGCAGTTTCATGAGTGGGTGACCTCACTGAACCTCGGCTTGCGCTCCAATGCTGAACAGGAAATGACATGCATGCAGGCCTCAATTCTGTACATATATATTGTTCCTTTCTGACAAGATAGATGCGTTACAACCTGACCGACAATTTACCACAATAGTAGGCTAGACTATATCCGAACTATTTACGAGGTTTCCGAGTAGCCAGTTTTATCCAGGGAAACACCACCTAGTGGCTCCGCTTAGTTCTCAGTTTGTTCCACCAGCTAGTCAAGAAGAGCATGATGCATTTTCTCAAGCTCTCAGCCAAACAGCGAACAGAGTGAGAAACGGAAGCCACCACGTAGCCAACAGCCTCGAGTTGAAGATAACAAAGTGTTGCAACGTGGTTTTTTTTACATTTTTTACAAACCGTAAAAAAACGTTTCAAAACATTGCTGAACTTATTAAAACATTATTGAAAGATACACACGATACAATCAGGAAATCCTGCCACTCAATCCAAAACTATGTTTGACATGATTTACAAAGCTTACACAGTGGTTGCCTCAGCCAATCAAACCCATTACAAAAATGACAAAAACACAGGATTTATAAATCATCAAATCCATGACATTGGCCATTTAGTTGTGATTTAGGCTCAGACTTCCAAGAGATCTGGAGCTAAGATAGTTTCTGATGCCACTCATCAGAATTCATTGGCAAAATCCAGTACTGGTACATCACCTCCTAATTGGGTGCTGCAGCTGGGTGCAGAGTGGTAAAATAAGAGGCAAATGTGTAACAGCCATTAGGGCTCATTCTGAGGCTTTTGCTTTTTCATTAATGTTATGCCCTAAAATAGACTAAAACAATAGTACTGATGTCTGTCCAATCAGATTGTGTGGTTAGATCAGTGCAGCCTGCAAATTGTATGATGTTGCTGATAAAAAACAGATAGTGATATGGAGCCTTAGACGAAGATATAGGCTAATTCTATTTGTTTCATCTGCGGGCATTGCCAAATTATATCCCTGCAGCAAAAAGCACATCCATACTATTGACCAGCTATTGACGGAAAAGGGAGACTGTTTTCCTCAATGCCAGTCTCACAACAAGCTTGCGATCCATGAGCCACTGCAGATCCGAGGAAGGGAATTCCATGTATTTGGAATCACAGGCAGGCAGGCAGCTATAGGGACTGGCTGGGTGGGGAAATTCCCTTCCTCTGCAGCCTAGTAATGAGGCAGAGCAAATATGTCAGTTATGAAGGAGCTGGTCTGTGCTTGGGCACATGATTAATCATACTCCCACTGAAACACAGCTTAGCAAAACTGCAAACTATACCTGCGTAATGCGTATGCTGTATATGTACAAAACAAGGCAATTTGTCGGAGGGTTTTCCTGCTACAATGATCTTGTCAGAGTGGGTGTTGGTGGACCAGTTCAGCACACCCTCTAAATTGTGCATTCAACGCTTCAGTAACCAAAGACTAAAATGCAGATAGAGCCTAGCAAAATATACTAAGGCGGTAAATAATGAGTGTTGTGAGAAAGAGAAGACAAGAAAAGGACTGGTAACAAACACTCCCAAAATAGATACATATAATTTTACTAAACCTGTCTTTTTATTACTGGTACTACTGCAAAATAGTGTGATATCACACAGGCACAAAATCCTCTCTCTTTTACAGACAGACAGGCACAATTTTTTGCCATGCAACCCCAGACTGCAATGAAATACTGCTAAAATAGAAGCAAAAATGTAGCACACAAATATGGTCAACAAACACTACTCTTTTTGCCTTTAACTGAACATAGGCCTACTGTTTCTTTGAAGGCTTCCTTTCTCCTGACCTGATCATTAACCTAACAAAAACCTACTTTCGGTTTACCTTACAATTAAATTATTGGTGTTATACAATGATACACGGTATGATACTTGGTATGACACTATGATACACATACGCATTCAGTGGGTAGTCCTGCACAAATATCTAAACAAATTTGCACACACGTGCACTAATACACACACTCACACGTACACAGGGGATTATTCATAACCCTTGGCCTTTCTCGACAACACCTGAGGCTGAATATTTGTTTGGCAGCATTACTGCCAGCTTTTCAGGCACCTCCCTAATCAACCATGAACTTGATCCACAAAAGGCACTCAGTAGGACTCGCCACACAAAACACAAAGAACTTACTCTTGCATAAGTCTCAAACTAAAAAAGGGGGGCAAGCCTGTGTCCCAGCCTTCAATTACCACAATGCTGGTAAAAATCTCTCACTGCATGGAAATGTTAGTAATCACACCATGATTAAATAAACAAAAACATTCAGATTTATGATTTGCTTAAGCAACATTATACAGATACCTCAATACCAAAATTAAGTACAGTATTTGTACTTTATATAAAATGTATTTATGAAAATGTTTTTCTTCTACTGTATGTACGTATTTATAGGGTAGATGTGCTAGTGTTTTTCCCCCCAAAGCTGTGGGCTGTTTCTGCAGTGATGCGTCCCTGGTGAGAACTCGTATTAGAACTGATGAGTTCTTTTTAAACCAGCACATCAAACAGCAGAGTCGCTCATGAAAGCATTTGTTGTGACTGTGATATATATGGCTTCATGCACATGAATACATCTACTCCGAAGTGTTGTTGCAGGGCAGAATTCTTTTCACAATAACGGCAGATGTGGATCACTTACAAACACAGTGTGAACATGTGAAAGATTGGACCTATTTAGAAACAAGACATGGAGCTTTCATGAGCTAAACTATTACAATTTTCCTCCCTGGTCACACATAAACTTAATGTTATTGCTTTACTCGACAAGATCACTGCTTGTTGTGTCGGTCACTCAGGTTATGAGTTATGTATTTTTGTAATAAAACACTATAATAATAATAATAATAATAATAATAATAATAATGTGTAAGAAATAAATGAGTAAGAAATAATGAACAAGGCGGCGTGCGCATAGGAAAATAAGGCACATTTGAGGTGGTAACAAGGTGCTGAAGCGCAGACGTTACTATAAATATATCAAAATATATGGTGACATGTACTATATAATAAATAAATTATGTCTGACAAAGTAACATTTTGAACTTTAGCCCTAAATTGTAATGTGACATTTATGTTATTCATTAGGCCTATGTTTCCATTTGCAATATTGTAAAGCTACTTCCTATCCACTTACACACTGCTATCCAAACATGAAGTCTAGAGTATAGTTTACTAGTAGTGTTTCCATAGAGCTGGGCTGGCCCATTATTATTTGTTGTTTTGCTCCCCTTGCGAATTTGTCAACAACAATTTTCCGGATTGAAGATATCCCCCATCCCCCTCAATCCAACGCCTCATTCAAACCACCAACGGCACATGGTCCACATCCCTTCACGGCAGACACACAATTAGACAAAGTTCAAAGGCAAAGCTTCCCTGATCAATCCAGAAGGGAGACAATGCAATGTGCTTATTACACGCCAAACGCTAGCAGACACTGTCACAGTGGATTAAAATTGATGTGACAGTAAACTGCTTGTGATGCAACACAATCACCGGGCAAAGGAACGAGTGCTGGTCAGATTAATGTGGTCACCCTGCTTGACCTAGTTTGGCATTCGAGATCCATCAGTGCCAATTTGAGCACGGAGGGGGGGGGGAGTGCGTGGCAGGAGCCTGAATGAGTTTGCTGGGCTGCTCCATGGCTTTGTGTGGCGCTCCTAGCATCCTGCTGGCCTGACACAGGTCACTGGGCTCCCTCTGGGACGCTACTGGAATCCATGGTGCCATGTTGTTCTCAAGGGAAGTGGAAGTGTTTGCCACCAACAAAGAGCACTTCCACATAACCTTTGACAAGGTTTTTTTTTTCTCCTAATGGTTTACATAATTCCTTTGAATGAGGTTTCAGGAGAGAATAGAATCTGTACAGTTCAGAGTCTCTTAATATTTAGTGAGTATTCATAGTTAGCCATCCAACCCATAGTTTTTGCTCACTAGTGTTACATTTGAGCTTATCTTTCTGTGCAAGAAACCACATGCATGATCTTTTGACTCTAAGATTCCAATAACTCCAATCATGGTTTTAAAGTTTGACTGGTTGACAAAAAGCCAGAGGGGCACTTTAAACCAAAAACCTAGTTAAAGATAATTCATTTCACCAAGAAAAATGTCACAATACGGTTTCCCTGTGGAAATCTAGCTGTGTACTGATTATGGCAGAATGCACATCTGGCCACTCTGTGGGATCTCCCATTTCATTTTCTCTCTACATACACAACATGGAGGTCATGGCAAAGTCATTGATAGCCTTTGTCATATCTAAAATTCTTCATGTATGCTGTGATTGTGCAACAACACAGCAAACTTTATGTTACATTAGCATACAGAAGTACAATTCTGCATTATGCAAGAACATAAAAGCCCAATAGACATGTGTCCAGAGTGAGGACTGCAGACATAAATCTAGGCCTATTCCTGTAATGTGTTATCAAATATACTGTATCTCTTTTCATTCTAGGCCTATATATCCAACTATAAAATGGCATTTTTGTTGACAAATGAGTAAGAAATTAATCTCACTTTAAGATCAAAATACATTTGCTACTTGAAATGTTAGAATGTATGTTTTTGCCTTTAAATAAATAAATAAATAAATAAAAATAAACAATTGAGGGTGGCAGAATTTGCTCAGGCAAAACCATGAATGAACATGGGATTATTATGATCCACATTGCTTTCACTGCAGCAGCCAAGCACCATGCTCCTGTCCTTGGTGTACTATGCAAAGCAGCCAGGCAGAAGCACACCCATGGTGTGAGGCCGATACGCCATTCAAATCGCCACCTATCCGGCTGCTAATCAGAGCTTAGCAAATGTTAACGTTAAAAAGACAGCCATCAACTTCCTGTTGTAACAGGAAATACCATGTCCTTGACCCTGACAGGCTGGCTGCTAATTATCTCTTCCATGGTCTATGACTGCTACGTACAGTATGTGTTATTCTTCCCTCATCGCCCTGGGAATTATTAACACCTTTGATTAAAAAAGGCATGTCAATGAACAGCAGTCCCTGGCATTTAGTCCAAGACAAGCTAGAAAACCTTAACCTCAGAAACTGAAAAGGACAGGAAATTGTGATTTCGAACACCTTTGCTTGGCCAAAATCACAGTGATATGTCCAACAAAACAACAGACTGGTTCATTTTACCTGCTGTACAAATCTCAAAAATCTGTCAACTGAACTTTCAGCCATCCATATCAAACAGAAGTGGTCATACCGACATGAGATATCAGGGTTTTGTTTTGGCCACATGCCAAATGTAGGTTTCAACAATACTTCAAAGCCTGTGACAAACCAAAGGGTATAACAGGCAGGACAGGAAAATAATAAGGAGCTCCTCAGCTGCTCTGCTTGGGGGAGGTGAAGGGCAAGACTAATCAATAATAAATGATTTTTTATCTGGCAGTCAGATCTCCTCAGACACACCAGTCTACTGCTGTACGACCAACTGAACTCTCCCCTAGTGCTACTCCTGCAGTCCTCTCCTTCCTGCTTCCACTCCTGAGAGAAATGTGTAATGGGTTACTTATTCAAGGTCAGCAACGCGCAACTCTTTGAAACTGCGACAAGGCAAGGCTTTATCTAAATTTGGAGCAGGGTTGCTGCCAAAGCTTGGGGGGAGGGGGGATGTTTTGGGGGAAAGTGTTTTTAAATGCTTTGCAAAAAGGAAAGGCTGAAAACACTGTTTTTCCGTTACTAAGCGAAACAATTTGACGCCAAAGTGGCTATTTTAAGTATTGTGAACTGCAGAAACCTCAATGAGGAGGCCTCATTCATCAAAATCACAAACTTTGTTGTTGTTAAATAGAGGGTTTTGTATGATTAGCACTACGGAACTATTATACAGGTTGTTCTATATTAACACTAGTTTTAAGTGCTATAAGCCTAAACAATGAAAAATGACATACTGGAGACTGCCCCTATTTTACAAAGCTCATATGTTCTGCTCATTGTGCACTTGAAAACAAACTACTCAAACTGTAAAAGTGGTTTTACACAGACTTCAAGTAAGAGATGGACAGTGTTTCAGGCGGAAAAGGGGAAGTGTTTTATAATATCTACTTGCAATGATGCCATTTACAGCCTACTCACCACAGTATCAATTCTTTTCCCCCAGTTCAAAAGTTGCACAGACGTTGTGTCCGACAGTCTTAGCACCTGTGACAAAACAGCAGAAGTTCAAAATGCTGATGACTGATAACAAATCAGTTGCATTTAGTCTCAGTTCTTTAAGAAGATATTATTAGGTACTCTTTGTCATACATAAAGCATAAGACTGAAACACATTGTTTAGAGGCTGATAAAAAAAAAAAAAAAATCTAGTAATAATAATTTCTAGTTAGATTGGACTTGACTGATGCAGCATTTCAATGAATCTCATTTCATCACCACTTCATAAATGCAACTCTAACATGCAAGCAAGTGATCTTCAGAGCCATTTTCTTTTAAGCAACCGCTGGATGAGTCACTCCAGAAAACCCATATGGACTGTGAGGGGCTTTACTGTGCTTCCACTTCCTTTGCAAAAGCAGCTGTACCATATCAGTATGCTTTGCATGCTTTTCAACCCAATGCCTGGAACTTACTTATTTATTTATCTATGCCCCTACAGTTCTACTGCCGAAAACATTATTATGTTTTTCCCCATACGTGACAGAATGTTTACTGATACATCCGTCATGAAAAATTTGAAAAAAATTGAAAAATCTTGGTTGATTTCCATCCATTCATGTGAAGGTCACTTCATTTTCACATTATGAATAAATCTGATATTTTTGTTGTTTCCGGATGGTTAATATGATACAGAGACAATTCATTTTTGTCAGAATGAGAAAAAAGAAATTGAGCAAGTTCACATTTGAAGCGCTCAGATGAAAAACCCTTAAAGAATTTTTGAAATATAATTTTGATCAACTTTATAACCAATCCAACTCCAATTGAATTATCATTCATCTGTTTTTATTTGACAACAACATTCAAATTGCAGCTGGACAGAGATTGCTTCTTAATTTGCATATTTCTGAAGATGGATGGGATATACTACCTACCTGGATATTTTAGATAATTCAGCCTCCATTTTGTGACAATTGACAATTTTACACAATGGAAAGTGACATAGACCCAAAATTTCCATATGCTACACCACACACATGACTTGGCCTAGATTTAAGGCAAATAAACCTGTGTAGTGTTGTGAAAGCATTGTGACTGGACCCTCATTTGCTTTTTACTGTTTGCAGTGTGAAATTTGCAGTTGGGTGGGCTCACCCCTAGAACATTAATGATGATAACATTTTCCATAATCAATGCATTGCACAGGAATATTGCTGTCACTTTGCCCCACTTCAACCTTCCCCTTTGATGGACAGCAACCATCTTCACCGGAGGCCCCTACACACTACAACCACTACAATGTGGTTCAAATAATACCTGTGGGCGGGGCTTTGAAAGCCACCTCCAGTTTTCAACACACGGCAGCTAGATTTCTTAATGCATGAACATGCACATACACAGTAATATTATAGTTGGTGAAGCCAAAGCCTGTTTACCGCTCCCATTAAACCCTCTCTGATGAAGTACAGTAGGCCTTACTACGCCTACTTAGCAACGTTCCTAGCCAATGCACAGTAGCCTAAGCACAACCAGTATTAAAGGTGCTAGCGCTGACTGGCCCCTTACACCAGAAATTATCCACGTGTAAGGCTCACCGGACTATAAGGTGCACCTTTGCTTTTTGAGAAAATGCATGTCTTTCAAGTAAGTCTTATAGGGCGGAAAATACGGTATTACAAATAGAAGCACCGTGAGGTAACACTGAATTGCTTAAATGTCATTCTATTCTGTCAGATTCAAATTCAAACCAGCTGAACAGGGCAGTTAGCATTAGGGAAACTAGGCTATGATAAATCAACAGTATTAGTATTAACAGCATTAACAACAACAACAATTCTGTCTTTGCCTCTCTCAGTTGACATACTGTACAATATAACACTGCTGGCACTCTTCCCTCCCTAGTTCCAATTGACCTATGGCTAAACCACGCCCCCGAACGCGATGAGCCAATCACAGTGCGCATAGCTCCCAATGCACTCGGACATTCTCTGCTTGCACGTCCATTGAAATACATTGCAGTTCGCCAGTTTTTGTTCGTTTTTATATGTTTTTTCACCGTATTTCAAGTTTTAAATGGTCAAACGGTGTGCAGGGGGTACAAGCAACTCAGACACAAGGTATCCTGAGAGGCTGGGCGACAGGGTGTATTTTTGCCTTTTCCCAAGCCTCATCTATAGTCTATCTAAAGTTATGCAGCAGACAGACCACAACATTAACTGAACGTGGACAAAATTAACAAGGATGTCTACATCTGTTCTAAGGCAAGTCAACATCGTATTTGAGCCAACATGTTGTCACTTTGCTGGAAAGAAACAGAAAGTTATTTTAACGTCCCTAACGTTAACCACAACATCAACATAAACGTTAACTAATGTTAACGTTAGCGAAAGTTAGCTAACGCTAGTCAACGTCTCTGCCCAACTTTATGTCCTAGCTGCGTTGTTCATCATGTAGCTTTGTTTGATGGGAGTTTATTGGTCTCTTATACTCTAGTTTTTGTACAGTGGTTGTCCAAAGGGCTCTTGTTAAACTAACATTAACGTCTATATTGTCCGAAATGGCGATGGCAACGAGATACGGTTTATCATTTTTACACTGGGACCCTTACATTGTTGCGTGTAACTTAAGCTTTTCATCGACTTGCTAAAAGACAAAATTATTAACATAATCCTCTAGTGCATAGCTAAGGGCCTTTTGATGACTTCGAGATGATATCTTATCTTTCTGTCTCCAAAAGCCATCAATTACCTCCTGAGAAATCTCTTTGACTGTAACACTTGAAATAGCGCCCGTCACTGAATGTCCGATTGTTTGTCCGAGTGAGTGGAGGGGGCGTGGCTTAGCCATAGGTCAATTGTCGACCCACTACCATAAAGTCTGAGGTTACAGATTGTACCCAGTACTGTAATGGACTGGCAGCTGAACCTAACCTAAGGGCCAGGTAAAAGGGACAGTCTGAATGGAGCACAGTGGAACAAAACTGAAATTAAATTTCCTTGCTCTGATCAGTTATATTAGTGAAGGCTGCCTTTTTGGTATTCGGTGACCATCATATCAATTTGTCTCGTCCTTATTCTGACAAACAGCACTTGCCGACCTTGGGTTGGGTTGATTGAGTCCAGACTACTGCTTTAAGAAACACTTGTGGGGACGCCGTGGCTCAGTGGCTAAAGCGTCGGACCATTACTCCGGGGACCTGAGTTCGATTCCGACCCAAGGTCATTTCCCGATCCTACCCCATTTCTCTCTCCCACTTGTTTCCTGTCCATCTCTATATACAGATCCTATCTGATTAAAGGCAAAAAGCTCATAAAATGTCCTTTAAAAAAAAAAAAAAAAACACTTGCTTTCATAGGTTACTTTCAGCTGCTGACCTACTGTACCAAGTCTCATTTTTTTTTCCTACTGACAGCATTTGGTGACCTCAAGCGTCAGGTCTATGGTTTGTAAACGGCAGAGTTTTCCTGTAACATGGCAAGTAACAAGTACTGCTACTAAGTAGGCCTACTCCAAGTACTCCTTCATGCTAAGTATCAATGTTCATTTATAATGCTGTTGGAAGAGCTACTCCATGGCCATCCTGACCATTTTTAACACAGGCTAGCACCAATATTGACATACACATGTGAGTTGCTGATTTTTTTGCTACACTGATGGCACTGATGGCTTAGCCAAATTATGCCATCTTAAGTTAAAGCCTTAAAGGAAAGCACCGGAGTGAATTCAAGCATAGCCCTGTTAAAAGAGCTTGCTAAATGCACTAGTTAGCGAGTGGAACATAATAATTTGGAACAGCATGGACCGAACGCGAACGCAGAAGCGAACAAGCACTTTACACTGAATTAATGGGACCTGACTATTCAACACTGAAAGTAAGATCTGAGGTGCTGTTGACTCAATGTCAAGTGTTTTGCGTTCGTGTTAGGTCTATGCGGTCTATGCAGTTTTGGATGCACCCTCCACTGGCCTAAGAATCAAACAAAGCTGTTACCAAACATTTCTGCCAATAATCCGTATGGAATTGTGTAGTTGATGGTGGAAGCTATTGTCAACATTTATTGAAAGTCAAATGAACAGAAAAGGTACAAATCACTGTGTAGCCTAATTCAAATAGTAGTTCCAGCTCTCGCGTGACCTAGCCTGTCTGTTATTCAAAACAGAGAGTGACGCTCCAAGGAATATGGCAAGTTCTATGTCTATGTTCACGAAGACGCACATTTTACCCAAGATCATGTCATTTATCAATCCCAATTACTTCCTGGTGGTAGTTACAAAGGTACAATGTGAGGGAAAGGTCGATATTTTAGCTAAATCCTGCATAGGGGGGCTTTAATGTAGGAGTAGATGAGGAGTCAAAATCACTATTCATGATGTAACCTACAATAAGTAAACAACATGGATTACCCAACACTACCATGTTAAGAGTGAGAGGCAACCATACAAATGACAAAATAGCCTAGATATTTACAGTAGATACTACATGTAGGCCTAAATTATGTTTCTTCCTAAAGTAAGGAATAAAAACAAAAATATGACAAAAAGAGACTTCTTACACAAGCGCACCACTCATTATCATACACAACAGAACATTGTCCTGTCCTCCCCAATCATGCATGAAAACTGCAGACTATTTTAACATAGAAATAGTGCTTGTGCCTGAGCAGATTAAATCTTTGTCGGCCTAAATTATAGCTCCTTGCATTCTAATGAACTAGGCAAAAAACAAGGCTGATTAAACTGAGTCATACGGGCCTTGAGAGGTGGCATAACAGCAGAGCAACTGAAAGGTTAGTTTTTGCATACGCATATTTGGAGTGGCTGTTCCCTTGACAGCCAGGAAGAATAATCCAGGACATGAGAGCATCTTAGCAATTGAGAACAACCGTGTGCTGGAAAGTCAGGACTGCCCCTAATTTGGCCACTTAGCCTAAACCTTTTTTTTGTCAAGTTCATAGAATGGATGGATTTTTAACATGTAGGCTAAGACTACGTTTAATTTATTACCCTTTAGAACACAATTGTACACTACGTTGTATACAATTGTACAAAAACCAAATTCTGTCTACAAGTATTTACCTTTAATACAGGTAACTCCACATTATTGAACAGAACATCTCTAAAGGCAGCACATTTCACGGCAATGGCAGCTCGCCTACCTGCTCTGACAGGCGAATACTGAGGAGCCAAAAAAGTAACTTCAAGAGGTTTGCCAATAAACCATAAAAACATAGGCTACACATTAGAAGATTTTTAAACCTGCAGCCAATTCAGGAGCAAGAGGATTTAGGCTAGGCTACATGCTGATTTTCTTTGTGGGCTTATATTTTCAAAATCATTATGACACTGTATTTTGTAATATTTTATCCAGGCAAAATAATGTTTCGCTATCCTTCCCACTCCTTGGTACTAGACCGCTCTATCCTTATACTGTGTAACCTAGGCTATTACTTTGGTTTCACTGGAAATGTTGACTGAATGCATTCACACTGACTTAACGTTAATGTGGCCAAAAATTCTATTGATTTAGTGCATCACAAAGAAGCTCTATCTCTGAAATTTCATAACATGAATGTTACATTCATATTCATAGTCAGACTGCCCAAGATCCTCCTTCTTAAGCAGTCAACTCATATTGAACTGATGCACTGTACACAACCAAAATAGTAGGCTTCACCAAAAGATATTACATTTAATCTTTACCTTTTCCAGACATTGGGAAAAAAATCTACTGAACTGTCATGCTAATGTAATCCTTGATCTTGTGAGACAGCACTATGCTGCTATGTTCACTCAATGGTTTCACTTAAAGCATAGGCCCTCAAAGTGCGGCCCGCGGCCAATGGCGGCCCACAGAAACATTTCCTGGCGGCCCGCGATGACATATCATAATATCTGTAAAACTGATTTGAAAGAATTAATCTCCATTTAGTGGTGTTTAGTGGCTACAGGCATTCCTTTATTGCCTTAACTGTTGATAAGCAACCTGGTCATTACAATGATTACAAATGGGATTTTTCTTTTCTCCTCCTGCCCCTTTGGCGGCCCTCAGCTCAATGTTGAGTCCCTAGATTGGCCCTCACATATCAAAACTTTGAGAACCCCTGATTTAAACAGACACTGTTAGGCTTCAATTCTATTAGCTTTCCTAATGTCCTAATCCTTTAGTTGCCTCTCACTTACAAACAAAATGGATTCTGAAATCTGCTAGACTGATCAGTGAGAAAACATTTGCCATGTATTTACTCTATGGGTACGAATTTTAAATCACAACACCAACATAGACAGGCCTCAAGGGTCAGACATTGCAGCGTAGTGGGCAGAAACACATTTCTTTAAAGTGATACGTGGCGCTGGAACTATTGAGGTGATGGTTTGGCGTCATTCAATCATAGCCCTCCTGTACAAGCTTGCTGACTGCTGTAAAAAGCAAGGAAAAAAAAAAAAAAAAAACATAAAAGCAACGTAGACAGAACGCAAATGTGATGAGAACATGCCGTTTACGCTAACTGTATGTTCAAACTGCAAGCACTATAGGCATCAAGACTGATGTAAGTAATTCACTTTGTATGGACAAGAGCGAAAAAAGCAACAAAAGCAACAGGTGTGGTGAGCGACGAAACTTACAAAAAAAGTTAAACTTCAATTAACTCATTCTCCTCCATATCTACAGCAGTCAGCAAGCTTGAACAACAGGGGTATGATTTAATGATTTAATGACAGTCGAACACCACCAAGTCAAAGCATATCAGTCTATGTACCAATGATGTTCTTGATGCTTGATTCTACGTGTAAGGACTTTGATAATGCTTTGACTAAACTATCATGCTATGTCAAGCATTTTAGCATTTTAAAAATAGTGATTTGGATGTGTCTGGCAAAGTGGTACTGGTACTATCTTGACTCTTGCAAACATAAATGGCGGTAAAATTGAAAAACCCAGCAACCAACATAATTTTGCTTTTGAACAAAGGTTTGACTTGTACATGATGAAAAAGGACTTTAACGGCTCCAGCACCAGCATTTCAATTGAAGGTAATTCAGTATATTGCAGATGCAGAAAAGAAGCTTCCTTACCATGTGACCAAGTTTGGTACAGATGCTTGACAACTATTTGAATGCAGCGGGGAAAATTGTCAACCAGTACACCTGCAAGAAAGACAAGAAAAAATGATAAATCATAAATATACTGAACGTCTTATCCATGACCTGGGCAAAATCACTTGTTTCCAACACATTAACTTGACTAGGTTAAACCTCTCCCATATGGCTGCAAAAGCATATTTGGCAACCAAGGAAGCCATTTCTTTACTTATTTCAATGTTCTTCTAATTCATGTGAGTGAGTGATGGTCTCAGTGTTCAGAGCTTTTCTTGAACATGTTCATTCTGCAATTCCTTTATTCAACAATAGTTTCAATGCTTTCTTTCTTTGGACTCAAAACATGGAGGTGGTATTTTTATATATTTGGCCTGTATAAATTGTGTATTTTTCCCATAAGAGTTCAATGGCAGGCCATATGATGGTTCTCTATTACTTCTCATGGCAGACATAGGAAACATGATTCCTTTTCTGCAAAAGTCTTCATTACCGGTAGGCATACTATCCAATTACAAAATAGCAGAGGAAATTAATTATGGTTTTGTTGTTTTTCTGCCATCAAGAGCCATTAAACATCAATATCGGTATCAGCCTTTGAAAATGCATATCGGTCAACCCTTAGTCAAAAGTCAGCCATCTAGTACTGTTACAATGTGTCTGCATCAGGCAAAGTGATTAAGGGGGAAAACACTGTGCAAGTGATATGGGGATGCCACAAAAAAGGAAGCCAACAAATGTCTTCTATACAATTAAATGACATAAGTCACTGGCATGTATTTTGGGTTCTCTGTGAGCAACAAAATTCTGAGCAACAAAAAGTTAATGTTCTAGACAGGCACAAGATGATTAGCCGAAATGGACCAAAAATGGGTGTCATATCTGGCAAAACAAAATATCGATTGACATAATTTACAAAATAATCACAAAAATGGAATGTGATGTTTTTACCATATACAGACATTACTAGGCTTCAGTATTGTTAATTATGTCCTAAACATAGTCTGACCATCATCACTGATTCACTCATCAATGTAGCCTAGCCCTACTGCACAGCACCTGTTCATGATTGTGCTTGCTGCGCAAAAAGAGCCTATTTGGCAATTTAATCGGTGGAGGAGAGCCTTAATACAGGGCTCTAAATAGTCTTGGCAGCTGCTTCAAAAAATGGTGACAATATTCAATGTTTTTTTGCAGAGCAAACTATGATGATATAAGTAGACCTACACCCACATAAGTGTGTATAATCTTGCTTATAGACAAACAAATGAATAGTAAAAAATATAACCTTGGAAGACACTGGATTTTGTTTGAACTATAATGGGACCTCTCATGACAGATAGATCTAAAGGCATACGACCAAAGACTAAAAATGTTCTTTTCACATGATTCCACTGCCCTCGAAGCCTGTTTAAGCAGCATTCTACAAGGAGTTTTGGAGCGGAGCAATAACATTGGGGGAAGGGCAGAGATGCCGAGTGAGCAGAGGCAGACCGTTGTGCTGAGGAGTGCAAAGCCAGTCAAACATTTACACTCACATGTGGTGTGGTGCTGCCTGCTAC
The DNA here is from genome assembly GCA_027497455.2 of Sardinella longiceps. Classification (NCBI taxonomy): domain Eukaryota; kingdom Metazoa; phylum Chordata; class Actinopteri; order Clupeiformes; family Clupeidae; genus Sardinella; species Sardinella longiceps. The sequence continues at coordinate 3,344,568 of JAODXP020000022.1, read as the reverse complement.
ATAGCCTAGATCTAGGCCTAGGTCTAGAAAATATATTGATTTTGAATCAGAATTGCAATCTGAACCCCTTCAATTAGCAAATGACCTGGACTGCCATTAAGTGTGCAGCTCTAAAACTCTAAAGATTATTTATCAGAGATAATACAAATAAACAACACTACTATGCAAATGTCTAGACAAGCAGGTAGTAGGTTACCTCCTGAGACAATGCGACAAGTAGTAAAGTAGAAATAGTACTGGTCAAAAACCACAAGGATGAATGGGTGTGAAATGGTCACAGACCTACAGAACACCACATTGTTGTCTGAGCTGGCCATATAGTGCTGAAATGCGGAGGGACGGGTTTGACACAAGCAATAGCAAGGTCATGGATGGCCTGTGAGCAACTTGAGGGAGATGCCCTTGTGTCAGGCGCACAGGCTTAGGCTATAAGACAATAGTAATATGAATTTCATTGATGATAACAAAAATGCTGTTGTAACAATGGAAACAGTATTTATTTTAATTACTCATTACTAACGCTGTTAACACTATTTGTTTTTAACACCGTGTTATTCTCAACGCAGACAGACACCCAAATGGGGAAAGCACAGAACTGACTAGGACTAGCCTACTATGAAAAAAAAGAAGCATCAGTAAAGTGTAGGCTAGTTACTGTAGTGCAACCAGTGATGGTGGACATAATATGGCACTAGAGAGCTCCATAAATGCTTCTCATTCTGCCTAAACTGTAATTTGTGGTTTGCCCTTCCACCGCATCATGTGACCCACCCAGTACTAGGCTATGAGTGTTTGCTACTGCTTGATTGGGGTCCTCAAGTCACACTGAGATTACACAAGGAAGCACCTCAATGGACACTTCTAGTGGATTTCAACCATGACCATTCAACAAACATTTTTTTTTTCTTTGCATATGGTTTTCTTTCAGCATGGGGCTGGTACCAGTGATCATAGTATAGGAGCTTTATAGCCAACCAACCTACAAGTCCCTGTAATGTTGTTTGTGAATGAGAACCACCAAAAGATGAGTAGGACAAACACAGGCTTAGGCCTAAGTCATTTAAACAAAGGTTGCATTATAGGCTACAAAATTACAATGGGTTCTTGTGGGTCACAAGATAAACCAATCTACAACATTAACCATTTTAAAGTAAAATGCTCAAACTACTCTTTTTTCCAGCAATTCTCAATATGCTATGAAGATTTTCACCACAGACAAGGCCATCCTTAGAAATTGTTTGTTTGTCGTAACATCAGAATCAGAGAAAAAATTGGTCCGGTAGGTTGGTAATTTTTTTTTTGTCAACAGTTGAAAAAACAAAAAAACAAAACAAAAACAAAAACATTTTTGCAGGTCGATGACACTGCGTTCTATTAGGCCTATCCATCCAAGCGACATGCACTACCACACCCCTTTTCCTCGGACAGTGTTCTTGCCTTCTCGGTTGAACTCAGAGGACACAGAGCAAGAATTCTGACGTAGATTCCAAGATGGCGAGCCCAGTGCCACATGCTGTTTTCATTGTGTTTGGACCGCTTTAGTGGTTTAAGTGATAATTTCAGCTACTCATATTAATACTGCATCCATATCACTGCCTATGGGTGTTTTGGCGGCCAATATTGAACAAAGACTCACACGGGTGTGCTAAACGTACCCAGGGTTGCTAACAAAATACAAAATCAGGAAATTAAGTGAAAATTATTTTCATTGGTTCTAGGAGTCGGATGAACGAAGCATAATTATTGAGGTGTGAAAGTGACGTGACATGCGAGGTCCGAGACGGCTCGGAGAGAATAATAAAACGCCCCATGAGTACTCCTATCCTATGCTCCTACTCCCACATGACATTCAAGTCTAACTTGTACAACATGCAACATTAGCGTACCATGTATTCACAGCATTTAGAGGCATGAGGAAAAAAGATAGATCACTCGGTTGCTTCACAATATTATGGTCGGCAACTCGGCTGAAAAGTCAGTGAAAAAAATAATTTGGGTCAGGCCAAATTTGTCTGAGTCGGTCGAGTTTATGGCAAACAAGAATAATTTTAAGGATGGCCGAATGTAGGCCTAGAGTACGTATCCTGGAAACTGAGAAACTCGTGTGGTCAGCCAGCCAGCTATAGTAGGCTACATCTCTAATACTAAGCCTCCAGTGCACCATCTGTAAATCAATAAAGAGATGAGACAAACTATATAATTAACTAGCCCTGGTCTCATGAATCACAAAAGCAGTTTAATACCTTTTCAGTTGCACCATGCATTTTAGGATTTCATGAAAGCAAGTTTCCTTAATGTCAATCATCCTTTTACTAGGCTAAACAGTGAACATTAAATGGTGTGAGAGACGTGAGGGACATTCACTCCAATCATAGCAAAACAAAACTTTGGCATTTCAGGACAGTTTAATATTCAGTATGGTATCATTTTTAGGATATAGGATCCTTCACACATTAATAAAATCCAAGCATGGCCAACAAAACTCCATAGTTCACACAGCCTTGATATCATGATATCACACATTTTGTCTATTTTCATCCAAAGAGAGGATGATTTACTATTAAATGCGAGATAATTTGATGATTTTGATGTTCACCTCTAGTTGGACTCTGCCAGTGATATTTGAACCAAAGACTTTTACTTGTGAACTGAGAAATTTGCATCAAGCTAGAAAATACCACCTACTGTGCGTTCAGACCACAAGCGATAAATTGCCAAGAGTTGACGAAGACTCCCGAAGAAACATCGCTTGAGCACAGCAACCAAAACGGCAAAATTGCCCATGACGTTAGCATTCAAACATTCGATCCTGCTTCTCTACAGGCATCTCACCAGTAAATCGACATTCTGATTGGTAATCGCCCAACTGCATCATAGCTCATTACATAAAGTTAACAAAGTTTTGATTTTATCACCCAAGTCGTCCAAGTTTCGTCGCCCAAGTCGCCTGCCACCTTTGTCGCCCCAATCGCCCGTCTCCATACAATCGCCCATGTCGCCTGAATCGGTCTCGGTCTGAACGCACAGTTATGGTTGCAAAGCTGCTATGAAGGCTACAGGGCTTAAGAAAACTTTCAGGGACAGGGCTTCGAAAAAGGCTGCACACTGCACAGCTTTTCTGCAAGTGCCCAACTAGCACAGAACTCTTCAGAATGGACAGACTTCCAATGCAACCTGGTCTGAACAGAGTAACGAAAAGTACAGACACTCGACACTAAACAGAAACTGTCTATTTTTTGCCTTAGGTTCTTAACATTGCCAATTTAACATTGTTTTAAAAATCATTATTATCCAGGTTTGGATTATTTGTTTAGCAAAAAATGATTTTGTATCATTAACGATGTTGGTGTTTCAAAAACAATTGCAACTGAATTTATTTAAAAATAGCCTAACAGGCTTCCATAGTGTGTTTTCAAACAGTAGGCCTATTTCCAAGTGTTTTTTTTTTGTGTGTATTTTGCAATGCAGCACAAACAAAGTGGACAGAAGTAGCCTAGCTGATTGTTAAATAATTTCTTTTTCACATCAACAAAAATTATGTGTCAGTCGGCAATATGGAGTCGCAGTTAGGGTTATTGAAAAATGGTATTCAATAATCAACAAAAACTGAATATCATTTCAACATCAACCCCGTCCTCCTCCAAGCATGCACGTAAGCCCTTGCACAAACTCAGAACAGAAAAGGAAAGACAGATGGAGAATTTGTCAGGTTTGAACCAAGAAATTTTTTTTTCATTGAAAAAAATAAGTAGGCCTAAATTAAATGTAGCCAAAGTTCAGCAAAATAGAATTTAGCTTACATTGGATAGGTGCCAAAAAGAGTGTGGTTTAATCAGTGCAGCCAGCATGGCAGCAAAGACGCTAGGCCTAGCCATAACACTATCTGTACAAGTCTTCATAAAGCAATTCATCAAACTATGCAATCTGTATTTTAACACAGTTTCGCTAGAAAATACATTTTCAAGATCGAATATTCAACTAGGCCTATTCAAAAATCAAGTTACAGTAGCATAAGAATAACAAATAAAACTGAATGTTACTTTGTGCATTCAAAACACGAATAGTAGGCTATTCGACAACTCCCCAGTCTTTATTAGCCTGGCTGAAACACAACGCAGCAACCCTGCAATGATAAAAAAAAATAGAACAGCTAAGCAGTCCTCCATCTCTGACACTCTGTTAACTGTATTGCAAAATGATGTTTACTGGGATGATGTAATACCAATTTCAACTGAACTGATTTTTTTTTTTTTTTTTGGAAATGAGAGATTGTCAGTCTCTGGGTTTAGGCCTAGGCCTAGCTGTTTGTTTATGTGCAGATTCATTCCAACATGGGTTTGAGCCCTGGTCTTTTCTGGGTAAAGGTAGATTATCAATTTTCTACACCTGCTTGGTTCTCTACAAATTCAAAAAAACTAATATGCTTTTATTTTCAATCATTTACTTTTTGTCATTTTATTTTCTGTTATTCACTGTTGGACACTGAATGGACTCTGTGCCATAGCAACCAATGTGAACTGAAGAATGGGAAAGCATGTTGATTCTGCCGCAAACAAACCAGCAGACAATAGCCTATCAGCAACGCTGGGCAAACCCCTAAAATCTGAGTTACAGACAATCTCATCGTCAAGAGAAACACAATCAGACATTCAACGTCACCTGTGCAGAGGAACAGAAGGAACAGATCATTGCTTTAATATGAGGTGAGTCTACGGCATTTTCAGCCCACAGAGAGCTCCACAACTTCTAATGCACGTGGAGTACCTCTCCACTACTGGTGCAGCTGGTGCTGAAATGCATTGGCTGAAATGCATTTGATGGGTGGAACTTGGAAAGGATTAACAATGACATTGATATTAAACAGATAGAAAGATAGAAAGAACAGTATTGCCAAACTAAAACTGATGCTCAAACACTAACTGTACATTCACACCAAGAACTAGGCTACTAAAACTATTGAATCGCTGTAACCAAGGCCAGGTGAGCCAGGTGTAGAATGAGATTATTTAATTGGGTCACTTGAGATCACTGTTCAGAGCTCAGGGCGATGAAAAGGTCACAGAGACAGCAAAAAGAATGGTTCACAGGACTTGCATGGCTCTCATCTGACTTTATAAATTAAGGCCAATAGGTCATTATTCCACTTACAAAATCCATCAAAGTTCACTAAAGACCCCTTACAGGGATAACAAAGAACTGCCTTCTGAATCTACCACATACTTCAGAGAGAGAGAGAGAGACAGAGCATGCAAGGTCAACAGATTTTTTAATGGTTGACAGTTTATAGATTCTTTACACTATATGTTCTCTACACTGCCTATGACTAACTGTATTTCCTTACCATAGAGATTACAGTGTAGGCCTGTTATTTCTCCTTTGTCCAAATCTATCCTATCCTAGGATATGCCATAGGGTTCCATTAAGGACCTTTATACACAACATACTATAAAGGAACTCAGTGCACTCACCCTCACAACTATTCTTCTTTTAAGAGCCAAAGTTCATCTAGTTCATCTAGCCATGTCTGATTATAATGATTTGGTCTGTCAACCTGCATTGGTGTGTCTTATTCACCATGGCTATGTTACACTGGCAGACATTTTGAAGTAGGCCAAGTGATCTCCAGAAACAAGATGGCTAGTAACTTACAACTGCAGGAAAATCATGATCATACCACTATGTTTCAATGTAGGCCTAAGTTTAAGTGATTTTGCTAAACCAAAAAGAAAAACTTGCTTCCATTTGCTCTAACCCAACCTGAAGTTCCATGGGGTGTCTTCGTCATATCTTGCCTAACTCAAGTCAAACACTGTAAAGTGCAAATACCGATACCATGCAAAAAGCTTAGTGTTGGGCCTACTAATTTCAGATTAAGATGAAAAAAAAAATGCAGTTATTAGACTTACACGAAAAAAGACATACACTAGCTCAATAAGTCTAAATATTAAGACAAAATATTGCAGCCAAATCTATTTGTTTACAGTGAAAGTATTCTTAGACCCAGTAAAGTCAAAATACCAGAGAATTGATGATCACCTCAGTAATGAGTAAATATTGCTAAATGTGAAAAGACGAAATATGAATAAAAAAAATATATCAATATGTTTACAAAAATGATGTCAAATTTGTGCAAACACGGGTGGTGCTTTCTAACCACAGACGCTGCAGATGTGAAGCAGAAAGCACTGAGGCCCCACCCAGTCCAACAGAGCCCTCCACCCGCTGATTGTGGTCCACTCCCTAGCCAGAAAGAGTAGCTCTGTAGGTTTTCTACCTCAGCAGCTCAAGGCAGTGGGTCCCTACCCAGCAAACACATAGGCCTAGGCCTGTTGGTGACATCGCCAGAAGGTGGTTGTTTTGCTCACCACAATGTGACATTCTAGAGGTTGCCCGTTGGCACGGTGATAGCATTATCTTTGTCGTTCATGACTTTCTGTTTGTTGCTACCTTAAGTTAGGCTACATTGCATCAATACCACGCCATGTTCACTTATTCCTGCACAATGGCGGATATAGTCTAAATTCAATTTTAAGTATAGCCTCTTTTATCCTTGATTAACTGCTTTGACTGTATTTTCTGAGCTACAGACATTTGCGTCTTTCTCACTTGTGGATACCATACCCAGGGTACAATTTGGACCATGAAAGGGCCATAAACAATTTTGAAAATCAGGGAAGTTAAATCCTGAAGAATGAAATAGAGGGTCACTGGAAAGTCCTCTCACTGCACCCCTATGTAACTTTTGGGGATTTACTTGTACAAAACTCTCCTCTGACTGAAGCATTCTTTAGGTGGACTACAACGATCCTATGATGTAATGGAGCATGGGGTACTGGGCTAAAGCTAGGCAGTCTCGGTGCTGGGCCTAGGATGGGCTATGCTTAACACAACCTCTACACATTGCAGGCGGCTTTCGTGGTCCGTATCTGTAGCTGTTTGTTTGCGGTACGCTTGTGTATCAGAAACACTCTCCTGCACAAACCTACTGCCAGCTCGGAAACCACGCAGACCACGAAGAACATGCGTACCATTTATATTATAGCAGAGAAAATAGGGCCAATTCCTAGGCAATGCAAGCATACACTAAACACAAAAGGCACCATGATGTCTATTTCCGAAGTAAAGTGCATATTATTTTATGACTTAACTCAACTGTGTGTGTGACAACATCAAGTCAATGAAAGTGTGGTACCAAATGACGCATGTTCAGGCTGCGCTGAAATATGTGTGAGAGCTTGGGTGCACGACAACATTTGAATTGACCCTTAATGGGAAAATAATGAATATAGGATAGACACAAAGTTCCACAGAAATTTTTCAGGGTGCCTACATTTATTACAAAAAATCCCTAAATCAGATTTAATACCAAGCAATACTTGCTTTTGTACTTTGGCAAAACAAAATTTCAGAGTCTTGAGACGGTCAGGCTGCTCACTGCATTTGCCATTTTAAGTCTGTATGAGGTGTTTGACTTGACTAATCCCAGAGGAATGTGGTGACCTGGGGCTACGGTGGCCCAGGCAGCACAATTAATCTGCAGAGTGCAGAGCAGGGAGAAAAATGGACAAGGGGAACAATGAGGAAACATTCCACACACTTTCAGTGGGGACCAGACAGATAATACTCTGTGTGTAGCCTATGTGTAGAGGGATAGGGTGGGATGTAAAGGCAGAGGGAAAAAGATTGAGATTGTGTACACGTGTGTGTATGTGTGTGTGTGTCTAAGTCTACAGTAGAGTAAGTGTGTAAGACTATTGGATGAGGGTGTACAGAAAGAGATTTGTGTGTGTACACTTGTGTTATCTAATTCAGCATTGCACAGATAACAATATCCTGTAGTAATCTGAATGGTCTGAGTGTCCACATGCACACACACTCTCTCACACGTACATACTCAAACAGTCTACAGATCTGTGCAGTGCCGAGGGAGTTTGAAACGACAGTAGTGGCAGCACTGTCAACCACACTAATCAGATCCCACACTGATGGCCGTCTGGGCCCTCTCTCTATTCTGCTTTTTGACTTCCAGCACTAAAATATCCTCTTTTCACCATCCATTAACTATTTTCCCTCTCTTCCCAGTATCATGTGTGGTTAATGAGGTAATGAGAGCGTTGTGTGTGAAGTGGGGGGGGAGGGGAGGCACCAACCATCCTCAAAGGTTTTTAACTTGTTTCCTCTGCATCCTGTCAAGTTGCCTGTCCTGCACTCAACATTCTACATTCACCCTCTTATAAAGCATTTCTGTGACAACAAACTCTAGGCCTACTTGAGCTTTGCTCCTCCTATACCAGACACGCAATCGTCGTGCAAAATGATCTGGCCACAAAAAAATATGCTAAATAAGAAAATGGATGCTGGTTTGAATAGCAGGAGATCAATGCCATACCAGCTATAGCATTACCAAGAACTCATATAATTGTAATTAGCATAATTAAACCCACAAAAAGGCATTCCTCTATTTGGAAAAAAAAAGCTTTCTCTAGTGCTGCAGATGGTCCTGTTTATGTTTATTAAAATATCTTTAACACCAGCAATCAAACCAATGCCACCTCTAGAAATGTTGTAGTAGCACAATAAGATCTTGTACATTTGAGAATAGTAGAAAGCACACACAATTTACTGCTTAGCTAGACTTCTACTTCTATTACTGAATTCGATTCAGTACACCAAACATTCCATAGATGACATAGGCTATCAAATGGTACGTTTAATTAACTAATCCCTTGCATAGTTGCTCTTCAGAGTTGTAGGCCCAATATTCCCAATATTGATATGTTGATCTACTGGTCTGTTCAATGCTAAGGCTAAATCTTGAACCACTCATCCAAGTGTTTTCAAATTTGGTAAATGTCTTGATAATGGTCTGACTGAGTGTACTGCCAAGTTTGGTGGTATTTGGACATGAAATACCTAAGGTATTGTTAATGAAGCACAGCTGCTTTCTACAACTCTATGCCATGTAGCCACTCCCCCTCTCACATATTTCTTGGTGCAGTGTAGTGAACCAGGCAGGAGAAAAAAAAACATCACTCAAGTGTTCACTAGTCATCGTGGTTCACTAAGTAGGTTTCCATCCAACCTGTTAGCATTTCATATTTACTGACAAAAAATTGGCTTAAATACTGAATATTCAAATTGGCATGCATGCGTTTCCATCAACTGTGTAGCCTAATGCAAATACAAAGTGAACTTTTGTGCTAATCAAGTGACGTGTTCGCAGCTGTTCAAACACACGTAAGCTAAGGTAATGCGAATACGCAAGTTAGGCTAAACTGTTTCCATCTGACTTGAATCGCATTACGCCTTCTTCGCACCACCTCTCTCATACAAATTAGATTTATATTCGCATTAGTTGAAATGTGCGATTTTGCTGGTGTTTCCATCCAAAGATTTAACTAAAATGCGCATTACAACTTCGATAAGTTCAAATCACACATCAATCAACGCCTCTATCCTGGGACATAGCCCGCCCATAATACGGATGTTCATCTGTATTCATAGTCTTGGGACGGTCTTCTGGAGCGGGTTTACATCAGTAAAGAGACAACCGGCCAATAAGCGAAGCTGATTAGACGAGCTGTCCAATCATTTCAAACCAGAACTGAATGCCCTCCCTCCGCCCTATAATCGCGTCAGGTTAAAGAACCTCCAGACCATGAATACGGACGAACAGCAGTATTATGTCAGGCTACAATGCATTCCCCATAAACTAGTTTCTTTCAAGAGTACCAATTTTAATCATCACATGGCCTAATTATACTAACAAACAGATGAGTGAGCTATCTGCACCTTAGCACAACTCATCCATCAGTCAGGTAGGCCTATCAGCCAAGTAAAAATCCTGTGTGGTTAAGTGCACAGAACTTTTACTTTCTGCACCTGGTTTGTCCACCTCTGGAAATAATAATTCCTTTTGAATAGTACTAATTGCATACCAACCCTACACAATAGAAAGAGAATGACTCAAAAATCTCTGTCTCCATTGCAGTGTTTTGTGATGTCTTGTCATCCAAAGACTGCAGCAAAGTACACAGTAAAACAAACTTGAATGGTAACCTAGTAGGCAAAAGAATGGTTTTCCCAACTTACAAAAAAAGCAGGTAGCCACGTATTATTTTTCTGTAAAGAAATTAAAACACAGGATAGCCAACAGAGAATATAGGCCTAAGCCTGCTTTGAATTTAGTACTTCCCAATGACCAAGCATGTTACTATATGCTTCATTTGACAATGACAATCTGGATTCCCTATCTTTTCCTGCCTAATAAAAAAACAGATACCACTGTAATACCACTTGCTGAGAAAAAGAAATGGCAAAGAGCATAGAACATAGCCTAACTTTGTTTGAATGGAAGAAGCTGCAATGCATGTTACCCTCTCTCCTTGCTTGATCTTACAGGAGCCTACTATAGTCTACTTAAGCTCTGACTAATAACAGCCAATCACAACAGAGAATGTCACATTCCCGGCTTCTGCGGCTCAACATCGCCACAGGTGCTAGTGGGAAAAAAGTGAGTGTGTTTAGATGCAGACAGATTCTGTCTGTTTTGTGTACGTGTGTTTTGGGGGTTTTAGCCTATTGGCCTAATATTTTACCATTGGCTAACACGGTGACAAAGCCAGACATTCACTCATCATTTAAGCATATTTAAACAACCAGCAGGCAAACTGGCTTCCTCTGAAATTAACCTAGTACAGTATGCGCTGAAAAAGCAATCTTGCAAAGTTTGAGGCATTTGTGTTTACTATGGGCCTAGACCACTGAAACCTACCTTACTTACAACTTCTCTCTAAGTGCAACTGCAGACTGCACACAGAAAAAAAAAAAAAAACTGAACTTGACCTCCAGGTCATAGACACACACCCATGCAGCAACTCTCTATAAAGGCCTGAGCCAGGCAGCATGGGGGAGGGGAAGTGTTGGCTGTTGTGCTCTGAGAACAATGAACATTTAAAGTGTGTGTGCGTGTGTGTGTGTGTGTGTGTGTGTGTGTGTGTGTGTGGCTGTGTGTGTGTCAAAGGCAGAGATAGAATCTTTCAGTTTTCCAAAAGCACAGTGCGGCTAACAGGTTAATTTTTGGAAGTAAGCACCTAATAAGAACAAAAATGTAGATGCTAGAGTCTATCGACAGGTAAACAAACAAATCCATTTTAAATTCCTACACGTAGTCCTAATTATATAGATTAGCCTTACAACAGTTAAACCAAGGTACAATCAATGATCTACCAAAGGGCAAACTGGAGATGCCCTTGAATTCTATGAGGGCCAATTTGTGTACAAATTACGTGTGAAAAATGTGCCATCGGCCTACTTAGGCTAATATTGCTAATATAGCCTAATGCTAGGTTGTACTTGTGCAATTTCATGTGTGACCAATAATCACTACAGATAAATTAGGCTATGAATTCCTGGTGAGCTACTACATCAGCTACTTGAGTAGCTTGGAAACCGCAGCCTGATTTGACCAGATAGGCTACATTCACGTTGGGAAGATAGTCTGGCCTTAAGTCGCATAAAAATCTAGCCTAGATGTACCCAAGAATATGTAATCATCGATTTTCAAGTAGCCTATTTATAGAAATTAATACTGAACCGTTACAGGTTTTAAAGCAACATGTAACTTTATCCCCACTATTATCCTTTAGATCTTGTTCAGGAGTATACGACTCGCTTATCTTATGAGGCCTTCACATATGTTCTCCTCTTTGTACTGGCTTTATGGGTCATCACAACTCCTTTGGGGACTTGATATGCAGCAATTGACCAATCCCAAGCACAAACCATTGAATGATTGTAACCAAAGTCCTTCTAAGGCAAGTCCCTTCACTTGGCCACCATATTGAAGACACCTTCAAGCAGTTATTTGGGCTTAACAAGACCAGGCCCAAACAATATGAATGGGATATCCAAAACTCCAGATTGGCTGGTTGTACTGACTAAAAAATTATAGTGAATCCCTGTTCAAATCTGAGCTGAACAATGTCAAAATCCACCCATGAACCAATAAAACAAAGCTAAAAAATATGTTACTTAAAACATTAATTTGCTCACTACGCCAGCGCCAACGGCATTGCAAAAGATTGTGACGGAGGTAGTAGGCTAAACAAAACAAAAAGCTAGGCTAACCATCAGTCATGCAGCATTCAGCAATGCGATTGGCTATTTTCATGGTAAAGCAAGACTTTGCCAGTTTTCTCTTCTCTAGCATCTCTGAATTATGAATGGTCGTAATGTTTCAATGGAAGGACTTACGGAGTGATGGGTCTCCTCCTAAATAAGTGTCTCTGTTGTAACGTAGGCTATCGCTAGCTTAGGCTACCTCATACAAGTTTGGCCAAAACAGTGTATGATCTATTTAGCCTGGCAAGCCATCCTATAACATTAAAATGTATAGTCGAGAGCATCGAGAGATAGACCAAACTCAATCGTGGGCGGAACAAGGCTGTTATCTTTCAATCTACTTCAGCGCACAATAGGATTTCCTTGACCAATCATAGGAACAAACAAGATGTAAACACCAATTCAAAAGGCCGTTGTTTTCGGCGAAGCCCGCCCTTAACACATAGAGCATTGTGATTGGATGACGCGGCGTCATCTAATCAAATTCCCTATGACTTACTACTAGACGTACTGGCTGAGCAAATCTATTTGCCGCTGCTAGAGTACGCCTAGATTTCTAGGCGATCTTTCGTTTGTGACTGATTGATGCTGCAAAACAAACAAGCTCAGTTTTTAGCATGTTTAGCCCCGTATCTGGAGTCTCTAGGATGAGATAGAATCAACACTAAAATTTTGATGATTGGTCCTGTCTCGGATATTTGGCTCATTTAGAATCATCCCATGTCTGCTTCAGAATGGCTTGCGACATGCATGACCAATAATGTCTTTAAAACAACCTTTAACCTTTTTGTAAAAACATGTGTTGCTCATCAAGTGGTTAGTGGTGTCCGCTGATGTTCCAAAACAATTCTTGTGGCGAAATACAGTTTCTGTCATGTTTTACATGGTATTTTGAACATTTTGTAAAAAAAAATTTCGGCATAGTAATACCAACTAGCACAACAAAAAGCAAATAAAAGTGGATAGGAACTGTGCGCTACGCTAGTGTTGGGGCTAAACAATAGCACAACCAGATATTCCATTCCATTGACCATACTATGCTTCAAATTATGTAGCCTAGTCATACAACTTAGATTAAATCTGATGAATCCTTCAATGTAGGTGTTCAAAATGTCTGATGCCATCGTTTGCATTATGCAAAACAGTCTTTTTCCCAGTTGTTAGCCTAAGCTATTTTACGGAACTGGATGATGGATTTGTAACTGTCTGCAAAACAAACAATTAGCCTAGCTTAATAGATTAGAAGAGATCTCTTCGCTCATTGCCTCGTCTTCTCTTTTTGCATCATACTAACTAAACATTTCAATGCCTCTGCAGGCGTAGCCTAAGTAATAGATTAGGCTATCAAGTCAACAGGATGTTGGCTAGATCGTCATTTCACTCATGACTGAAATGGATACTTCATAGACTATTAGCCTATGGACCATGATCGCTTCTCCTACCAGAGATTAGCCAAATCAAAGCAAAACAAACAAATATTTAGGCCATCTGATGGATAGGCAGCTTCCTTATTTGGCTGTTATCCAACATTTCATAATGTTCACTTTTCACGTTTCTTTTATAATTTGTTGCACAATCGCATTCTGTGACAGGCAAGAAACATTTCAGCACAAGAAAAGCCATGGCACACACTTTCACAACATCTACCCATCTTATCTGAAGAAAGTGAGCTCAGGGCCACATACAGAAATGGGGTCAGTACATAGGCCTATTGCATTTAGCCAGCAACAAAATGTAGCCTACATGCAGCCAATTCAACTTCTATGCAAACCTTTTCAAAATTCAAAATCAACATTTCTGAGTAGTGTATTCAAAATAAACAAACAAAGAGAGACTAAATTTCCCCTCCCCCTCATCTTAGAATTCTCCATCAAGCAACGGTTACATAACTGTGTCACTCTAGCGAGGCACAATCTCAGAAACCAGGCATTACTAGGCAGGCTACTGTTAAACATAAGATGACTGCCGTGTCTCAGTCTATATTGTTATTTCATAGAATAACAGGCTTGTACCATTTTTGTGTTTTATAACAAGAAAACACAGGATCATTGAGTAAACTAATGTACACAAGTAATAAGAAGACTGCATTATCAATGATGTGCAGAATACCAAAAACGATTAGCCTAGGTGTTTATTAAAATAACACCAATAACCACAGAAATCAATAAATCCATTTCTGATGAGCACATTCCCTGCCATCTCTTGAGCCAGTCTACAACTGTGAATACTCATAGCCTACATAAGCTAACTTTTACAAGCAAAACATTTCCTTCAGTAATAGTAATCAGTAACAATGTTACACTACAACATAGCCTACATTGACATCTCACTTTTTATTCAAAGGGCATATTTACATTAATTTACTCAGACTTCAATGACATGATTTTCAAAAGCTTTCTTGACTAAATTATATTATACCACCATCTCAAAATAGAATAGCTCTCATTTTTTATATGCTCCATCACCAGACTACAACACAACCTAAATCCACTGTCAGTGAGTTAAGAATATCCTCTTGGCTTTAACTCTCTCTCTCCCTCCCTTCCCCCTCTAGCTAGCTCTAACTTCCCCTCCCCCACACCCACGAGTTCAGCCTCAGCCACATTGCTGTCATGTGGGCTTGCACTGTTTTTCTTATAATGTAAACCAAAATCTTAACAACTGGAGGATCATAATTGACATTACTTGAGCTCCATAGTAGAGGGAATCTAAAAACAAGATTCATATTGTTTGAGCATTATTATAAACCTCATTCATTGGATACTCCACCACACATCAACATAGTCACAGGAGATTTTCTTGTTCCAACACGATTACAGCTAACGTTATGTCCCATGATCAAACGGGGGTCTAAAGTTAGCTATTCTACTGTAAAGGAGTGCTGCTTGTCAAGCTGTGACCAGCCTACATACTATTTTGATCGAATACGTTAGCTGGCAAGCTAATACTGTTAAACACTAACAAGTACATGTTTGAGTCACCAAGAAATTCGACCTAGCTTAGAAGCTGATATGTACCAAAGACTGTATACAATATCATTGATATTACATGTCAGAAGCCTAAAATTACTTGAGATGTAAGTATTTTGGTAATACATTATGCTATCTAGTTAAGTTGTGGGAAGGAAGATAGCTGCATTTACACACACACACACACACACACACACACACACACACACACACACACACACAGACAGGCGCGCGCGCGCACACACAGAGACACCGTCAGACACACACACACACACACACACACATTCAGCCCATCCCCCACCCGAGTCAAATCAACTAAACAAATGCCCTTATAATATAAACAGAACATCTCATTGAGACAAAATAATGCGTTATCAGTCATCATTCAACCCTTAGCAATGTCATTTTCGGTAAAATTATGAACGTATTAAACCAAAACACTCACTTTTAATATCCGGATCACACAAGGGGTGCCTTCTCTGCTGTGCTGCTTGTGTGGAATTTCCTCCTCCACGGCTATTTTTTTAAATAGGGCTAAAACAAAGCGTTATAAGCCAACTCTTCAACGACGATCCGTTTGTTAAATTCCCATATAAGCGTCCGGTTACAACACACGGTTAAAAATGTTAGCGAAAATATGTTAAAAATTGCATTTAAGAGAGACTGAGGAGCATTGTGGGGCTGTATGCTATTGGAGAAAGAGCCAAACGGTTCAGGAGCAGCCAACGGCTTCAGACACTCAAACACTGAAGCGGTGACCTGCCAGGCGAAAATGGGGAAGGCCTGGGCGGTTGTCGCTTTGTTGAAACTAGGATAGAGACAACATCTTTTGGTGCCATTTCAGACAAAATACATTAAAAACATTTTTTCTAATATTTCAATATATTAATGATTTTAAAACACTGTTTCTATATTTTTATAGGTTAATATTTAACATTTAGCCTATTTTATTTAAAATTAAGGACATGAATAGGATTCATTAGATCTAAATAATATTGTGATGTGTGTGTGTGTGTGTATGTTTGTGCGTGTGTGTGTGTGTGTGTGTGTGTGTGTGTGTGTGTGTGTGTGTGTGTGTGTGTGCGCATGTGTGTGCGCATGTTTGTGCGCGTGTGTGTGTGTGTTTCACCGATTAAAAATATTGGCTAATTAGTAAACAAACTGTAGCCTAATTGATAAACAAAGTCCTATAATCATGTGAAATACTCTAATAGCCCAGTAATAGACAACCCCTCATGCTACACTTCATGATTGGTCATGGTAGGCTAAAGGCCCATTCATACTTCACGTGTGTCCTACGTCTGAATTTCTGTTCCTTCATACCTCCATACGGTTTTTACGTTAAATTGTGCTAAACCCCGCCCCATTATTCCAAAGGAATTTCATCCGTTTCGTCCGTATTCATAAGCTCCCCATTTTTGTGTCAAACCACTGTAGAATATTACAGAGAGGGAATGGAATGAGATTTTGATAGTACGATTGTCTGAGAAATAATTACGATTATTGCCATTACACATATTATGCTAAACATGAACGTAAAGCGGTCCAGACTTGCCTACTTGTGTACTATACTCCCAACCAACAATATCGCTGTAATTAATGTCTACACTATCTCGATATCTTTGGGATTGCTTTCAGGGCTCCATAGAATTTTAGACGTTACATCGTTCACATGAGAAATTTTTTTTATCGTTGACCAGTGAGGTTATTTTGTTAAACGATTTGAACATTGCATTTATTCAATCAAAGATAAAGCGCACGTCACCAGAGAAAACATCTTCGTGAGTAGGGTCAATCTGGAGCTTTCTTTGCCTTGAACTTTCAAGCAGTGTTGCAAAAACATAGCTTAGTGCTATTTCGGGGGATGGAGGCTAACCTAGCCCAGAAATTTAGACATACCGGTAGGCTACCCTAAATTAACAAGTTGTGCCCTGTCTGTAGAAACGAGCCGTAGGGACTTGTAATTGGTCGAACATCAGTGGTGTTTACCAATTACAATGCTCTGTGCATGAAGAGAGTTGTTATACAGGCTTAGCAAACAACGCTTGGCAGTGGTTGTTTGAATTGGCATTATGATTTTCTTCCTACCTCTGATTGGACCGCTATCTTATTACATGAAGAGGAAGTAAAACAACCACTTTCATCTATTGTTTGTGATCAGACTATAGCCTATTTTACAGTTGTAGTATGGCCAAAATTGAGTACGTAAATAAAAGCATAGAAAATCTAATTCGATGTCAACTTTCTTAATTAAATTACTGTATATAAAAGCAATTTAACATTTGTTGTAGGTTGTTCATGTATCCCAACGGATTAGATATATCTATCTATCTATATATATCTATATATATATATATATATATATATATATATATAGGCTATAAAATTATGTTCTGACATGATCACAAATGATTTAAATCTGGAAATAATTAACCAAAAAAGGCCTAGAATTTATTTTATTTATTTTTAATTTAAATTTATTTTGCGCCTCTAATAATAGGCCTAAAATGTGACGGTCATATGGGCCAGTCTCAAGTAAGAGTCTCTCTTACTAACCAAAGTGTTTAATCCACATGTGATTAACCCTTAGTTAGCCCAAATGCTTGATGGAAAAACTAACCTGCCCAGTTCCATGCATTTAAAGACACAGTACACCCATATGCAATGTGATGTAAACAGCATACCCACCACAGCAGACTGGTACACTGGTATAATATCCTACTTTTTTGATGTTATGGATGTGGTCACCCTATGCCATGATGATGAAACCACCTATGATGCCATGATAGTAATGATGTAATTTTAGAGAGACCAGATACCCTGGTTTTACTGGGACAGCCTCAGTTTTGACTGTTGGGACACTGATGTTGTTTAAAAATGGGACTTATCAAACAACCTTGTTTTTCAGCACTACATGGACATGATTATGTTCTGTTTCACATTAAGTCAGCCTAAATCTCTTCGAAAACATACCATAAGGGTGAATTCTCATACTGAGTTTTGCTAATTTAGATATTGGTTATTGGACAACAGCAAGAAGTGGGTATACGGCTACCCTACCTCTCTAGTATGTCATTTCTTTTGTGAATGGGAGAACCTTTTCGAACAAGTGGCAGGCGCACAGCAAGAGAGAGTGGCAGTTGACACAAGGGAGAGTGAGTGAGAGAAAAGTAAGCATAGGTCCTGTGTAGTATATTTGGCCCTTCTGTAGGACTTGCAAGCAGTGTTTGTCAAACTACACCTAGTGTCTAGTTGGTAATCAGCCTCACAGGAGGATATCACACACACATACTGTAGATCTAGTGCGAGCTTGAGGAGTAACAGCCAGGATTGGGGCTGAAGCATAGCACAGCTGCATGTCGTCTGTCCACTGAAAAATACACTATACTAGGGAGGCAATCAACCTGACAGTGTGGCAGTAAGGCAGACATAGCTGATTTGTGTCAAAACCCTAGGATTTGACTGCACCTCTGGTACAACAGAAAAACACGCTGTATTCATTAAATAAGAAAGTGCTTATTTTGCCTCTTTATAAAGAGTGATTTCACTTGTTTACCAAAGAAGGAAAATCACATTTGGAAAAAGAAATATCATTTTTATTTTCACCATTACCAAAACCACATACAGTAATTTAGGATACAGATAAAAGTAGGCCTACACATTCGTACAATGTGTACTTTTATCTTTGTCCTAAATTACTGTATGTGGTTTTGTGCTAGCCAAGGTGAAGATGCAACTAAATTTTGTTGAATTTTATTCAATGACAATAAAAGAGATATTAAATCTTATATTTTATATCATTACTTAGGGGATAAAAGCCGACAAGGTGTGCTAAAGAATTAATTAGACAGAGGCAAAGTTTCCAATTCATGAAGTTGCCTCTTCCAATTTCATCAATTCCGTATAAATATACCTTGAAGGTCGTTATCCTGCTTATCACCCAATTGCAACTCATGCATGTAAGGAAAAGACATCAATTTTAAACATACAGAAGAGTGCAACCTGTTCAGTTGCTGTACTACTTTCTTTTTAACGGCAGCAGACTTGCCTGTTTTTTCTTATACTATGAGGATGATTTTCAAAGCACTAGTGCACTAATGTGACTATAGTTCACTACAGTGTCACTAATGTGACAGAAATGATATGCAATGAATAGTTTTTGTCACCATAAACAAAATGTTATTTCTCTGATCACATGCATGATTTAACAGATTAACTGTGGTTATAAATAATGACTATATGTTCACAATTAATGACTATGTTCACCTATCAGCATCCACTGCAGGCTTCCATGGTAAACATGATGAGAAGTATACAGTATTGGGTTTACTCAGAGAACCGTGTAAATATGCCAAAGAAAACTCAAAACTACATTTTGCTGTTTGATTCGTCTCAGAACAAGCACAAGATGGGATATTCCTTTGTGCTGATAGCCATTTTAGACACATGGCCTTCGTTCAGAGGACTCGCAGGACAAGGTACTTTGTGTGAAAATTTTATCTCATCAGATCATGGCTGCAAGCACAAAATCATATTATTCCATGTGTGCACTATCAGTGCTATACTTTTCCTGAGTAGAAAAATGAAAAAATAAAAGTATTTAAGCAGAATGAAGGGATTATCTCACACTCAAGACCGAAGTAG
Source organism: Sardinella longiceps (assembly GCA_027497455.2). Taxonomy (NCBI): domain Eukaryota; kingdom Metazoa; phylum Chordata; class Actinopteri; order Clupeiformes; family Clupeidae; genus Sardinella; species Sardinella longiceps. Next base: position 3,324,832 of record JAODXP020000022.1, on the reverse strand, counting down.
TATTGTGATTATAGATAATGGGACTTTCAATGTAAGTGTGCCCTTTTCTTTGGAGCTGTTGTGGTTGCAGGAGAGGTGCTGAATTATTGAAGCACACAAAAAAGAACAAGCAATGAAGGATGGCTCTGGTGGACGAGATTGTTTGATTTGTGTTAGGCTTCAGTGCATTCATTTCCTGATTGATCTGATTTCAATCACATTTATGCAGGAGTTAATGAACAGTAGCTTTGAAAATTCATCAGACGCTTAAAGAAATCATAGGAAGGAGAACTCCAGGCAGTGCAAAACGGTGGCGTCCCCAGTGGCAGAATTCAGTAAATGAAAATGTCATGCACTATCCTTGCCAATTATACAATAAAAGCAGAAAAGCAACAGCTAGAAGTGCAAACTAATGACTGCCCCTATTCATACTTTTGCCATGCAAATACTGCATGAATTAAACAGAAATTGCATTTCCTTTTCAAAATGTTATTTATTGACGTCTTGTTGTGGTGTGCGAGGCTGATGTATTGATACAAGGTAGAGGAATAAGTGGCAGAGAAGCACCGAAATGGCAGATGGCATTTTGCAGCTCCTTGTGAGCTCATGCAGTAAGGAGTGTGGGGGGTTGGGGAGCAGAGCAAAAACCCTTTCAAATGCCCTCTCTCTCCTTCCCTCACTCCCTCCCCCTCTCTCTCGCTCTCTGCACTATTCTTTCCCTAGACCGAGTTGGGGCTGTGGTTTTGGCAGACACAGATACATACTTCCTGTAAAAAAGTCATTTCATTTCTGCATGTTTATACTGTAACAATTGACTCTTGAATTCTTCACCTTGTCCACTGTACAGAAATAAACACTACATTTCTGCTCTCTCCAAATTTCACAGTGAAATATGTTTTCAGCAGTGTTCTTAAAGTAAGTTGTTGCAGCAACCGAGCGTATTATAATTCCAGAAAAACAGAGAGAGATTATTGTAAACTATTGAAAAGCTGCGCAGCCATTCAGAGAGCTTATGTCTGCGGATATGAGACGCCGCAGGATCCCACCCATCCCCCACTCTAGCTTGTAAACTCATTTTTGCCTGGCTGGTCACAGACTGCAATAGATAGATTCCACCCCACCCCCTATCCTTTGCTCAGTCATTCAGACTTGGAAAGTCAATAACAAGCTGACATCATCATTGGTTTGTATATTACACTGCTACTTTCATTCTACGCACAATCTCCTCAGAGAAGACCAAAGTAATATATGATATTTTTTTGTTTAGAAACTTAAAAATTAATTTAAGAGTTATATAATATATTACAAATACACATTTGCTTCAGGCTACAGTCCATGGCTGGCAACAGTAACGGTATGGCTGGTGTACCTTTTCTGCCTCTTGACCTTGTCTGGACACATGAGGTATCATTTTGACAGCTCCTGTGATTCTATCCTTCTAACTGTAATAGGGAAGTGCTGAAAAGCTACTGAAATACTTTTAATGCCAAATTAACATCACTGAGGGAGTGTGAACTGAATGGTGAACCAGTCAAATGAAAATTATAACATTTTTCTTATCATAATCATAATTTCTAAGAAAACAGTTTTCACTGTTTTAAAGAGACACCGGGCAGTCACTGAATTTTAGAAAAAACTGCAACTACATTGTACATTCTCATCAATCGATGTGAAGCCAAAGAGTACAAACCAGAAATGATAAGCTCTGTGTTACGTTGTCTGATGAGCTGTAATAAATGCGATCTCACTTTCAGTTTCAATTTCATCGACCCGAAGCCCCAGATTCTGCAAGTGTAATACCCACTAAATTCACGGTAGTGGCGGCCGAGAGAGCCATAACTTAACCCGTAATGAGCCATTTTATCATCTAGATCAAATCAAGTGACTTGGTAGCCTGACACGCCAGACTATAGGCCATCATAAGAATGTATAGTCTGAAGACCACTGATAGACTGTGCCTCAATGGAGGGGCGGGTGATTGCGTTGTCTTTCAAACTGCCTCTCCACGTAATAGGCTAGCGTTCCGGCCAGTGGTGCCAGTTGGTATATCAAACTTTTAACGTAGCCCATCGGTAACATGGCAAAGACATCTTTTTTCAGAACGAAAGACTTCAGTGCACTTTCTTGTTTCACTTTCAAAGAAAATGACAAGTGCAATTCGTCCAAAACTTAAGCCAAAGACGATTCTCTATATGCGGCTCTGGTTTGAGCACGACTGTCGTCATCGTACAAAGCCCACCTTGCGATTTCCTGTACACATACCGCGCTGTGATTGGTTATCCGCCGCCAGAGTAAGGATACAACGGGTTTCTATCAGGGGTCTCTAGACGTATCTGCTGTGCAAATTCAAATTTGCTACCGCTAATTGGAATTGGAAAAACCACTTGTCCGTCATCTTTAGTTAAGTGCTACTTCAACCATTTACGTCGATTTTCTCAAAAGTTCCAAAAATAAAATAAATAAATAAATAAATAAAAAAGTTGGACAATAGTGGTGGATTTGTTGCAACTTGCACAATGTAGGTATCTATATGATATATGACTTATTGTTGTGTTTTGTTCATTGTAAGATAAGTAATTTCGATAGGGATAGCAAGTGAGTTCTGAACTTGTCATCCTATTCAAATGTATGGTCAAAATAGATAGCTTGATTGCTAGCCTTTCACTTCAATTGAAGGAAGCGAGCCATTTTATCGTGGTCCTGAAATCCCTCCTACTGGCCAAATGGTAGCGATTTCAGGTGGATGTGAGGAGATACTGCTGTTAACATCCTGCTAACTAACATTGAAAACAGTAGGCCTACTCTGTGCTTTACTGTATCTTCAGACCACAAGCAATTAGTGTCCCAAGAGTTGCCTAAGAGTCCCAAGAAACATTGCTTAAAGGAGAGGTTTGGTGTGATAAGGACTGAAAGTATATTGTAGCATCATAAAAAGTTTGAACATTTGCCGGGGAGCAGAATTTTGATGTTAGTGCAGGCTGGAGAAGACCACTTGCTAGTTGCTATAACTGGAATATAGAATAGATATCAGCTAATATAACGGGCAACTGCAGAATTTATTTCACTAGTCACACAAGAAATGTTCAACTCCAGCAATCCCCATCTTCTGTCTCAAAATTGAGATTACGGGAGAAGTAAAGCATCAAATGTGTGATGCTGCATGAACGAATGTTAATTCATACAAATTGCTAAAAACCTACGTTGCACTTTTGAGCCTTTCTGACACCAATTGACCTTTCGCCAGAGTTTGATTGACGGGCGTTCTGACCAATCAGAACGCTAACAATTGCGACTTCAAAAAACACATGGCTTTAGGCCCGACATTCATAACAACAGTCAACTGTCACTTGCGGTAGACGATGCAGATGGATGGACAACTCTAAACCTTCCCTAAACTCAAGAGTAGGGTCTGTCTGCGTCCTGCAAGACAGGGGCGTGTCGTGAGTAGGCGTAACGCGAGAAAAAGGCGTGTCTTTAGTATTCTGAAAAGTCGATCACACCACAGTCCGGTAGATGGCGATAGTACACGTCGCTTTGTGAACCGCCAATGAAAATCACAGAAGAAGGAGATTCGCGCCGTTTTGAAGAAGAAGAAGAAGAATTCGCGCCGTTTGCTAACGTTTCTGACTGAGTCTGACGCAGCCGGATAGTATTGCTACATTCACAGGGCGAATTAACTTTTCGGATCAACTTTGTGGATATAAGTTTGTGTTAAGATGTGTGACTCGACGGACCAGTTGGATTGTCCAATTTTCAAGGTCAGTTGCATTCATTTCTGTAAGTTGTGGTAGGCTAAGTTCATAGTCCTATTGAGTGTTGAGTGATTGATTTTTTTTTTTACTTTTCAGTACTACCCTGCTCTATGGCCTACGGAAATACGTCGGTGGGAGTGGAAAAGCATGGGGGACAAGGTGGACAACACAGCTACAGCTGGCTGAAGCCATACAACACGTGAACATGGACGTGATGTCGGGAGATATCGCGGAAGTTTGTTTACACTGAAAACAGCTTGAATCCCCTCAGTTCACCATTAAAATGAACGTGATAACTGGCGAAATAAATCATATAATGTTGCTTAATAAATTATTGTTGCAATGCAAGAGGAACAGAGTAGTGTTTGAAGGTGTTTTGTTAAAAATAGTAATGTGGTATGAAATGCTTATTTGATATGGCAAACCAAGCCATGCTGGAGAGCAATAAGGCAATTTCATTGGGCAAAACTTGCATAGCCCTTACATACGGTTCCTTTAGAAACTACAAATCTGTCTGCGTCCTCGTCCAGGGGGCGTGTCTCTAGTGGGCGTGTCGTTAACTTCGGGCGTGACTACGTATGACCACGTCGTCGCGGGTGGGCGTGTATTTAGGGGGCGTGTCTTGAGAAGTAGGCGTGTCTTTAGTCTTGCAGGACGCAGCCGGATACTATTGAAACTCAAAACTGAGAACAGGACATAAAGGCAATGGATTTAACAGCTTGTCATACGCCAACTAAAGTAAATAAAATAATCAAGAGTTATTTCGCTTGTTTCTGTAATGTTTGTTATGCTAACAAAACTAGTGTTAGTTTAAATTCAGGGGCTACGTGATCTGCCATTAGGCTACTTAACATTGTTTGTTATCAATATCTGAGGGATTTACTGACAATAAATGTAATAAATGCATCAATAAAGAAGGTGTTAAACTAAACCATACACAGATGAGACATTTATCGATAACAACCTTAGTGTCAGGGAAAAGATGTTATTGTTAGCATTGTCGCTAGCTAGCGATTATTTGCAAGCTAACGTTTAGCAACAAACAAGTGTTCAATTTATCACACTAACCTTCCGTAACTATTTGGCCAGAATATTAAAGTTGATAAGTCTGAAATAGGCTGCCAAATTGGATTTGTAACCCACGTAATTTAAGTTTACAGCACTGTAACCTAGCTGTTAGCCTGTGGTAGTAGCTGTAACAGATTCTGTTTTAGGTTCTTTCTCTTGAAATCAACGTCACTTTCTTTTAACGTTATCAACAGGGCCGCCGTTCCCCATACGCAGAGTACGCAAGGTGCGTAGGGCCTCAACCACTTGGCAGGGCCTCGGGGGGCCTCCAATTTTGAGCTTTACTAAAAAATGTCATGATAATAGTTACATTGCAAAAATATATGAATTAGTAATGAATAGGCCCATCATTTTTTGTTAAAAATTGCGTAACTCATCATACAATTCAAGCAAATTAACAGTTTTGCCTAATATACAAAGATAGTCCTACCCACCCTATTCCCTGAAATGGTACATCCCAAATTGCGTCTTTGAGTTTGTTGTGTCGGCTTTGATTGAAGCAGCAAGCAGCAACGTTAGAAAACTGCAAATTGCAAGATTCTGCTGTGCAAATGTTCAGTAAATGTGTCAACATCGTTGACATCTAATAATGAAGAGACAGCATGAATCTGGTGCTGAAAAGCGAAAGAAAAAGAAGCAAAAGAAGACGCCCGTGCATCCCTGGCCGGTAAGTCCGTTTAGGCTAACGTTAATTGTTTTGCTAACTTAACGTTCAATGATGTTGCTCAATTTAGGCTCGGTTGGTTGCAATATGAAACAATCTGGATTTTAAAATGAATGTGGCATGTTTGCAAGTAGTTGACAATTGTCACTGTAGTTTGTAGATATCGTGCCTTGAGTTTGAGTGGAACTTCGAAGTCTTTGCTTTTGTTTTTTGTTTTTTTGGGGGGGGGGGGGGGCCTCCTGACTAGGTTAAGCTTAGGGCCTCCAAAACCTTAGCAGCGGCCCTGGTTATCAAGAATTGACGATGTTGTTGACATTTAGACATCGCAAAACGTTCGTCAAGTCAATTAGTAAGCTTAGTCTGCATTGCTAGTGGGTAAATATTTGACCTCAAATAAGCATTTTGGATTTGCTACTGGTAGAAGTTGGTGAGTTGGTAGTCAAGTGCGCTCCTGCCTCTCTGTGTAGGCCTACCCTGCGCTGTTTTTTATCGTGTGTAATATGTGAGCCATCACTTTTATGCTATAGGTAATGTAGAACACTTTGACATATCAAGCATCATTACAAGTGAATACGTACAGCTTCCTACATGTCAGATTTTCTAAGTTGTTTATGGGTGTTTTATCCATAGAATTGGCTGTAGAATGCCCACAAGTGTCGGGCACAATGTCGGGCCACTCAAAGAACCCGCCCGTGGGCGTGTCTAGAACGCTTCTGGCGAAAGGTCAATTGGTTTACTGCCAATACTGTTCCTGTAAAATATAGGCAACTGAATGCCTCCCCCCTTACGCACATCTTTCTCAGATCTCTTGCATAAATCATTCACTGATGCCTAAAATTTTAATATGTCAATCTGTACTGGCTTCGCATGTTCACAGTCTCTTGGCCAAAATAGGGAACGGTTACGTTTTATACCAAAACAACAAAATCTTCACACATGTAATGATGATTGTACCATTAACTACTGCCATGAGCAAGAGAATGTGCCATGCTTAATAATCACTGTATGCTCACTGTGTTAGCTTCTATTTTGCTTGGATTCCATTGCTTTCTACATCCCCAAACACGAGCATCACACTCTGGTTCCACTCTGGTAACACTTTGACCATGATGTGGTTCTATTATTGTCTCTTCTGCCCAATAAAATTCATTGTTTATCAATTGTTTTTCAATCACGTTTTCATTGATGATTTTTGCATGGGAAAGTGAAAGCAGATTGTGTGGAGCCCCTTCAGGCAATCAGAATATGATCAATACTACTTTTTCATTCTTTATGGGAACTTGCTATCGAGAAATATTTCTGCATCAATTTTCTCTTTCTCTTTCTTTCTTTCTTTTTTTTTTTTTTTACCAAATTCTATCTTCTGACTTCTGACTTCAACAGTCTGGTTTAATTACACCTGCACAATCCAGTTTCACTTTCAACAGAGAGAGTTCATAATGACTGTGGAAAACAGTTACAAAATTTTCTACACTGGACTCCAAATCCACCTCTTGCAGCTCTCACTCAGCACTTCTTGAAAAACCTTACAGGCTCCAGTCTTGAAGCTAGTACAAAGCTGTGTGCTACCACTGCTTCTGGAGTGTGATTTAACGTGGCTTATTTCTTTGGACCCAAGGTGGACACACATGGCCAACAGAATTCCAATCAATTAGACACAGTGGGGTTCTACATTCCAGCTTCTCCGATTGTTTTCTTAGGCCAACAGCACGCCAGAGAGTCTCATCCCCCTGAGCTTCGGCTGAGCTGGAAAAGCTAATATATCAAGGGGCCCCAGCAAAGACTATCTGGAACACCTGTTTAGGGGTGTATTTAATCCTCTGCTCTACTGTTGGTTGGGGTAAAATCAAAAGGGCTTTTGGTAAAGGGGGAAAGACTGAATCGCAATGAGACGTAGGTCATTCCTCTTCCCTTTTGATCGTGCCATTAATCGCACTTCAAAGTATGATACTGGGGCTGAATAGGACAAGGGTGGCAGGCGGATTGCTGTGGCATCAGCATAGTGAAACCACTGCAGTAAAAACAGGTTTATAATGCTCAATGAGAAAATGAATGCAACATTCTCCCTGCAAGTAATATGTACTGTATTAGTGTTGGAGACCAAAAGTAACATACAATGGGATTTTATAACAGACGGTTAAAATATTGAAATCTATTATGATTAGAATGCATATGCCTACAATATGTATTGTAGAACACATTTTTAACACCACATCCTCACATGAAGCACTCAATAGGGTTATGGAAAAGTGAAAGAAAGCGTATACTGAACACAGCACAATTATTACATCAAAATGTCTGGTATAGTGTAGAGCAGTTCTTCATGAATGCCTGTGCACACAATAGTAGCTTGATTCAAAGGCCGCTAGGGTACATCTAGATGACCGTAATAGGTTGGGGGCCAAAGGCGGCCTGCGATTACTGTACATCTGATAATATCTGAAGTGTTAAAACTATACATTGCTTTGAAAGAATGCATCTCTATTTAGTGGTCTTTAGTGGCATCTACTTAATGCATTTATTTATTGCAATAAATATAAACTGTAGAAATGCAACCTGCATAAGCTAACGTAGTTGCAACTTAGTTAGTTGGCAATGGGAAATTGCAACTTAGTTAGCAACTATGCTTTTGGGAAACAGACGCCTCGTCAGGAAGATAATGGATTGATGATTGTGCTACTCCTGCACATGCATGCGACTCCTCTGTAATACCTGAAAAAGTGACAATATGACAGTTTCACCATTTTGTTTGGGTGTTTGCTTCAGCATTGTGTGCTTTATATCTGAATTGTGGCATCACAATTCAAAATGTGGCATGCACTGAAAGTGTTCTCTATATGTTCGATTGGTTATAGCATGCTTCAATTTTCCATCACGGCAATCTGAGTGGAATGTCAATATGCAGGAGGCTCAATTCACCATCCAGCGTGGAATCAACTACATTAGCATAGAAAACTTTTGACAATCGTCAAGGAGGGTGATTTTGCAAGTCAAAGCAGTGAGTCTTGGGTGAAATGTCAGGGGGATGCTAAAAGCGTTTCAGCGGGGGATGGGAGTTGAAAGAGCTGTCAAGATCTATATTTTATGTTAACCCCAATCATAAATAGATGTGCATGCATCAGACCTCACCTCAAAAAACAAATTGGCAAACAGCACACAGAAGATGCAATATACATGCAATTGTGTAAGTTCCCTATGGGGTGTGGTGGAGCTGAGATTGGGGAGAAGGGGGAACTCCCCCCCTCCCCCATCCCACCCTATCAGCTTTGCATAGGGTTGTGAGGTCATCTCCCTGAATCGTCAGTTGGCGTGACGACAGAGGACAGAAGAGAGGGGAAGCGCGCAATGGGCATGCTGCCAACCAAATGGTAATGAGGTGAGACAGCGACTGGTGTGAAGGAAATATGCAGGCACACAGACACATGCCATAAACACATGCATGAAGAGACCATATGCACCACATATAAACATGGCAGAATATGAAAAAGCAAATGGTCACTTACACACATGCAAATGCATTTTTACATTAAAGTCTCTGAAACTGATAAGATAGAACTTATTTCTATGACAGTATTTGTATGCATTACATGCATATGTACTTTAGGTACAAAAATGTCTGTAAACATGATAATGATTTGTTTTAGGCTCAAACCCGTTTGGCAGTATGCATACAGGCAGCATAATTCCTGGGCCATCTAGGCAAGGCATGACACTGCAGCACTGCAAAATGTGTTCAAAAAGGCAGAGAATATCTGATACAATAATAAAAAGCTTGATTCTTACACCTGAATGATACAAACAACTCACATTTCTTATGCTGAAGCATACGAAAATTATCTGACAAACTGGGATTATTGTGAAGGTCTCAAAGACTTTTAAAAATCCCCAAATAATCCAAATGGACAAATTGTGGAGGAGACACAGAAATCTGAATGTAAAAAGGAGCTGCCTTCTCTGAAAGGCAAGTCTTAGACATCCTTGTTACATAAATTTAACATTTTTTTTGGTCCTCAGTTCTTGCTTACACACAGATCAGTCTTGGGCTCTGCAAACTAAGCCTGGCCAGATGGCATTTGAGCATTGACCTAGTTTGGCATGCACAGGGAGCATGCAAGCCTCTGTGAATTTGAAAAAAAAAAAAAGTGTTGGACATGGTTTTTATTCCAAACACAATGCCATCTGAAGTGTGTGTCCACAGGAGAATCGGCTATTTGGAGGCTGAGAGAGGGTAGACTTATCCATGCAGACATTTCTACCTAAAATTAGCCACTGTCATAAATGTTTCATACGAGTTTGCAAAATAAGAGTGCTTCTTGAGGTCTTCTCTCAAACAAATTCTCATAACTCTTACTCCAATGATTAAAAGATGAAATGAGGATAAGCGTGAGTGCTATGAGTGATTGCAGAGTGTGTTTTGTACACTGATGTGTCAACAACGGCAACACAATTATTTACTTTCCCTCCAAGGTTGGTAATTACAAAAATGACTTGACTACCTCAGGGATTCCCACTGCACATTGCTTGATAGTCTGGGGAGGAAAACCACTCCTTCTGGCCAAAGCTGGGGTGAGCAACAACTGAACGGACTAAAAGAAAGCTGAATTTGAAGGTGTTTTTTGTTTTGTTTTTTTGTGGTTTCAATGTTCATTGAAAAATATAATACATACTGTATATCAGTTCTACATTCTTGTCCTTTTAACCAACTTCCAAGCTTACACTTCTTATAAAATTCAAACTGAGCAGTCTTGGAGTGTATAGTATGCAGGTCACTGACACTCCCTGCTTTTGTTTCTACCCCCATGTGCTTTTGGAAATAATGTGCCAGCAACAACTTGCCCCTGCTGTGGCTGTGCCCTGGCTAGATTTATGCAGGGCGGGCCCAAGCAGGCACGCCTTATCTTCACACAGCGCCGGAGATGAAAGTGTTACGACAGAATCGTCTCCCACTGAGCTGCTAGATGAGGGCATCAAATGTGAACTGACAGTCTCTCACATGTCAGTGTCCTGCTCTTCCAAAGAACTATAGCTGCTGCCAGGCTCCAGCAATGCTAGCCAGAAACAGAAATGCTAACCATCCAGGCGTGAATCACAACATGAAATATTCAAAGTATTTAGAATAAACTAAAAGCAGGGGAGCACCACTGAGGGCTCATGTCCATTATTTCTCTTTTGAATGGCTTGGTAACCGAAGTCAGGCATCTGTGATTTGACTGAGGTTCTGTGCCTGACATTAGTAAACATTTCATGTAAAACACAGTCTGGCCTGAGAAGCAGCCCCACCCCCCTCCCCCCAACCACTGCATGAATAATGGATATTAGTTTCCTGCCCCCACCCTGGGAAGCCAGGTAAAAAAAAAATACAGCAGGATAAAAATATGCCTCTGGTTTCGTGTTTCACATGGCTGTCTCAAACCAAGTCATAGTGGCACGTGGGACTGCGATGACGGCTCCCATTTTACCCAAGTGGAGCCTTGTGAAGCCCCGTCAGCTGCCTTACAACGCGACCACCCCAAAACTCACAAAACAACTGCTGTTATCGGGAACACCCGTCGAGTGGGGGTGGGAATAAATTGCACTGTGCCAGCCAGCAAACACCCAAGTCTGTTTTCAAACCGCAGAGATGGAAAAGTGGAAAGGGGTTTCCTCAAGAGACCTCAGTGCGCAGGGACGACAACGAGAAGGAAAAACATATCAATATCAACAGAGTGTTTTCTGTGTGTGTATGTGCCGCTGCAGCAACCTCTGTTGTGCCTGTGACAGCATTCACACCGTTCCTTTGATGTCAAGAATGCCATGTGTGCAGCTCAAATGCAGAGTATGTTTGACATGCTGTCCACTCCAAGCACAAAGGCTGCTTGTGGATTTCATAATACAATGACAATAAAAAAAATAGTTTGGGAGTCTTTTTCAGTTAAGACACTGTGTTATCTTCCGTGTAGAAAACCTGTTTTGTTAAGAGTGAGGAGACATTACATAGATGGATAGGTTCTTCGTGCCCTTGGCTTTACCCACAGCATGTTACACGTTTGAGGCCGAATTCAATTAGTTAAGGAGTTGGACAGGGTTAATGGAAATAATTAACTCATATGTCTGTGAGACATTTTCTGGGTAGATTCAGGTGTCCATAACTCTGGGGAACAATACAACTAGACAGCCTCCAGGGAGAACATGTAACATACTGAGGATAATGATTTTCTAGTTCAGTAACAGGAAAAACAAAAATGTGTTTGCCGAGTTCACAAGATAAATTGCATATATTTGTGGGTTTGCTTCAGGATTTGGGGTAAATACATATCCCACAGTAATTTAAGGTGAAATAAAGTGATTAGTCAAAACTGTATAACCCTTTAGGTATTTCATGATAACTTCATCACTGCATGCAGAGTTCAGATCTGATGCAACATCATCATCCAAGGGGCCTCATAGCAATTGTTTAATTTTTCACATAATTAGCCTACATAAATTGTGGTGGAATTACTTCCACAAGTAAAAAGTAACAACTTCATAAAATATTTCTAGGAGAAGACAATTCACAACAATATACCAAATGTTACATTATAAAGCATCAGTGTCATGATGACTTGTCTTGGTTCATTCCCAATTAATTTTCTTTTGCCATCAGTTCTATTTTATCTGTATAAACTGTATGCAAAAAACATTGTTTTTAGAGTATATACATGCTAAGCACAAATCTTTTACAGAAAGTGTTCATGTTCAAGGCCCAATATTTCTTGAATCTACTATGCCCTCTCCTCCATGGCTCTTGCCCATTACATTGCCATTATCAAATTATGTCTGTATGCTCTCATTTTTTGTTTGTTGTGTGCTATTTTCACAGGATACAATTTTATCAGGAAAAATGAATACCGGTAGCCTGCTATATGACATTAGATCTTCTGCTTTAGTGAGTAGAGCCATAAGAGACATATTGGAGGCAGAGAGAAAGACAGAGAAAGAGATGGAAAGAGAGGAGAACAGAGAGCAAGATGGCTTGCTGACTAGAGAAGCCTGGGGAGAGGGAAGATTGGGTCTGTATGGTTTTAGCCCTCCATTTCCGCCTCAGGGTCACCGCATTTCCACTTAATTACACCCAGCGCTAGTGCTAGGCCAAGCAATGCACAGTAGAATACCTCACTCCCTGAATAGTAGTATTTTTGGCCAAAGCCCATCTGCCATATCTGAATTTATATCTTCTGGAGAGAAAGAAAGATAGAGAGAGAGAGAGAGAGAGAGAGAGAGAGAGAGAGAGAGAGAGAGAGAGAGAGAGAGAGAGATTAACAACTTCAGAACGAGGATTTGTGGTAAATGGAACCAGAGATTTTAAGAACATACATACAAAGTCAACACAGTTTGAGGTTAAGAGATTATTTATTTATTTGTTTGTTTATTTATTTAAATAAATAAATACGCTTCCAAAATCAAGCATAAAGAATTAGACATGCATTTCCCTGAGCTGTTTTTAATGAAACACACATTTATGCAGTGCTTTGAAATGGGAAGAAATCCAAAGAATTCAATAATTTGCTTCATCTTGCTTCATGCACTCTGACGTCTCACTGTCTTCCATGACGTCCATGTGAGCCCCTACCTTACATGAAAAAGAGCAGCCTTCATAAAATAGGCAAACAAAGCCCTATTCTAGCTTTCTATCTTTTTCTTGCAGATATTCGGTCAGGTCAAAGCACGGGTATAACTGATAGAGATGTGCCAAACTCCCTGTGGTTCGACCAAGGTTAAAGATCCCCCCCCCCCCCCCAATATTTTCCACAATGACAGACTGAGTCTGAAAAGACTCTCAGCAAAGCAGTTTAAAGTATAACAGGCTTTTCCCCCGTTTGCATGGCACAGATTGCCACAGAATGCTCTTAACCAAATATGCATATGAATGGCACATATAATTCAGATTATAACTTGGCTATTAGGCACATTACAGTCAAAGTTATCACTGAATAAAAAGGTCAAAGGATAGGCTACTTCTTTGCCAAGAGTACCATCTTATACGGTAGTCTCCGTTAAACTGTGCAATCACACAGGGAACATAAGAGACATCTTGATGGATGATGCAGAACAGTTTGGCCTTGGCAAGCTCCAATGTGGAAAAGAAAAAGGGGAACAATTCCAAAGTCAGAGGTTGTTATCTGGCTGTCTGACAGCCAAACACTTAATCAATTACCTTGTCACACCTAAAACAGTTGTAGTCAAAGGATCATTATGACAGATGTAATGTTAGACTATATTTTTGAATATTTATATTCAGATGTGGGTATAGGCAAAATATTGGACCAAAAACTCGAAAGGCAGTCTCACTTAACTGAAATCACACGTTATTCATGCACCAGTTTCCGAATATCTTCCCACTCTCTTTGTTTCAGAAGATTACTGTAATCCTGCTTTCAACACAAACAATTCTGTACAGTTTCCATGAGAGAACAACTTATTTCAAAAACAAAGACATATCATCAAAGGTAGCATCACTCAGGAATTAAGAGTAGCCTGACAAAGCCCGCCCTTAATACGAATGTTCATCCGTATCCATGGTCTGGGGACGGTTCTCTGGGGCGGGTTTACATAGGGCTGGGGGGGAGGACATTCAGTTCTGGTTTGAAACGATTGGACAGCTCGTCTAATCAGCTTCGCTTATTGGTCGGTTGTCTCTGTACCTATGTAAACCCACCCCAGAAGACCGTCCTCAGACCATGAATACAGATGAACATTCATATTATGGGCGGGCTATGTCAGGCTTAATGGAGATACCAGGATGACATTTTGTAAGGCAAAAGGCCCGCTGAACCAGATGAGAGTCTTTCAGTAATGGGGGATGGGCAAGCAACAGAGCCGAGTGCTTATAGAGCATGGCTGGGAAAGCCAATGTGTTTTCAGTCATTGAGTCCATACTGCCCTTCACATTTAACACACACACACGCATGCGGAGACATAATCACACATAACCCTTTCCTCTCAACATGTGCATGCACACACACACAGCCTTCCAAGAAATGCACAATCGGAGAACCATTGTTTTCAATTATTGCGTTACGTACAAAGAGACATCTCACATCTGTTTCTGTTTAGTTGTTTAAAATGTCATCCAGACATTGGCCAGCTGCTCTGCACAAACAAGACAAAAATCTAGTTTTGAGCACAACACAGTGTTACAACAAAATTTCAACACACTTTTGACTGGACATAATGCACGATTATACAGTTACTTTCCTTTCTTTGTGTGGATCTAATTTGGCCAGAATCATTGTGATGATGGCTTCACTAAAGTTTTATTTTCCATTACCAACACTAAAGTAAAGGTCAGTGTAGTCATCTAGCTATTCCAACGTCAGAATATTAGGGGAAACAAGCTGCTTGAAACCAAGGTTACCATTTATGAAGTGGTTCCAGATATGTAATCATCAATTTTCAGGTATTTATGGAAATGAAGAAACTGAACAAAGGGACATGTTTTAAAGCAACATGTAACTTTTCCCCACATTATTTCAGGTATCCTTTAGACCTTGTTAAGGAGTGTCTGAGTCTGTGATCTTATGAGGCCTTCATATATTCTCAAACCTCCTCTTCATACTGGCTTTATGGGTCATCAGTACTCCTCTGGGATCTTTGAGGATATGCACTGTGCAACTGACCAGTCCCAAGCTTAGACCATTGAATGATTGCTACGTATTGCCACCTCGGGCAAGTTGGCCAAAACAGTGCAGCTGATGCTTGACTGACGCCTAAGTGAATCTGTTTCACTTGCTGTTCATGTGCTGGTTTTCTGAGTTTCAGACAACCAAATACTGAAGTTATCACTTAAAAACATTTACAACATTTAAAAACACCATGGTGGAGTCTTCTGTGTGAATTTATGCAGTTTCTCTGAAAAATGAGCTAACCTTAAAGGTATTATCGGGAGTGAATCAACACGTAGCCCTGCTGTTATAGTGCTGAACGCTATTGACAGCCACCTCAATGATCGAATTTCGTGCAACGTAGTATAGACCAAGTTTGAGAAACGGCAGCTAACACTAACAGAACGGGGCATGTCAAAACAAAACCTAACCGATTTGGTTTCGTTTTGACATGACCCATTCTGTTACCGCTAGCTGCCATTTCACTATCTAAGTCTGCGTTGCACGAAATCAATGCAACTCAAAATGGCAGCCTACAATGATAAAAATGCATTGTACTCTGATAGTAGTTACGTATATCTCCTTGCTCATCACTGACAGGCTGGTAGTCAGGCACGCAGGCATACTCACAGATCATAGCCTGCTCTGTCAGTGGCCACAGACCAAGTATGGTGTTACATTGCAATTATTATTGAGAGCGAATAATGCTTTCGTTCATAGGCATTCAATAATGCTTTTCGCTCTGCACATGCAAGGAATTTTTTGATCCACCCAGAGGCAAAGTTGTGTGCAACAGGAATTTCGTTATCCTCACAAGGACAAAATATTATACTTCACTCAAAAAAAAACAAAAAAAAAATACATTGAGGACATGCAGAATTGTTGATGGGTCCACTTACTTCCTAATACAACTCAAGCCTTATTTTGCTTTTACTTGTACTCAATACATGGTTTTCTCCTTGTGCAAAGTATGATATTACACTCGTAGGCCGAGTTTGTCCTTGCCCTTCTGTGGATCACAAAATTCCTCCTGCACGCAGGGATCTTATGAACGAAATCATTACTCGCTCACATTAATAATGCCACAAATGTAACACCATAGCCAAGGGCCACTTGGCGAACAGGATGCAACAGAGTTCACCTGACCCACAGTCTCTTGCCTAATGACTCATGCATATTTACCACCAATCCTTCCGCTGCCACATTCTCGTCTCTGTCACTTCGATCAATACACCCACCGTGAGAGAGCAGAGTGAGTGAGCTAAATGGCAGAACAGCAGCTGTGCTGGGTGGCTCATGTCTGCAAAACACAGCAGGTGATGTGACTTCCATCACAGCAAAGTTGCAGCATGTTTCTTTGCATATGGCCCCTTGGGAAGGCTCCCTGCTTGTCACTTCACATTGGGACGTGTTTGTCTCTGTTTAGAAGGCAGTGAATTTTAAGTTCAATCTGCTACAGTGTTCTGATAGCTTTTTTCCCCCCACAATATTGCTGCCTTCCAGGAAGATATGAGATCATTAAGGCCAATGATGAGACATTATTTCTTCCAGAACAAGCCAAGGACTTCTCTAATTTCTTCTGCCAGTCGACTCTTAATCCTCCTTGACATGTTTAACAATTGCAGACTGCTCCAGTAACTCCCATAACTTGACACTCTGGCAAAGACAAAAGGACACTTGAGAGCAATGAGAAGGAGTACTGTATAGTGCCTGTGACCTGTGGCAGATCACGCCAGCATGCTAAGTAATTATATGAGCATATAACAGTAAATATGAGCTGAATGTTATTTCTGTGAAAAGTCATCTACCTAAATAGCTATTAAAATATTAATGCAACAACATGTAATTTTTCCCCCACTTTTACAGGTATTCTTTAGATCTTGTTCAGGAGTGTCTGAGTGATCTTATGAGGCCTTCATATATTCTCAAACTTCCTATTTGTAATGGCTTTATGGATCATCACTGCTCCGTTGGTGACAAAACAGTGCGACTGATGCTTGAGGGATGCCTGAATGAATCCGTTTCACATGCTGGTATTCAGAGGTTCATATAACCAACTACTGAAGTTTAAAAACATTAACAACATTAACATTAACAACACTTAAAAACATTAACAACAATAGAAGCAAGCCAAAAGATGAAGTCACTTAGGTGAATTTCCACAGTTTCTCTGAATTAGCTAACCTTAACCTAGATACAGAGCTATTGAAATTGATATTGTTATCTAATGATGAAAGCTAGGCTCAGAGTGGTCTTTAAAAATAAAAAAAACCTCATACATGCAAAAGTGCAACAGTGACATACTGTGTCCTTTTAATGACAGATTTAGTCAAATTCCCTCTGGTGATGTTTGTACATGGACAAATGATGCAATCGAGATTAAACATCATTTGCAGCTGTAGAATGGTGTCAGATTCATGCTGTTTTTCGTCTTTGTGAAACATCTGGAACTATGAACTACATTCAGCAAGTCAGAATTCAGCTACAGAGGTGTGATGGCCTCACAGACCAATCCCTTGTTATTAGAACTACACAATGCAAAACCTAAATCTACAAAACAAGACATTTCTGTATCCTGAAGTCGGTTTCTGCTAGCCTGACATAGTCCGCCCATAACACGAATGTTCATCCGTATTAATGGTCTGGGGATGGTCTTCATGAGTGGGTTTACATCGGTCGAAAGACAACCAACCAATAAGTGAAGCTGATTAGACTAGCTGTCCAATCGTTTCAAACCAGAACTGAATGCCCTACCCCCGGCACTATGTAAACCCGCCCCAGAGGACCGTCCCCAGACCATGAATACGGATGAACAGCAGTGTTATGGGCGGGCTATGTCAGGCTAGTTTCTGCTGTGGTGGTTTGATTTTTTAAATGTGCTGGATGTTTCCCTGTCAAAGTCAAATGGGATGAGCTGAAGACATTGAAAATTCCATTTTTAAACTCCAGGCTAGTTTGAAACTCATTTCTCTCTGAGACGCTTAGGCCTAACACCTGCACAAATTGCACACTTACACCGATGTTCATCAACATGCACAGTGAGTGAAAGATGGATTAAATGTACTGGTAAATCAAACAGACCTTATCCCTTGTGGATATTAGAATAGGTCCCTAACTGTCCAAACAGACTGATGATTAAAACGTATGAAACCCGACCATCTATGATATAAAAAGATGTATCCTTTAGCTTGTGTATAGATAACAACAGACTACAGCCATCTACAGTAGGGCTTCAAAAATACATGATGCATAACTTTCACTGGCTCAAATCTGACAGTGTGGGTGTATGATGAATATTATTTTCTTTCTAAATATATAAATAAAGCAAAAAGAAAGGGTGTGTGTGTGTGTGGGGGGGGGGGGGGGTGCATGTGATGAAAGCAGAGAGGCTTAGATTCATGGCATAGAAATGTGATGAGATTGGGAGCAACTGGCATGAGGGATTTCACTCCAATGTTGAAAGGCTCGGTAGCCTACATGGAGGATCAGGGAGTGGGCAGGAGAATGAAAAAGAGAGAAAGAAAGAAAAAGACTATAATGTAAGGAGACAGTGTCTGCACTCGTGAATGAAATGTATTTGGGGTGTAAGCACATGGTGATGTCCACTGTGTAATACATTTGACAAAATAAGACCTGAAGGAGTTCCAGTTATTTACACAGCAACAAAATATAAGAGTTTTCCTATTAAATCAGTCATTAAAAAAGGGCAATGTCTGATGGCCGTAGCCCCAGTCTGGTGGCAGATTCATTTGCAGTGTTCCTTAAACATCACACAGACGTTAACAGATTACACCTTATCAAACATTACATCTGAGAAGAAGTGAAAAACCAGTGCCATTTGAGAAAAGTGTGCATGTGTTTTCCCCTCTAACCCCACCTTCAAGCATGGCATCCAATAAGGGTAATTAGGTGTGGGTGCTGAAGGTTTCCTCCTTCTAAAAATACCCAGCCTGCTGTGTTGTGGCATCTTAAAGATAAATCCAATCAGGGCGTTCTGAGCCGCTGAAGCAGCCACACTTGGCTTTGATCTTCCCTCTCAGTGATCTATGCCTTCATCTGGCTTTCTCTCAAGATCCTAATGAACAAATCTGTTTGACTTGCCATTTCGTTTTTTTTTTTTTTTTTTTTTAGACGAGGTGGCTGACCGACTCTTCATCTCTTTTCATACAGATTGTGTGTGTGTGTGTGTGTGTGTGTGTGTGTGTGTGCGTCTGAGGGCGAGAGAGAGAGAGAAAAGGGGCGAGGTCAGGTAGTGGGGGGTTGTGAGCCCTATTTCACATGCAGTACACTACACCATCATCAAAGGATTCACTGTTCACTTTCACTCTTCATATGGCAGGTTGCCAGGGGGCAAAGCCTTCAAGGTGTTTGAAGTGAAAACATAGCAGCTGCAGCTGAAAAATCACATTAGGTTTCAAAAAAGTCTCACCAACAGAAACCTGTGAAAGATGAAAAATTTCCATTTTGAGCTGATTAGAAGAGTTCCTTACTCTGACACTAACTTCAACTCTAAAATTTCTGGAATCATGTGGATATGAATGAGATGGACAGCTTGCATGAGCATTTATCGGATGTGTTTAAAAAAAGACTACAGTAATTTGAGGGTTTTGTTTATCCTTACTACCAACTTACATGCTACACAATTCTTACAGGTAACCTGTCTATGATAACACTTCACGGGTTGGGAGTAAGAGGGTGGTTTTGTGGTAATATGTTGGCAAAACCATGGTAACAACTCACATTACTGAACTGACCTGACAACCAGACCCTTGTAAAGAAATAACAAACATAAGACTATATACCTTCAAAGCACTGAATTACACTCTAACCTCTCTTCTAAATCAATAAATACAGAAGTGTTTTACATTTGTGCAAAACACTGTTAGCATTATTTAGCTACTGAGTGTCAGAGGGTCTCTGATGCATTGAAAATGAATGTTCTATTCTTCATAGCTACCGTGACATGGTTGTGTAATATAACGTGCAACTTAATTTTCTTTCTTAGTAAGATTCTATGACTAATTGCAAGCATTTATGGCGAGTTATTTTTGGTGCCCCATCTCATGCAGATGATTTTGCATGCATCTCCTATCCGGTACTCAGTCCTTACATGATCTGAGCTGTCTGCGTGAGCATCTCTGTGAGTCCTCTGGGGAGGGGAATGGCGGGGAGGGGAGAGAGGGGATGGCTCAGATGCTGAGATAAACATTCGTCCCTATCACAGGCCCAGTCAAGTTCAAAAGGAGTGTGAAATACAACTGGGAAGAGTTGAAAAGTGTTTCTCTCCAGCCACCAGTGACATGGGCTGTGCTTGTTGCTTTTGTGATCAGCTGTGAGGAGATGCTGTGCGTGCCAGTGGTGTCCTGACTGTGCATGCAGGGGTATCTTACTCATGTGTGTCATCATGGCATACATCCCTGCATCACACTCATGCCATATGTATAGTTCACGTGCTGCTGGTTGGCAACTTCACTAGAGCTGAATAAGTCATATATAGACGGTTTCACATGAACACTTTTTCACGTACATACTTCTATTTGAGAGCCTCGATGGGAGTGGTGATATTAAAGAGGGTTTTTGTCCCCATAAATGTCAAGGTTGTGGTCATAGCTCTTCTGTGCAGTTTTACCATCTTTTAGCCCATTTTTTTTTGTCATTATGGTTTCCATCAACATTTTGTGACACTCCACCTCATTCATTTCTCAATGTGCCAAGCAGGTGTCAGTGAAATTCTGGCAGTGACATCAGGTGAAAAAGGGATGTGTTGGCCAAAAGCATCTCCCGAATAAGGGAAAAAAAAACACTTCATAAAACAAATCATTTACATTTTTCAATGACGGCAAACTAGTATGTCTGTTAAGCAAAATAGTCACATTAATGGGAAAATTGCAAAGCTAGGAAGTGTATACAAACAAGCGTGGAGTGTAAGCAGAGACTGAGCTCAAATGACTCAAATTTAACCATAGTTTCACTCATGATATGCACAAACGGTCCATGTGGTCTGGCCTATCTTTCTGACTCCTTTATAATTCATGTCCAGGAGTGCAAAGTACACCTCACAATTTTGGCCAACAGCTCAACTAAAGGTTAAATCAATCTACTGTTTTGGACTTTCAGGTTCCCCATGAGGCCTCATATTAATAATCTTTATTGTTCCTTAGATGCTAAGTATTGTTTGGTAATTGATGCATTTTTAAAATCACCCTCATAAAAGGGTGATTTGTCAATCAAGAACACTCCATAAATAGCTTATAAATCTAGACATACTTTAGCGGCAGCAAATAGATGTGTTCAGTCAGTCTAGCAACGAGCCATAGGGACTTAGTAGGTCTTGTGACTAGTCGGAGAGCGTTGGTGTTCACCAATCACAATCACAAGTGCTTAGTGCAGGCTGAAACACATGGAGCTATGTTTTTTTTTGGACTTGGGAGAATACCCCCCTATATGTTTAGAGAGTCATTGGGTGGGCTCTGCCAAGAACAGTGGTCTTTCGGATTGGGGCTGAAGTCTCTTTTTTCCTCTGATTG
The DNA here is from genome assembly GCA_027497455.2 of Sardinella longiceps. Classification (NCBI taxonomy): domain Eukaryota; kingdom Metazoa; phylum Chordata; class Actinopteri; order Clupeiformes; family Clupeidae; genus Sardinella; species Sardinella longiceps. The sequence goes on along the minus strand of JAODXP020000022.1, from coordinate 3,303,222 downwards.
GTCGTAATGCTACCCTATTGCGTACAGTTGCAAGATTTGCAAGATTACCAATGATTCTGCTCAGGATTGAATTTGCCAGACTATACATTTTAATGCTATAATATGGGTTGTCAGGCTATCCCATAAATTGAGCAAATATAAACTGAAATTGCTCCTATTTGTGAGAGCAAAGTAATATAATATAATATAATTCAATTCATAATACGGTATTGTAACAGATGCTCTACAGAATATGTCAACATCAGGGATGACACACTATTATTCTTTTCATGTTTTGCATGTTTCTATTGTCTACCTTTTGCCACAAACATCAGAAAGTGGATGGACACCAAGAGAAATCTCAAGCCTAGTGATTTGAAGAGAACTGAGGTAGAAAAACAGAGATCACACTTCTGCGTCTTGAGTTATTTCAGTATGAAGCACGAAGGATAAACAGCAGATATCTGCAGGAAAAGCTTTGCATCAGAAAGATGAGAGGGAGCGGGGCAACATTATGCCAATGGGCATGACACCAAAGGTAGAAAAGTAGTATGCCATGAGATGGAGACTGATCAAAGCCGCGTAGTAAGCAGATGGGTTTTCTGCATTGAGCCTTGAGCCGCTGCCAAAATAGCAGTAAATTTATCCTGATACGTTGCAGGCAATAAACTATTCACCCACCTCTCCCTTCTTACACCTCCCTCCACAACTGCAATCCTACCCTCCACTACCCGGCTGTCCTTTCCTGCCCAACCCCCACCTTCCTGTTTCCACTTCTGTTACACATCAGTTTGTTGAATGTTTAACAGTTGCACCATGTTTTCATCCCCTCCCCCCTCCTCCTCTCTTCTGCACAGAAACGGATGTGAGATGTGTTCAGTGTGAGTGATTTTGCTGCGAGAATGCTGTTAAGTCTGCCTCAGTGAGAGAGAGAGAGAGAGAGAGAGAGAGAGAGAGAGAGAGAGAGAGAGAGAGAGAGAGAGAGAGACTGTGCGTGTGGGGGATGGGCAGAGGGAGGAAGGATATGCACCCCTCCCCCACCTCCCTCCCCGCCCCCGCACCAGCAGTCTGGGCCGCCCCAGGGAGAGCGCAGAGGTAATACATCATCTATATTTTAAAACCACCGCTTGAGAGGAGGCGGGGGAACTTCCATCTTAAAGACACAGCAGACTCTTCACTGACCCAAATTCTTCTCATAGTTTTAGGAGAGTGCTGGGCAGAGAGACAGCCAGCGCGAAAAGGGAAAAAAAAAGCTTAGGGCTGCACCAAACCGTCAAGTGGAAAAAGCTCACAAAAGGCAAGCATAACATTAGACATTTGTCGGTTTAACACAAAGACACTCAAAGACACTCAAAATGGCCTTTGCTTTATTTGAAATGGTCTCAGTTCCTGTCAAATCCTCAATCGGCACACGTATCAATAAGGACTTGGTTTTCTCTCTTTATTTCCTGTCCTCTCCCTCTTTCAACTCATACTGTCCATATTTCTCTATGAGACAGCTGGCCTTACATGGAGATCAGTGATTACTTATCTTGGCAATTTAATTTATGTGGCCAAGTCTACTCTCTCCTGGATAAGGCACTTTTTTACTGCCTTAAGTGTGATTCATAATTCTGCGCCAACTTGACGCAAAGGGCACAGCAATGCCTTGACACTGTTGAGGACCTTTTGAAGCTCTGAATTGAATATGTGCATATTAGCATGCTTGTGTTGAGCACAACTTGACTACACAGTGTTTACCGAATGCATTTTTCTTCCAGGTGTATTGGCTGCCATATCTTCTGTCTGTTCTGTCTTTTTGTTCAACACACAAGCATAAATACTATTAAAAAGAATAGAAAAGGTGGTATTTGGGAGACATTTTTCTTTGGATGGGATGCTTGACTATGATGAATGTTGGTCTAATGACATTGAAACTTAAACACAATGGCAGCTTACAAGCTCTACAATTGAAGGGACTTTCTAAATGATGTTACAAAAATGAAATGGTTAACTTGCTTCACCAGTCAGGGATCCTTTTAAGGAGAGCGGGCTTAACCACATGTGGGTGCACCAATTCAAAAAGCTATACTTAAAGATAAAGGTTTATTTTGGATTGGTCACGTTACAACTGCACATACAGACCATAGTACATTAGTTGCACAAGGGGTTGTACTGTATATCATCACCCACTTTGACACTCTCGGACACGTTAAAAACAGGAATATCCCAACACATTAGAGGTCTGTCATTTTTTTCTGTGCGAAGATATTACAAATTTACAGTCAAAATTTAGAAAATCAATCAATCATGAAAATATTAAGATATTTAATGAACTACTGTTTTGCCTCATTTAATGCTCTGATTGGAAAAATGTATCTTTAAAAAACATGACATATCTGAGCATTGTTTAATGGACTACACTTCTGACACAAACTTGAGCTAGACTCTGCTATGGAGTCAAGCCTGCTTGGACTGATATGGAATGGCCGACAATGCATTACATAATCTCTCTGAACCATTACTATTAACTGTGAGTTTTCTTGCTCGAGAGGTGTTGGTGGTCTCAATTTGTGTGTGTGTGTGTGTGTGTGTGTGTGTGTGTGTGTGTGTGTGTGTGTGTGTGTGTGTGTGTCTGTGCATGCGTGCGTGGGAGGAGAGTAGAGGTTTGGGTGCATTCTGGTAGACATGTGGGAGCTCCACCTCAACAAGGAATATCAGACACAATGAGTCAAATGATTGGCTTTAGGTGGTGCAGACTTCAACACAAACATGCTGCTCCCATTTCGAAATGGGAGGCTCTACTCTCCAGACTTGCTTCGACAAGAATGCAAGCTGTTGGATAATGAAAAATGTTTTACAGTATTCTTTTTAATCAGATACCCAAATTGAAATTAACCTTGTATGGAAACCTCAACCTTTGAAATCTCCCAGACTTTGTCAGGGACATTTAGAGTCAATATTTTTCTTTGAATGTGTATTCTGTATTATTCTGTACAATGGTAATCATGTACAGTACACATTAATACATAGCTAAAACAGTGTTAACCACAAAATAGGTTTGGGCACATCTCAGCTAATCCTGAGCAGACTGCTTGGAAACCATTTTTATAATCAATTATCTTTGGGCAAGTACTCAAACAACTATGAGTACAAAAATGTGTGCACTGCACTATAAAAATGCATGGTGCAAAGTATTAAACCTGAAAGTGGCGCATTCAAATTTGATTTTAATAAATCCCTCATTTTCTTGCTCTAGAGTGACTTTATACTCGTACTTACAGGAAACTGGGAACTCAGTGAGGTGACCTTAGAGTGCAGAGTGGCAGGCAGCCAGGAAAGCTTCTTGTGCTCTCCATAAAAGCACTGATTGAAATAGGGGAAGTCAGCAGGCTGTCTTTTAGACTGTGTGGTGGGGGAAGGGCTGCGGCGTATGTGTGTGTGTGTGTGTGTTTGTGTGGTGTATGTGTGCATGTGGGTGTGTGTGAGAGAGGCAGCGGGTGGAAAAAAATACAGAAGTGGGGGTTGGTAGAGAATGGAAGGGAAGGAAGTTTTTTTTCTTTTCTTTCACAGACCAGCCTGGCCTTTTTTATTCCCTGCCTTGAAAATGAGTAATAAGAACTACGCCTTGATTGCTAGCCTGTGTGCCTACAGTCTCATATTGCTCTGCAGGGGAAGGGAGATTTTTTTCTTTAATGTGTTTTCCCCCTGAAGATAAGGAACGTCTATATCATTCTTCCCAAAACACACATTCTTAGGCCAGCAGTTGGTCTTGCATGTAGAAAAGACGTGTTTTTCCATGCATGATTGAAATAATTCTCTAGGACTCACATTTGCCCACTTCCAAGTATCCTGCCCCTGCTCTCTCCCTCCCACCATCCAAATCTTTTCTTCAGCGCCCAGCACTCTGTTTTCACAGAAACTACTGCCACTACGGATTTTGATTGGCTGCCTTCAATGAAGATATTGTGTGAAATGAAAAAAGAGAGGGAGTGAGAGAGAGTGAGGGAGGAAGAAATCTGCTTATCTGGACATTTATGCTTTGTTGCAACTAGGAAAAAGACATTAGGGCAAACACATACCTAGTTGAACTAGGAACACTAAAAACACTCTCTCCTCTAGACACACACACACACGCACGCACGCACACACACACAGTGGAAAAACAGGTTTTTAATATGGGTGCTGAGTTGAAGCCTGTGGGTATTCTTGACAATAGGAAAGTAGCACTCAAAAGCCGCTTTTCGATTGCATGGTCGGTTCGGTTTGGTTCAGATCACTTCTTTTGCTTTCCCACTGGTAGGCCTAAAATCTGGTAATGGTACCATGGTACTGCACCATTTTTGGTACCACCTTTGGCTGAGGTACCAAGCGTGCTGAACTGGTATTATACTATGACGTGTGGATATTGCTGTTACTTGAGTGGCCGTTATTATCAATAGCGTCATAATGCTAACATTCTAAACAAGCCCTTAGCAGCTAGCTCAGCAGTTAACTAGCAGTGTTAGCACGACAGGATTTGACAAGGGGAATAATGTCATCTCCCTAAAAAGGTGTCTTATGTGGCAAACAGCCACTTACCAAGATGAAACAAAAAAAACGTTTCATTTCATTCACTGTAGCGATTGGTCTTACCGTATTTTCACGTTGGTGACGCTCACGTGGTTTACTCCACTGTCGCTAAAGCAACCAGTTTCATTGAACCTTACTTTTATACAGTGGAAAACAAAATGCACTGTAACAAACCGTTTTGTGTCAAAACCGTGTCGAGCTGGTAGTCAATCGAAAAGCGGCTTAAGAGCCCTGTATAGAGCTGGTGGATTATGTATGATTGATTCATGCATGATTTATGTAGCATATGATTCTAGAATCAATGAATTACCTTTTACTGTACTGTACATACAATAATAAAAACATACTAAAAAAACATAATAAAAAACATCGACCATAATGGCAAACAAAATGAAGTACGTTGGTACATAAACACAGTTCTTTATTGATTCATCTGTTTTGAATTATTCAAATATTATTATTCAAATATTTCTGTCATGATGACACTTCAGTACTATTATCTTTGTTGTCATTTATTTCATTTCAAACATCTTTTCCTGTAGTGTTGTTGATATGTGTTCTAAATACGTTTTTTGTGAATTAATGAGATAGACGTTATTAAATGCTTTGAGGTTTTGCTGACATGCTTCTTTTACAATATCTGTATGGTAAATCCTCCAAAAAAATTTCAGAAAATAAAGTAAGCTATGAAGTCCAGCAATCATCAAAATCTGTTGTGATGTGTCACTTTGTGTAGTTCGCCAGGATGGAGTGTATTCCCCTGAGTGTTGTATCAGTCACAGAGCTGGACTATCCTGCAGGGGGTCTGGCAAGGAGGCTGACTCATGGCAAGAGGGGGATGGGTGGCTGGGGGAGGGGAGATATCTCTTATCCCTGACCTTGGTGCGTGGCTCACGCATGGCCAAAGCTTACTAGGATATGCGTATAAGAGGATGGGTGTGAGTGAGTGTATGGTAGACAAAATATTTTGATTTTAAATGCTTTGTATGTGTGCTTGTAGTATTACTTTATCTAGTATAGCAATAAAAGAACCTAGCACCAGATTGCTTGTTGAGGAGGCCACCACACAGGAATGACAAAGTGTGTTGCATTATTGTGCTGATACATGAGGGTTACTAAAGGTACTGTACCTCAGTAAATACCTTACGCCCTTTTAGCATGCACAGACTGCACATCCAAACACACGCACACACATTTTTCATGATTGCGTAAGAGGCGCCACATCCCCATAAATGTAATGATAAGAGCATAGGACCACAGATTATTTCCCCACCTTCTGTCCCATAAAACTGAATACAACGCGTGAACCCCCCAGGAGCGCTGTGCTCTCGTGCTCATCCTGGTGTCGGGACTTGTTTTCCTCTCTGACTCACTCTTCATTGCAGACTCTAATTGAACATAAATATGCACACTGGCAACCCACGGGAACGCGTGGGTCCACTGTCAGTGTTCAATCAAATGGAGAAGGAATTAGGAATGTTGCCACATGCACAGATCAACTCTGTGTGCTTGGCAAGAGACTGGGTGGAGAGGGGTGGGGAAGGGAAGTTTTTTTTCAAAATATGCTTGTTTCTATCTGCAGCACAGAGAAAGGGTTTGGTTTTAATGCCTCTGTCAAGATGAGGAGGCACATTGAAGAGTGTAAGTGATATTCATTCTACATGTGTTAAGGCTGGTTCCCACAACGTTACATTTCAGGTGCTTAAGTTGACATAAGAGTATCTGAGGTCACATGAGCCAGTCATGGGTAAATTGTATGCATTAAATCAAGGGATTATCTCACCAAACCGTTAACGCTAGAAGACACAAATTCTGCATTTAGGCTACCAAAAAGAAAGCTACCAGCAGGAAAACTGCATATTTTTACCTTAGCCTACTCTGCAAGCTATAATTATGGTGTGGAAAGAAGGCAGCAAGACTGAACTCACAGAAGGAGGTAAAGAGTGCCGATAGAATGCAGCCAATAAAATGCTGTAATGATTATCCACCTTCACACAAAGCTGGTCAAACAATGTTGCTTCCCCAGCACATGCACATTCCGCAACATAAATCAGTTACACAATTATGTTACCAACATCTGGTCAAACAACCACAGTATGGAATGGAATAGTGTATACTTCACATACAAATGTAAATAAAACTGCTGCAAATTTAGACTCTAAGTGACTGGTTTGAATATGCTCTAATTTAGATTACTTACAGAAACAAGGCTATTTCTGCACAAGTGGGAAGCATGGCTTAAGCTTATGAATATCATGCTACTAACTACCCAGAAGGCCATCATGACTTGAGGGACATTTGTAGTAAAATTGTTTAGTTACATTTCATATTATATGTTGTTTGTTAAATGTCAAATGCAATGTCTTACCACAGATAACGTATAAGTGGGTGAGGCACTTTTACAATTTGCATATTAACAAAATCTGCATTGATGTTGAAGGGAAATGTACACTATAACTATGCTTTAATTTTTTGCTTGTTTGTATTTTGGCAGTACTTTTCTGAAAGCCATCTCGCTAGTATGCAGCCACTCAGCAGGTCCCATGTGCAAGCACTCTGCTGATCCCTGCAGCAACAAGAAATGAGAACAACATGTATGTTCGGATGTGACACTCACGCACAGAGCGTGGCTTTGTGCCTTAGCTGAGTCACCACTCCCTGAATAAAGCTGTGCACCTAGAATACTGTATAGAGGGCACAATGAGCCTTTCCATTAAAAAAAAAAAACAATGCCTGTCTCTATTAGTGTGAATGGAACCGGTGAGCAAAGAGACACACAGAGCTCCCTCATTGGGGCTGCTGCTGCTGCATGCAGAGGTTGGATGGAAGGGGATGAGGGTGGGGGTGGGCAGGCAGCGATGATGCCTGCGCTTTGTCTAACTGCCTGGATACAGCTAAGCCAATAAAAGCCACCGCTGTTTCCCTAGCAACAGCATCAGTGAGTGTTCAGACTGAAGCAAAAATATACAGAAAAGAAGACACAGAACAAGAGAGTGAGATACACCTTCTAAATAATCAACATGATCACAGATGGGTTTGTACATGGCCATAACCGTCCCTACACTTCCACACATTATCATTTTTCAACCTTTTCTTGTAATTACCGGTCACAAAAACGTGGAGGAAACATTAGGTTTGCGTGAGCATGAGAGTAAACCAGATTGGTTTCTGTGAGGTGTGTATTAAGTGCACTGTAACATTGAGTCAACAGCATTACAAGGCCGGTGTCGACACGTATATAGGAGGAGACCAATCACTTCAAAAGTCCTCCCATTGAAATGCATTACAGCGGTTCAAAACTCAAAGATGGCGGAGTAGGTAAACTGGAAGTCCTGCCTTATGGTGTAAATAGTCAATCGCATTGCTGAATGCTATATGCCTGACAGTTAGCATTTTTGTTTACTACCTCCGTCACTATGGTAACAGCCATGCCGCAATTGTTAACGTCTTTTTAGCTTTATTTTAGTGTGTCTCCGGTAGGTTCACTTTTGGTTTGAAACGATTGGACAGCTCGACTAATCAGCTTTGCTTATTGGCCGGTAGTCTTTCTACCGATGTAAACCCGCCCATGAAGACCATCCCCAGACCATGGATACGGATGAATATTCGTATTATGGGCGGGCTATGTCAGGCTAGGCTCGTAGTGCACAAGAACTAAAAAAATTGCCTTTGAAATCAAACCCCTTCACACATCAAAACAATATGTTTTTGTGGCAAACATACACTGCATAAATTCTGTGAGTTCAGTGCAAGAGAAGCAATACCATTCCTCACCAAGAGCATATGGGTCATATGGTTAGAAAACAACAAGAACCAAAGTGCTTCCCAGAAACGGATAGGAATATTAAGTAGAGCTAAGCCATCTGGAATAAACAATAGGCCTACAATAAATTGTGGGTGGTTGTCAGATAAGGCCACAAACTATTCAGTCCTGTTCTGAACACATTCATTTACTGGTGGCTTGGCCCTTTAAGTTTTTTTCACATCTTGGAAGAGGGCATTAGGGTTCAGCGTGTATCAATATTACTCTTCTCGCTATCTCTATGTCTCTCTCTCGCTCATGCGTTCCTGTCTGGGAAATCCCTGATGAGCCAGTGGCTCTGTGGTGCACACGTGGACCAGGCACTGTGGTTCACTCGAAAGAGGGAAAATGTCACACAGTGTCTTCAGTGAAAGTCAATACCACGCCAGCCTGCCTGCCTGCCTCGCGCTCCCCTCCCCCACTCACTCTGCCCTCAACGCACCAAACACTGTCCCCTCCCCCACCCTCCCTCCGCCCTTTCGCCTGCAGGGAGTGAGCGACTGAGTGAGTGAGAGTGAGAGAGCAGGAGGGAGGGAGAGAGAGAGAGAGCCAGGGATTGAGAGCGAGAGGAAAAGAGAGAGCCCTTTCACCTACATTTTCAGAAGGGCAGGGCCTGCTTAAGCTTGCCAGGCAGCACTGCAGCAGAGGAGAGAAATAGTGTCTTACAGTAACAGAAATTGTGTCTAAGACTATGTGCACATTAATCCGCAATCAGATGAATTAGAATCGCGTGAACAGAGACAATGTCCATTCAAACACAGGTGTTGATTCTGTTTCTGTGGAGGGTTCTTTGCAGGCTACTCATGACAGTACAGTATACAACCATCTACACTGGTGAATTAAAGGTTTACCTTTGCATATTTCATCCACTGTTTCACCATAAAACATGTTGCCAAAGCTAAATGGCAGTCAGCAAGCATCAAGGTTAAGACCATTTCTGGTTTGATACTCGTGCTGCTAACATTTAGCCTGACAAGCCATAACATTAAAAGATATAGTCTGGCATTGATCGATAGACCAATCTCAATCCTGGGCGGAACCCAACACGAAACCAACGGTTATTTCAAACTGCCTCTATACGTAATAGGATAACGCTACGGCTACTACCAGTCAGAGGAACGAACAAGATGTAAATTCAAAAGACTACTGTACTTGTCTAAGCCCGCCCAACGACTCTATGAATGCAGAGCGTTGTGATTGGTCGGACACCATTGGTGTTCACTAATCAAAAGACATATTAATTCTGCTTTCCATTGTGCTTGAGAGGCGGGAAAGATGGGAAGCAATGGAACAGTCATTGAAGTCGAGATTTATGAACTTGGGGTAGATTGATTTTGGCTTAAAGCTACGTAGCGCCCAGAGGTGGAAAGTAACTAATTACATTTACTCAAATTACTGTAATTAAGTAGCTTTTTGAGTATTTGGTAATTTTTAAGTATTTTTTTAAATAGGTAATTTTACTTTTACTTGAGTATATTTTTAGGTAAGTATTGTACTTTGTACTTCACTACTTTTTTGAAACCTCCCTGATTACTGAGTAAAAAAAAATCATGGTGAGGAAAAAATATTTGGCTTGAACCGAAAGTTAATACATACTATTAACTGTAGCGTAGAGCTGACCCTGCTTCTTGTAAATGTTGACAAGCAACCTGTGGAAGTGATTAATTCAAAAGCAAAGGAAATCCTTTCCTATGGAATGTTGTCAGCTATTATAACCATTGCTTCAGTCCAGGTCAATTTGAGTCTAACCAGGGTTAGGGTAGCCCCTAATACCATCAACATGTAAAATCTCAAAGCTAGTCGGCTACCTCATTGTAGCACTCTCAAGATGCCAAAATTAACAAATCATGCCATGAGATGTGAACTGGCTGGGCTGATTTCTGTCACTGTTATCAGGATCGGTTACCTGGTCAGAATGAGATTAAAGTTTGATACCTAACCAACAACTCCTACGATTGAATACATTTCTTATCTAAAAAACGGAAAAACCTTATGAATTATGATTAGCATGTAGGCCAATGTAAGTGCTCTCTCAGTCATGCCATCTACAGTAGCTGTTGTATTACTTGTAAATAACACTGTATGAACACATTTGTTTTTTAGAAATGTGTGAAGGGGGGCTTTACACAGCCACTACCCTTTGGTGACTGTAATGTCATTGACCAAACATTCATTCATTCATTCATTCATCCTTTCATTTATTCATTCATTCATTCATTCGTTCGTTCATTCATAACAACGAGTTTGATTGTGGTTACTGAGCAAGTGGTTTATGAATTCTTGGGGTTGCTAAAGCAACACCCTAGCATTGCTTTTGATTATGATTTCTTAATATAGGCTATATCAAATAATTGAAAGTAACTAAGTAACTTGTACTTTAAGTAAATTTTACATGAAGTAATTTTTACTTTTACTTGAGTAGATTTTTTGTCGGCTACTTTTACTTTTACTTGAGTAGATTTTAAGCAAAGTAAAGATACTTTTACTTAGTTACAATTTTTCTGTACTTTTTCCACCTCTGGTAGCGCCTCATCTGACGTGTCTCAGGTAAGATTGATGTTGACCAAGTCAGTTAAATTGACAATTCCCAGTTACACTATTGATACATGGGCTACGTTAGCCACTTGTCAGCTAGTAGCTCCAGTAGACACACCAATAACTAAACACAGTTTCAAACTGTTGTAGGTTACATTTCATTTGGGTGAGGACCATCATGCGCCCCTTCTCCTAACTGATGGTGATTTATCTATCAACCTTTATTTGCTGGGAAAAATTAAAAATCAAATGGATGAACCTGTTTTGGTGACCTGTGTTTCTGACTGATTACATTTTCTGAGACACTGCTTTATTGAGCCTGGCAGTTAACCTATCACGAGCAGGTTAGTTTGGGCACATATGTTACTCCAGCAACACAGATGAGATTACAGTTAACGGGAGTAATGGAACCGAACTTTCACTAAAAAAAAACTAGCGTGGCTTGACGAAATTAGCGCTGCTTTCGTGAAGGTGCAAATTTCACTACAGGACATGTCATTTATCAATCCCAATGAGTTCCAGGCAATATATATATAAAAAGTATGAGTGCAAAATGTCAATTCTGCAAGTGGGGGCTTTAAAATGCAATAATGTACTGTAGATGGCATCTAACAGAGATGTGAAACTTAACCCTGAGACGCAGAGACAGTTTTGACTGAAACAGCACAAAGGCTCATTTGGCCCTCAATTTTATTCTGGGTAATCCTTGCAAGTCGCCTTGTCTGCCCCAGCAGATTTTTCATAGACTTAGGCATACTGCAGGATTTTGCTATGATAGGACAGAGCTGCTGTTGTTGCTGAGCAATGGGATTTAAGATGCCCGAGTCCCTCACTGTTTAAAATGGCCTCTAACGTGACCATGTTGATCAGTCTCAATGCAACTACTGTACAACAATAGATTGTGAAAGTGTCTATTACAGTTGCAACCACTGATTAATCCATACAATTCACAAAGAAGGGCAGAGACACACATTTTACCTTCTATTTTCCAGTCTTGAGTGAACTGGTGTTACACAACACCCTGGATGAATTTATACTGTACAGTTTGTTTAGATACAATAATTTTGGACAGTCACTGAATAACCATTTGCCTCAGATAGTAATAAAGCGTAGCTTTTGATATCTTCAAACAAAAAGATACCGTCTATGAAACACTGATCCATCAAACCCTTAATGTAATCAGCAACCATGAAAACAGCTCTCCTGTCTTGCGTCAAGCTGACAGAAGAAGCATGAAAGTTGAGGTTCTATTTTCTGTTATCTAATAGAGCTTTGTAGTGGTTGGGGGTTGACGATTTGTTCAAAAACACACTGTTGCCTAGGCAACGCTGTCTGATATTAACTCGTACAGCGAGGGGGCACAGAAGAGCAGAGACACGGCAGCCTGCACTGATGCTCCATTACTGCTCTCTCTTGTCTGATGGCTTAATGAAACTTTTAAGAGATCACAACAGGGCCAATGGACCTTCAGAGAACAAACATGCAGCACACGCACACTCACACTCTTTGTCCCTCTTACACACACACACACACACACACACACACACACACACACACGCAACAACAACAATCTTCAATTCCAGTGAAAAGAACATTGAAATCACTGAGGAGTGGACAAAACTGTTGCTCTGACACAGATAACACAGAGTTGGTGTGAGTCTGCAGGGCTTTAGTAAATAGATTCACACAGAGATGGTTGTTGACCATTACGAGACCAAGACCATTACAAGATCATTTGATACAAGGTTGTCAAGACAGCATCACCTCCCAGAGTGCTCCCTCGTGTTCTTTCTGCGTTTTCAGAGAATGACTAAGAGTTCTTTTATGGGTTCATTACTGACTTTATTTTGAATTTTTTTACTAGTAACTAGTTGGAAATAGGAAAGGTAATACAGTATGCGAAACTGCAGATTTATGCGGACACATCAAATCGATAGGTTACGTTTTGATATGCCTGCTTCTGTTAACTTTAGCTGCCTTTTCGCCACCTTGGTCTGCGTTGCACGAAATCCGGTCATTCACACAGCTATCGACAGCACTTAGCAATGTGAAACAGCAGGGGTACATGTTGACTCACTCCGGACAATTGCTTTAAGTGCAAATAAACAAACAAACCTAGGATTAGAAACCCTCTGGTTAGAACGTGAATTTCATTTTGCAAGGTCCTATTACTGCCAGTATTTTGAAAAACAGAGGAATGTTTAGTTTCAAAGTAAGCCAGATTGCAATATTTGCTGTTAAATAATACATCAAAACCACACACCACATTGTTTAAGAGAGCACTGAGCTACTGTGACTATGTGTGCCGCCATTTTGTTCTGTGTTATGACTATGTGTAATGGAAGGGCTATAATGTTTGATGGGTATTTTTGAGACCAACTCTGTTCATAAGAGAGACCTCTGACCTCTAACATCTAATAAGCTCATCTTTGAGTCCTAGCAAATTTAAAGTGTGTGCTTTGATGCCTTCTTCAGACATAGCCTACACATATATGGATAGTCAGACAATCTGAAAACCAATCTCCAGCCACAGCTATCGCCGGTGCAGGCATAAAAAAGGTGTCATATACATTATTGGTCACATTGAATGGTAAATAGTCTTTGTTAAGAGAGAAATTTCAGGAACCACAAATAGTTATTCACGGCTTCAGCAAAGACAGACACTGTTGCTCGATGGTTGGTTTGTGTATGAGTGTGTGTGTGTGTGTGTGTGTGGGCACAAAGAGGAGCCCAGCTGACACCAATGCCACAGAGAAAAATGTAGAGTTTGTGCACTTTGAACCACAGAGATGATGTCTATCCTCTTTACTGATTCTCATCGTGGCTCAAGTGTTCCTGAGAATAAGGTTAGGATGATGTGATCAGCCTCTTAAAATACTATTCAGTACATTGTTCTCACTGAGGCTTTCAGAAAATACTTTTTTCATTACACTTCAACAAAAAGACATTGCATAATGTACATCACAGTCTACGTTCACACACACACACACACACACTATAAATAATTATTTCTGACATACTCTCTGTTTTATTAGATTAAGTGAGTAGTCTATGACGGTTCTACATCTACATTAAAATCCACCCTTGTGCTGCATTGTTTCACCTGCCATGTACCAGCAAATGTTCTCAACTCTAGCATTTGAGCCTCATTAGTCTTGCCACTGGTGGAGCATCAGAGGATTGGGGGTTGGGGGGGTTCCTCAGCACAGCAGCAGCAGCGGAGTGGTTTCATCCTGGCATGCATTTTGCATTGCTGCTGGAACACGACACATTATGTAAGAATATGCTCAGTCATAATCATGCTCTGCTGTTACTATATACGGACCACGGTCACAGACTTCTCCAACACAGAATAGAAAAACAATAGTTTTGGAGCTCGGCAAAGAGGAGCCATCTAACCCATGAACTCATGTCAACTAATATCAAAGTCAGCTGGAGGAAAGATGTATCATTTTTTACACAAGCAGATTTTCCATAGCCTAGATCCATACAGTGAAGTAGAGACCATGTTCTAATGGAGGCGTGTGTAGCAAGGGTTGACTGTCGATGTATCTGTGTGTGTGTGTGTGTGTGTAGCAAGGGTTGACTGTCAATGTGTATGTGTGTGTGTGTGTGTGTGTGAGGGGTGAGTGTTGGAGGAGCGTTATGCCCCCGAGTCCACACAAAAGCCTCAGGGAGTCATTGTTGATACTCGCAGCCAGTGGAGCAGGTCATTACGACATCAGACAAAGGATGATAGATGGTGATCAGCACACTGGCCGCTTCGTCCTCTCCCCCTGCATTCTAAACAAATACTCTGGGGGTGGTGACTCAGCATTCATCCCCAACCCCCACCAAGGCCCAATTTTCACAATCCTGACAGAAGCAGATCCTGACTGCAAATAACTAGGACTTCAGGTCCAGCTCAACTGGATATCGGATGATATTGTGTCCCCTGTAGCAGATTAACTTCACAGGGCTTTCAATCAAACAGACCCACAATGCTGTTTACATGGCTTTTCAGTGTTGAAATGACTGCAGGTTAAAAATACGGGTGTGTATTAGTCTTATCTGACATTGTGAGCATTACATGGCTAATAGTAGAATTTATTTACATGTATATGGTGTAAAGCACTAAAGCTGAATATTATGGGTCCTAAATACAAGGTTCCATAATCATAATTCAAAATGCTTTCAAACATATGTAGGCTACCCAAACTGCACAGATTATTATAAATGAACAAGTTCTCCTTGCAAAGAATCTCTCTCTCTCAGAAAAAAAAACAGGCTTCACCGAAACATTGCACTGTCGTGACATCATCTCCCCAAAAGTCTATTATCCCCCATTACCTCAGACATGGGCCAGCGAGTTACTGACGGCTCAAGTTCAGATCAATGTGGATGGGGTCCCACAGCAGCTCCCCACTTCTCAAGAATGTACTGGCACATCATGGGGCATCTGCTGTGGCAAACCTCCCAAGCCCTCGCTCCTCAGAACACACTGTTTTTCCTGGCACATCCATTTTTTCCATACTTGAGAATGTCAAACAACTGCTTGCTGCATGGTTGCAGCAAATCCACTGTGAACATTGAGCACACAGCATATCTTTCTACCCCTCCGTCCAAAGATGGAAACTTTCATTCAAAATGGAGGGAAGCAAAATACATGCTAAAAAAGGACGGAAAATATATTCTGGATAACCTACGAAAGCCTTGATAATCATTTCCTTAGAGTATGTAGGATCAGGAAAGAACAATGGAAATGCGCACACGCACACACACACACACACACACACACACACACACACACACACACACACACACACACACACACACACACACACCTATTAAAGCAAAGTCACTTTAAGGGATCGGGGAAAACTGCACGTTATAGTTATGGTAAGCATTTTCAATAAGGTTGATCTGATGGGAAGAAAAGGCAGTAAAGATAACAAATATATTATGAACTACATCTTTGATACCTACATTGTCTTTTACATAACATGCTTCATTTTCACATGAACTCTACTGAGGGGAGACTGCCTGCTGCTGGCTGCACATATTACTCAACAGTAGGCGAGCATTTCATCTGCTGGGACTGAAAAAAAAAAGAACTGAAAGAAAAAAAAAACTGCAGAGAAAGAGAGAGAGAGAGAGAGAGAGAGAGAGAGAGAGAGAGAGAGAGTGTGTGTAAGTGTGTGTGTTTGAGAGAATGAGAGTGAGAGTGTTCTCTCTGAGGGGAGGTGTTGTTTATGGCTGCATAGAGCTGCAACTAGGGGAGAGAGAGAGAGAGAGAGAGAGAGAGAGAGAGAGAGAGAGAGAGAGAGAGAGAGAGAGAGAGCGACAGATAAACAACAATGCAGAGGGGAGGGGCTAGCAGCGAGCTAAATGGGTTTCTTTGTGCTCAGTTGGGTTTTGATAATGAATGCTGACTGTATGTAGGGGTTAGCCAAGGCCATTTTCCCTCAGAGGAAGGGAAGATCGGTTGTGCCGCTTTGACAGTCCAGCCAGCCATTCCGCGAACTGCTTACATAAAGAAGTCAAATGGGGCAGGAGATACCTCAGAGTGGCCATCCAGCGGGTCAGAAGGGGCAGCCAGCTCAGGGTGGAAGGGACAGGAAATTGGATATGAAACGTCTAATTATGCAGTATGGGGGCTCATATTTGGTTTTAGGGATAGCCAAGTGGGGGTATTTTTAAAATGGCAAGTCATCGCCAGTGTGACAAATAGACTAATGTTTTGATAATTTAACTTAATCATGCATTTCAATTGTACTGATCTTCCACATAAAGAGAGATGTTTTGAACCCATATTGGTAAACACTCCATTCAGGGGGCCCTTTTAGAAGGAAGGTACAAAATATTTAAGCATTTCCTTGAAAATAGAACAAAATAAAATGGACTACATATAAATTGTACTAAATCTAACTTGTCATAGATGGATAAACACTCAGATAAATAGCTCCTTTGTCTACACAGGTATGTTCTGTCAGTCTTCGGTGAGCTGTGATCTACCCTATACAGGCTGCATGAATTAAAGTATCAGTATGACAAGCAGTGCAGCAATGCAGTGTGATAATGGCGTAAGCCAGTGTTTCTCAATCGAGGTGCAAAATATCCTCACCGTGCTACAAGTCTTACTGTGCGTTCAGACCGAAAGCGATTCAGGCTACACGGGCAACGGAAGTAATTGACTTTGTATGGAGACAGACGATTTCGGCGCCAAAAGCAGCGTGTATGGTGGGCGACGAAACTTGGGCGACTTGGGCAATACAATAAAGTTAAACTTCGGTTAACTTTATATAAAATGCGCCATGATGCGGTTCGGCGACTACCAATCAGAATGTCAATTTACCGGTGAGACGCCTGAGAAGCAGGATCTAACGTTTGAATGTTAACATCATGGGCAACTTTGCCGTTTTGGTTGCTATGCTCAAGCGATGTTTCTTAGGAGTTTTCGGCAACTCTTGCCAATTTATCGCTTGTGGTCTGAACGTACAGTTAGGTTAAGGGTCAGTGGCTATGCCACATTTATTCCATTCTTCAAAGCAGACATTACAGATTTTACATAAAATATCTAGATATTGCATCTAACTTTGTTAAGAGAAATGGAGTAAGATCACAGATTGAAGTGTTCACAAAAGCAGAACACTAACATACATATTCCACATCCATATTGCACAAAGTCATTAAGCTATGATCATACTGTCACTACTGGTATGATGTCCTTTTTTCAGTCACAAAATACTTCATTAACAAGGTCAAAACAACAGGATTGCCTACCACAATATAACCATCAATAGCCTGGTTATACTGTGCATGTGAAACAGGCCAGTGTCCAGTGTGTAGTGCAGCAAGCATCAGGCATGCTTCAAAAACTCATCAACTCAAAATGGAAGATTGATTGATTGATTGATTTTATTCATTCATTAATCCATTCATTCATTCTTCTCCCAGACTAATGCTGCTCAACAAGGTAATTGGTTCAAGTATGACCAGGAGAAGATGTTAGATGTTTTATTAGACATTCAACTGAATTAACCAACCTCTAGCAGCGGGACATGAATTCCCTTTTTTACTCAACAAATTACTAAATATCCAGCCACCATTGTGAAACTGTACCATGACAGTTAGCGATGAGCCATATTCTGTAAAAGTGCTGACCTTGTGATTAAGTACTACTTAACGAGAAGCACTTTGTACACGTCAACACTAGCAGCAGAATTTATCAGATTGAAAAAAATGTTCTGCAACAAGCCAAGAAGAGGGAAAGACTTTTTCAGCCAAGGACTCTATAGATTTGTGTCCAGAGATTTGTGCTATATTAATAATACCAGGTTAGGCAGTGTTTGAAAAGGATTATGTGAAAATGCTATTCCCTTAGGCAGTGGTGGCCATGTCAGGTCCAGTTTGTTATGTCCCTATGTTTTCACAAAACATGAAAGCCCTCTTCCCCTCAGTGCCTAGGTAATTCCTCTCCTTCTCCATGGTGACATTTTTACAACACAGCAATGGACTTCAGCCCTCAAAACACATCACTTATTTACTGTAGCTGATTGATTCATGAAACATCCATGTTTGCCCTTCATTAAAATGCTGACAAGTCTCATCAATCTGAAAACAAAGGGGAAAAACAACAGAGAACAGAAACTCGTATTTTTGCCATCACAAACGAACACAGCACTCACACAACAACGTGGGGAAGCCACGCAAATTCAACACAGAGCACTTAACCCAACACGGGCAGACGATATTTCATCCGACTGGAATAAAAGGCGGCCTTTGTTGTTGATCTTAAGTTTTCACAATTAGATTAGTGATAAACAATATCAATGCCAGCTGGCAGAAAGGGAGACTAATTTTACCATCTGCCAAGGAAAATATCTGGAGGGTCTCCAATGGACTTTCAAAAGGCAGCCTGTCAGCCTTAGCTATCTGTGAGTGGTACAGGGGCAACAGAGGGGATAGAGATTGAGATTGTGTGGCTGGTTGGTGCTTGAATGTCTCAGCAAAGCCTTAGTCAAATGGCACCTCAACCTCCTAGAAGCCACACAGCTGAGAGAAGTGGGGAAATGGTAATAAGGGCTGCTGGAGCTGGTTTTGGTTTTGCTGCCTAAAAATGTGTGGAGGTGACGGTGAAGGAAAATGAATGGAGAAGTGAGGCTTACAAATCTGTTCTTTGTATTGCACAAGATCTGCGTCACCCACACGACTTTTGTTTCCCAGAAATAATCGTTGTGCCTTGCACTTAGTGTAATGATTTTTCCTGCCTGAAAAATTGCTCACCATAGGGACCCATTACTAGGAGCCAGGGTACATCTGACAAAGTAGCGTTTGTCTTTTTTTGGAAGAATTCACTGCTTCAAGTTGAAGCAAGCCCATCAAATTCAGCAGAAAAAGACAGACTTGTTTTCAAAGTCTGTTTCACAGTGGTTTGAGCTAACCTGACTGGGCATATTTTTTATAGTAGACAGTAAACCCCAAGCCTGACAACAGAAGCATATAGCATGACCTCACTGTCCACAAAACCCAATGGTGTCTTTCGCCATCTGGCAGTCCAGTGTATGTATGTTCTTGTGGAAGAGGGTGTGATCACACACCAGCAGAAAAACCTCTCTTAAGACACACAATGTTTGACCCGGGTAACACTATGTTCATTTTGTTTTCATAATTGTGGTTTATACAAACAGAAATCATACACAGATGCTGAAATATTGAGAATGTTTCAGGAAAGTTCTGCTTTTTGGACATCACCTGCAACTCTAACCTCGACTCTTTAATGTTAATGGGCTAATGCCCATTGTTTCATTTAATAGGGAAAGGAGCCATTTCTCTCTTCGTGCCTGAGCAGGTCTTTTTTTGGATGATGTTCCCTGATCATGTTATGGGTATTTCGTGTTACACCTCAGTGATAGCAAGAGGAAAGTGCAGTACTGGTAATATGCTCCCTGATCTCCTGTGTGTGTGATGATGTAATCAAGTTGGAAAAGCAAGCAAGAAGGTTATTCCCTGGTATTGAGAATCCCCAGTCCATGGTGTGCAGGGAGGGATGGGAGGGGGCAGACAGCTAAGGAGCCAGACAATAACCCCTCTGTTTTGCTAAATGGCTAGAGTCCCCTGTGGATGAGACTTCTATATCAGCTCTCTTCTATCCGTATGCCCAGGCAATACATTAAGCTCTCGGCGTGGAGAGGCAATGGTGTAGTGCAGCATGCAGCATCGTGATTATGTGTAAGGATTTTCATGATGTCTGTACTGACTATGTCTAAAACTGTACACTGCAATGTGTACACCATTACTAAATCAAGTTGTTTTGCTCAAAAAGGGAATAGTAGGTTTTGTGGAACTGTTACGTCACAATTTGCAATGCACGGTAATCAAACATACATTATATATTGCCCTGACCTTGTGAGTTTCACTTAGCAGAGAAAATGCTTTAGATTAATCCACACAATTATGTCTAGTCGCCTTCTGATTTTAAAGCAATTTTAAACATGAGGTTCCAAAAATATGAGTGGAAAAAAATATTTTTGTGTGAGCATGGAAGTGGTTTGACATTTAAGCGTTGGAACAGCAACCAATTTTATTTTTGAACCTTGCAATTACAGAGCCCAAACTGCTGAGCCAGTCACTTACCACATTATGATAGATCTTTACAGATGATCATGGCATTATTTGTTTGGATGGTTGAGGCAGAATGACTTCAAACGGCAGATAAAGAGGTATTATTCCCCATCTCAGTACATGCCTACAACATTGCCAGAAATAGATAATCCATTGGGGAAGTGAGTATTTATCAAATAATGCAGGTTCTATTTAAGGTGAAGCTCTAGGGCCAAAAAACTGAAGTGTGAGAAAGCATCAGTGCATCCCTTTCCTCTTCTCCTCCGTTGCAGCAGTTTGCTAAATCAAATGCGCCAAACCTTTTTGAGGGCTGTGTGGAAAGAGCTCAGAGTTGACCTTGATGGTGAGGTCAGCGTATCCTCGAGCGGTTGGGGTGAGGGGGGAGGGGGGGGGGGCAGCAGAAAATCAATCTTAAATGTGGTGGGGATCAATAACTGAAACAGAATGCTAGAAAGACATGGCAGACAGGGGTGGGATTGTTCCTGCCACCATTGTCAGTAATGTGACCCATACAAAGCAACTATACAGTAGGGGTAGGTACCAATACTCAAATAAATGGTTAAGCCTGCATACAGATACAGATGAAAGAACACACGACAAAGCAGCGTCCTTATGTGGTTTTGTGTGGCTTGGGTGTGCACAAAAAAGAGCACTACTATGCTAAAGCTGCTGATATTTGCTAGAGAGATGTGGACATGATGGTACAGGGGGAAAAAAATGTTAACTAGAAAAGCACTCAAAGTACAGACCTTCACCAAGGCAAAGTGGTCACTGATACAATATAAATTCCGCATACGTACACTATTTTTTGGATCTAAGAGGCTGTAACTTGCTGTGAAGTTGCCAACAATCAAACAAACACACAGACGGATCGACAAATAGACAGAAAGAAAGACAGTTGATCAGTATTTCACAGATGCTTTTATCCAAACTGACACAGACCTTTAAAGTGGCCTAATCGGTCAGTAGGCATACTTAGTCCACCACACCTGCAAGTAGGTTAGTTAGCCTACTCAGTCAGCGGAGCAAAGCTTCTCCTGGCCGCTGCCAACAATCTGAATCGGCATTGGAACCATTAATCTTGTTGCTCAAGGTCAAAGTCCTGTCGGTGGGAAAAAGACCAAAAACATTTTTTGCAACACAGACAGAATAGCAGCCAACACTAATCGGTGAGCACATAGAAAGGAAAACTCAATTTTCTATGCCCTTATTAGTGAGATTTACCTGCCAGATTGCTACTTGGTCCATGTTGGACCAAATTTTCCTACTTTTTCCAACTGAAAATACTGACCGACACTGAAAACAAGGCAATTGGGTTGCATCACCCCAAAATATCAAAATAGCTTAACATATTCTGAAAAAATGTCACTGCAAAATTGCATGTAAGCTATACTGAACTTTGCTGTAGTATCGGAACTAGAAGATTATCATAACGTAATTCATTGCACATATTAGCATATACCTAGCTTGACAAGCCAGACTGTTTCAATGACAACATATAATGTATAGTCTGGCCACGATTGAAAGACCGTGGCTCAATCCTGGAGGCGAAATCTTTCCATGTGGCTCTATATAAAATAGGATAGTTCTATGACCACAGCCATAAAAAGCCCTCTCTATTACTCTGGCAAGCTCAATGGTGTTTTTTGCCCCCAACGACACCTTCCAGGCAGCACAGCCTAAAAGGCACAACCCTTACCCTTACCCTATTCCTAACCCTAACCACCTCAACCCTCATCCTAATCCTAAACTGAGTGAAGTGGTGCCTTGAAGGCAGTGCTATCTGGAAGGCACCATTGAGGGCAGAAAATACCAAAGACACTCTGGCTACGACCAATCAGAGTAACGAACAAGCAGATTCAAACAACACTAAGCCTACCCAGTGCGCCCAAGGTTTTCTTTTCAGCCTGTACTACATCTATTCATGTTGTATTGTGTTGTGAAAAGCAGCCGTATAGAGTGCTGCACAGAGGTCTTTTTTAAATTAGCCTCATAGATTTTTCATTCTGTTCATTTTAATATGAAATAACATAGTCTTAGTAACATCTGATGTTTTGTATTGGTTTGTAAATTAAGCTAATTAAAATATAATATTTATTTGTGCTGGTAAAATTAACTGATTAATCAAATCCAAAAAAATGAACTCAGATTAAAAATATTAACTCAGATTAAACATGATAGATATGGTTACAATTTCATGGCATGCATTATGTTGAATATCAGATAGAAAATGGCTTGGTTATCAAGTCAAACTAGACAAAGATTATGGCCTAGCTCCTGAATGTCCAACAACAGCAGAGGGTTGATGTTTGGGGAATCCGTTGGGGTAGGGGATAGGTGTGAATTGCCACATTTGAGAAGAATAAAGCCAGCTATTTAGCATCAGGGTTATCCAGGGCAAAATAAGGATCCAACCTATCCTTGCATCCAAATTCTTACTGGAGGAAATGAGTTGCGATTAAAAGTGATTAATCACGATTAATCATTGCAAAATATTGGGTTTAATCAGATTATTTTTTTAATCGTTTGACAGCACTAATATTTATGTAACGAGAGAATAACAAAATAGCCTAAATCTTTGGTGCAAACTTTATGTATTTTAAACCTTTACCTCAGACATAAAAAGTTGACCACTGTTTGAATCTACTAAGTCTCCTGTAATGATTCCATCTTTTCCACAAATGTAAAGCTGTACAGATCAAGGAATCTTGAAATGGATTTTCGTCATGGATGTTAAAGTTAGTTGTTCAAGACTAAGGAGGGTATTTTGTGGTATTCATAACAATGCAACAGAGAAAAAAATCAACAATAACGGATGGACTGCTGGATGTAGAAGAGCATAAAGAGTATACTTCCTATGAAGTAATATGATAATTATTTGCAAAATAATCAATCAGAATTGTGCAGTGATAATTTATGATTGACACATGCAAATACCTTCTGTCAAGACAAAAATGTCTTACCACATCTATATCCCAAATCCACACACCATCAGAATGATAATTTATTGCTAGAGTTTAGGATCATGTTCAGGTGAAACAGTCCATTCTCATCAAGCTTCCACCTCCAAGGCCCCTTTGTGGTTTAATGTAAACTTCATACTCAATTACACCATAACATTTGTTTTTCGTGAACAATGAAAATCTGGTCGGTGCAGTTGTGTTTGGACTTGGCCAAAGGGAATGTGCAGAGAGAAAGATCTGGGCACCTTGTCAAATGTCAACACTGACCCTGAAATCCCCAGCATGTCTCTTTGATTAAATCTGCAAAAGCATCTCCCACAGAGAGCTAGACAATCTATCTGGGAGCCAATGGTGTCGTGTGGAGATACAACCTACCAAATGATTCCTGATTCTGACAGAACTGTTGGAGAAACCACTGCTAGCACACATTCACAGAGGGGCACTGCTCTTATCACTCCATCTGCATTCTTAAAGGTGCAGGGAGGTTTTTTTATATTAACAAACAAAAATAGTATATTTTCTTTTCATTTCTAGACCATCATAATTCAATCCATCCAATAATTCAAATGATGCTTAAGTGTGAACAAATGTCTTGAATGCAGGTTTACAAGACAAAATAGAGAAAGATAATTGCACCACTGAATACATTAATAGAAATAAAATATATTGGCACCTTTTTGACGCGATATATATTAGACAATATATTAATAAAGAAATGCATATTTAAAGTTGATTAAAGGGTAAGTACCCTTTTAATCATGCTAATTTAATACTATACAACGTGAAAGGGATAATGAATGACATGCCGTGGAGAATATTGCACGTTTGAGGTGGTAATAAGGCTTTTATGTGTATAGTATTGTATACCCAAGCAATAAAACAAAACACAAACAAACGTACAGATGAGACTCATGATGGACACTCTGTAAACTCATGTGTATGGGCAGAAGATGTGCCTCCGTATTAGAAATAAAGCCCAGCCAGTTATACAAGTCTGCGGTAAAATAAAGGCCTGTTCCTTATTCAATTAGAATAAAAACAGGACCATGACCACTGTTTGAGGAAATATGGTAACTGTCAAAAATAACAAAATCTGTTATAGGTGTAAATTTCTATTCTCCTCAGTAGCATCCCTGTTTTGTTGTGGAAGGATGAGATGGAGAAGCAGAGATAAACAAACACAACCAATGACAGATGAGCTCCGGCTGAGAAAAGTGAAAACAGTTCAAAGCAACTGTAAGAAAGAGGATACAGGAAAATAGTATGTGGAGGGAATAAACAAACATAAAAATAACAATGAAACACAGAGAGTGAGAGAGAGAGAGAGAGAGAGAGAGAGAGGAGGGGGGGGGGGTGGGGACAGAAAGTATGGTGTAGAAAGAAAGATAGAGGGTGCTCAAAGAGCCATGCACATCTTTACTGGAGTCAGCTGCAGCAGATTTGAACTGCCTGCTCAGCAGGGGCTATTTTTAGCACATGGAAAGAGGCAAAACTGAACCAGGAGCACTGCAGATAACAGGGAAATTTATGACTTCTAATCTCCCATTACAATGCGGCTGATTACTCTCCAAATGGAGATGTCTCGCTCTCCCTCACAGGTATCAAATTCCTCCCTTTGCTGCAGTGTTCAGTGGGATGCTTTTATTTTACACTACTTTTCATATTCATACATAAATCCCGCCTGGAAAATGGTCATGCTGAACAAGACAGCATCAAAATGTGATGGATGTATCCTTGGCAGTTAAACTGGGCATGGGTCAAGTGAATAGTTATAAACACTGGTGTCAGTCATTATTATATTCTACCTACCTCTGTAGCAGACTAGAAATTACTCGTCACAATATCTGGAACTTCAGCCATCTACAGACTAGCCAGCATTAAATGCTTTCACATCCTTTCAAGTCATGCAAAGTGCCTGAAACCTATCCATTGTTTCGAAAACCAGGTTTGCCTTCTGCTTGATGCCAGAATGACTGAGAATATAATTCCATGTTGCATATTGGTTTAGACAATAGTCACATTTCATTTTCTGTCATTCTTTCTCAGTACATCTTGTGACTGCAGAAGTGTAGAAGTGTTAAGTTTTAAGTAAGAGAAATAGCAGAATACTACAATACGGCACTTTTAAGCAAGATTCTATGGGTGAGATGCTAAGTTACCCCAAAGGATTCAATGATACTAACCTGAAGCTAAAAACACCACCATTAGAGACAACGGCTTGAATAACTGAATACTTGTTTAACTCTTGGGGTGGTGGAAAATCAGTAACTTGGCCTTAAAGGTGGCACACTCCTTAATGGATATACATCAACATAAGTCCAACTACATCTTAATGCTGCCATTGACGATATTGACCATGGCATCTTGGTACACAGGCACAAACACATCATAGGCATGAAAGATTCCGCACTACCCTGGTTCAAATGTAACCTCTCAGTTTGTTCATCGTAGTTAAATCAAAGTTAAATTTGGTGTACCGCAAGTCTCAGTGCTAGGCCTCTTGTTATTCTTCCTCTACATGTTATCCGTTGGGATCAATTATAAGGAATATTAGTTTCCATTCCTATGCAGTTGACATCCTGTTTTCTCTCCATGATGATAGGCTGAATGTAATTTCACCTCACCACCAAAACCTTTCATTCTCATTTAGTCTACAATATTGCAATGGTTAAAAAGTTCCTCCTTTGAAGATGATGAAAAATTAATATATGCTTGTGTCACCTCCAGGCATGACTATTGCGATGCTCTTTTCTCCGGGTGTAGTACAGCTAATAGAATTGCAGTAGTGTGATCCCTCACTAAGACTAAAAACACATGTAAATAGAATCTAAAAATATATGCATATATAAATTTTATCTCCCCTATCCTGCGTCTCTGCACTGGCTCCCTGTTAACAGTCAAATCGACTTTAAAATAAACCTCCTAACCTATAGAGTCCTCAATGGCTTTGCTCCAGCATTAAAGACCTAGGCCTACTTGTTCCTTACTATCCTGCAAAATTTGTGGATGGCGGGAGCCTGGGAAGAGACCCCTGGGTGTCCCATTTCATTCAAAAGAAGAAAAAAAAATTAAAAAGGGAAAAAAAATAATATGAGTATTGACCATTAATGTGAAAACTCTTTGGCTATATATTAGCATAAGTACCCTGCAGTAAAGTAAATTTAGAGCACTTACAGGTACAGTACATCATGACAACATTGCATTATGACCAATGTCATGGCAAGGCTTTACAACACAACATTCAAGGCAAAACTACAACATACAGACTAAATCCTGTTCACTAATGTTCACTGCAGCTCAAAGATGAACATAAGGGAGCTGAGCTATTCCCACATCTATGGAATAGCATAACCCTCAGACTATTTCAAATTGGTAATAAAAGATAGATATTCAACAAAAATATAGGCGATTGGATTGGATTATTAGACAATCGTAATCATGATACTGTACATAGACAAAACAAACACACACACAAACACTCGAACAAGTGTGACATTACCATGTGTTCAAATAGAACAGGGAGGAGTCTTCATGTATCTGTTATCACTCATTATTTTTAGCTGTGGCTTATGGATTACACAACCCGTGTGAGTGTGTGTGTGTGTGTGTGCGTGCACGCGGGCTCCAGTGATTCAGGCTGTCTCTCATCTCCCATTAGCCCCTTCCATCCTTGTCCTCCTCCTCTCCTCTTTGTCTTCTATGGCCCCAGTGGCCAGTGTCAACCATGAGATGACAGCTCAGCCTGTATACTTTCCCTCCCTCCATCTTAATTACTCTAAAAATAACCAACTGTAGGGAAAGGGTGGTAGACATAATGCCGGCGTGAGTGCTCCATTATTTCTCTGAAGAATCCCTCTATGCCCTCCCTCCTCTGCCATTCCCTTCGAAAGCTGCAGTCAAAAACAATGTTTCCACAAGTCACTCACAATTTTCAGGTTCAGGGAGCAAGACGCTTGGTGAGACATTTTCCCCTGGTTGTCTGTCAGTTGCTCACAATTTTATGTGCACTTACAGGCTGCATGGACAATGAGGTACTGGTTTGCTCACGTAACCTGTGCTGAGGTTCAGTGACTGTCCATGTTTCAGGTATTCTGGTGCTTTTACCAATACATTTAAAAATAAGGAGAAAGATAGGCATATTTTTGTGTACTATGTGCATGGTGTACAGGGATACATCACAGACAATGACAGTTTGTTCAGGAGGCAATTTTTTTTCCAAGATCCTCAGTGAATTTATTCAACTGCAAATGCATCTCACACATTTCTGTGAATTCCTTAAAAGCCAATGACTATTTTACATGCTTGAATCTGTAAATAGTAATATCCTAACATGGAGGGAAAATCTTAACAGAACATTACAAATACGTTTGGATGGATTGGATTGGTTATTTTGTTGAAAATGACTAACAATTGGTTTTGAAAACAAGTGACATAAGTGTCTATGCCCTTACACTGGCTCACTGTTAAAAATCGTATTGCCTTTAAAATACTCCTCCTAGCCTATAAAGCCCTCAACCGCCTTGCTCCAATATATATTAAAGAGATAGTTGTTCCTTACTACTCTACTCAATCTTTAAGATTCCAAAATGCCACTCTCCTTGCTATTTCCACCATCATACCCTCCTTCCTCATTGCTACTTCCCATAGTTAGGGTTGATGCAAGTGTATCATCCCATCTAATGTGTCTTATTGGGAAGGACCACCTCTGTTGTTGCCTTCAGCCATGGGGCATGGAAGCCACTGACCATCCCTGCTGAAGTGTTGAGTTGCCATGCACCATACCCGAGTTATGCCGCTATAGCCTTGTGCTGCCACAAACATCTCATGCCATACATGTCATGCTATAGGCTAACACTCTCTCTCTCTCTCTTAAGACTGGAGTATGAATTAGGTTACTGGTGTCTGAACATAGAAATGCAGAAAACTGCCTGATAAAGAGAGAGCATTTAAAAGGTTCTTTTGCTTCCTCTGCTGAGTGTCATGCCTGCCTTGCACTGACTGACATCAACTACTCCTGAACAGACTGCCACCAACTTCAGCAATAGATGTAGGAAATATTCATACCAAATGAATTGTATGCTTTCATAAAATACCACAAATGACATTAAGAGAGCATTCAATTTTATTTTCAACTAAAATGTGCTTATCAAAGTGGTGTCCTCACTTTGAGTCAACTCCGTCAGTATTTTTTAAAATCCTGAATAAATCAGGCAAATTATGTTAAACTGTTTACCACAGGCCCTCTTATGCACTTCCTATTTTTGGTGGATGCAAAAGTAGCACAGGTGAAATTTCAAAAGTTTGTTTGCTATAATATTTTGAACACACAATGGGGATCTAATTGCCGTCACACCTTTAATTTGTCAACACCGTCAGTTGGCTATAATAACCTTAATTATAAAATATGAAAGAAATATTGCCAGTTTTATTTAGGTTGCAGAGTCAGTTGTCTACTGGGGAAAAGCCAGGTGTCTTCAATTTACAAGTTTTGAACAGCAAGAAAAAAAGTAGCAATTTTGTCAACTCCGTAAGGCATCAACTCCATTAGATTTTGGTCAACTCCGTCAGATTGTGCTAGCTGACGGAGTTGACATTTATGCTAATTGAGTTAAAATGTTCCCCTAAAAACTATTTTTGCAAATAATAACCATAATGGACAACATCAACTTCACAATGATGCATTTCCAATGCTTAATTTTTCTATTTTACAGTTTTTTTGTCAACTCCGTCATGTTCGTCAACTCCGAAAAAAATGCTTTTCCAGCTTTTTTTAGAAAACAATGTTACTTTTTAAAAACATTATTGTTCTAATATATTAAACACCAACTGAGACAATTGTATGTTATTAATCTGCCGAGCTCAACTATTTAAGAATGTTACTCAGAACAAGTAACTTATAGTTGAGAACAATACAAAAAAGAATTAGTAAGTTTTAAGTAATAAATATACATTAACTTTTGAAAAATAAACTGAATTCAAAATAACCAACTTATAGTGGCGCAAATACCCTATATCATTTAACATTATTTTCTACAATAGCATTTTGTCTATACAACAATTAAAGGCCTCACAGTAGCCTATTTGACCCAGATTTTTTTTTTAAGTGGCAGAAATGGGCTTCCATATTGAGCTCCTCCTCCGTCTAAAATAATAGCCTGACAGGCCAGACTATCACATAAAATGTACAGAGTAGCCTACGTCTAGGTTTCTAAGCTAATAAAATAATTCCATTTAGGCTAAGCGACCAAGCCAGCCAGGGAAGGTACACGTGAACAATTTGAAGAATGAAAACTCTGTGAGGCTGGCGCGCAGGTTTTAGAAAAAAGTTTTCTACCCTCTGTATCGGAGTCCACTAGAAACGCAGCTGTAGGGGTTAAAGCAATTAGGAGAAAACAATTTCGAAAACCTGCGCGGCAAGCCCAAAGAAATTGCTTGCTTTACTAACAAGTTTCTTATATGACATTTTCGACCATTTAGATTGAAGTTAATATGCCTGCCGTTTGCTTTAAACTGCGCTTTTCTTCAAGTCCATCAGGTCTATACATAAATCTCTAAAGTGATTAAGACTGAGTATGAATTAGGTTACTGGTGTCTGAACATAGAAATACAGAAAAAACTGCCTGATAAAAGAGAGAGCATTTAAAAGGTCATAAAGTTGAGAGGTATGGACAACAAATAAAGCCCTGAAAGATATTTACACAACAGGCAAAATGTCTCATAGTGTGCAGGTGGAAAGATGGTATCAGATACTACCAGAGGACTCCAACATCAACTAATCCCACAGCCAGGTTCCTTTTACTGTTCAGCGGCTAGAGCACCATAATTGTGTAGTGAATATTAGTGCAGAATTTGTATCATTATGCTTTCCAATGATTTAAGAAAATCATCAGGTGCTTTGGCATACCGCTCATAAGTCCACAGATTGGGTGATATTTTTCTTTACCCCTTGCACATGATCCATCATCTTTATTGCCCTTCCACAAAATAAGTATGAAATTTGTTCATAAATTAAAATGAGCTGCAGCTGGGTCTTGGATCAGAAATCCTCCTCTTTATATCTCTGCACCATCCAAATAATATCCCCTCTGACAACTCACAGTTACAGATTCAGATCATTCATCCTACCCAGGAATCCCCACTAGGTCTTGGGTGTTGCTTAGATTACTAATGTCAAGCAATTAACAATGCTTATGCAATGCCACTGCAAAACTGACTCAATGTTCAGCCGTCCTTGGCATACTCCAAATTATGTTGTGAGGCCATTTCACAGGTTCTGATAAGGTTGCTGATAAACTAATGTATATATGTGGGATAGAATACTGTCACAAAACAGTTGAATGAAGTTATAGACATGGATGGAAAAATGATGTTACCAGAGCAAGCAGTACAGCAATATGTCAGAGATAGGGCTGCAACGATTAGTCGAAATAGTCGACTAAGTCGACTATAAAAATTAGTCGACGCAAAATTTTGTAGTCGCCTAGTCGTCATATTTTATTAGGCTAATATAACTTGCATGTTAAAAGTTGATTTTCATTCTTAGTCTTATAGTCTTCCAAAACCAAGGAATGTAATATCTTAGGCGTGTACACTTGTGTGGAATGAGGAATAAGTCCTATTTCATGATAAAGCATTTGGGGACACACTGACAACCTTGAAAGAGAAACATATCTTTTTACCGTTTTTTGCTCCCCAAAACAAGACGTGGGTGCCTATGGCAAGCCATTTTAGCACCAAAGTATGGTAAGCCAGTCAGTAAAAATGCTACTTTAGATAGGCTTTCAAAGTCAGGCTACTGGAAACAATGCAGGTGATAGTGGTTGCAAGTAAACACACTGCTCAATTTGTAAAGATGATGATGATGATGATGATGATGATGATACTACTACTTGGTTTTGGCTTTTCCCCCTGATTTAAGTACTGTTTAGGGTGATTTAAAATAAAATCCAAACAATGTAATATTATTATATTAAGAATATTAACTCTACTAAAAACTAAAAGAATAATCGATAATCGTTGACTAATCGAAAAAATTATCTAAAGATTAGTCGACTACCAAAATAGTCGTTAGTTGCAGCCCTAGTCAGAGACCATGTTCACTGGTATAAATGAAAAAGTGAGTTAGTTTAAAGTAAAGATTGTGATGGAATGGAATACATTGTATTTGAAACTGGGACAATGCACAAATTAACATTAATCTTGTAATACAAGAAAATATGTCTTGGGCCAGGTTAATAGCAACAATTGCTAATTTCCACCTGGGCTACAACTGATCAGAACTGATCATGAAACACATGCAAGTTGATGCTAACAGCTCTCAATCAAAGCTTTTGATAAAGATTTGAGTTGACCACAGTACAGGGCAGAGAGAATGCACAATGCAACAAATGATTGCAGAACAGTGAGCCACCATATTCACTACTTCAATTCAATCTGATATTTTTATTCACTGAAATTATTAGGCAACATAAAATATCACAGCCAAACAAAAGTATAGGAGAGAGAGATATGTATTAAAAAATTACTGAGTATATTTCACTCACATCACTGCATAAATGCATTGATGGATGGATAGCTGTTTTCATGCACATGAGCTAAAAGAGCAGCAACAGACAGATTATTTAGATTTCACATTGACAGGCAAGAGAGTCAGAAGACAGGGATAGAGAGAACAGTGTTCCAAAGTGGGCAGGCAAAATAGAGGGAAAGAGTTAGGCCCTTTAAGTCTGATACTCTGACAAATGTTATGGGCCATTAATTCCCGTCTAATGCTTTATTTTGACCTCTTAGTAATTCAGCTGTAAAAATGCATTGTTTCATCAAGGTACATTTCAGAGTGGAAGGCAGGGTACCTAAAATCACTAGGCAGTTAAGAGTTAATTCAAAATGTTTTGTTGATTTTAGAGACTACTAGTGTCAAGCATGTTCACTAATGCTTGCCAAATTATTGCTATGCCACCATAGCGACATTTACAGAATTTGGCTGATTGTGTTGTGTGACAGGTGCACCTTACCCTGGCAATGCCATCCTACGTACTTACGTTAAAATAAATTTTACCTCCGTACTACTCTGGACCAGCCCGCCTACTTCGGTTCGCTCATGTTTAGCCAATCAGCACACAGTTTAGAGCGATGTCTCTTAACTTGCCTGAACACGTTCGTTATTCTCCGCCCTACTTTCGAATTACCTTTACAAAATTGGTACATGACATTAACATTCATGATCTTGAGGACTTATTGCCGCTACGATGTCAAAATAAATTGGAATTAGCTAGCGATCTGTTACTGCTGTATGCGGAAGTGAGAGCCAGGTGAGAGGATTCGTCATATCCAAACGGAAACATGTTTCAATTGCATTGTTCCAGACTGTGACGGAGTCAACAGTCGGCTTATTAGTCAGGCTAGGTGCACCTGTCTTCTCTGAATGAATTATTGCTACTCCGGTGGTCTGGACTGGTCTAATCCAACACAACATACACCTTGGCAGGTGGCAATGATAATTCAACACATTTGTTCTATGTTGTTCGAGTTCTAATTTTATAAGATCAATGACACACAAAAATGAATATGCCTTAGTATGGCACAGATTAATCACATATCATCAATATTGCCACGGTAAAATGAACTTCAGTCAACAATGTATATAATAGAGGTTTCCCTTAACATAAAATTTACAGAATCAGTTTTGCCCAATATATGAGTCAGACAGTTAAAGTTAAATACTAGGAGCCTGGGAATATTGAAAAAATGGACACTGACTGCTTCTGCATCACCTCCATAGCCATTATATCAGTCAAATCCCAGCTGAAAACAGCTACCATCAATGCAATATATTATATTTCAAAGCAGAGTAGAACACATTTTCATTTTATGATGAAAAGTGAAATTATCATTTTTTACAGTTCCCCGAGTTGTATTCATAGCTTGAATTCGATTTCAGCCCAATACTACTGAACATCAACATTGAATTATTTGATCCCCACTCTCTCACACCTCGCAAGAACCGTTCACTCTTTGATTTGCTGTAAGCACTACACAGCAAGCCAGTAAATCTAGCTAATTTCAGAGCCCCAGTTTGCTCCCTTGGACTGGAGTTGCTCTGACGAACAGATGAGTCCAGTCCTGGGGAGTCTGAAAGATGTCCCCTCATCGCTTTATCAGGCAGCCAAGGCACTGACAGCAATAAATGAGAATAGGAAATCAATGGCAGGCTGAAAAAAGCATTAAAATGGAAGTGTGCCAATGGCCATTTTAAGACACTGATGTTCTGGAACATTTGAGCAGTCTGCAAGGTGAGGAAGAAGAACATTAGAATATTAAATGAATAAAATATGACACCTCGGGATTGTAGCCAAGCCTGAAATGAAGAAAAATGTAAAGTGCACTCTTGTATCAGAGTGAAAGAGAGAAGCTATGCCAAGCCAAAACCAGGGACAATTTACTGCCTGGCCTGTTATAGTGTACCTGTGTGTTTTTCGCCTACTCCCCTTTATATTTACAGAATTGCCGCTCCAAAGAATGTCCTTCTCTGAATGACTCGTTTTGTCCTTGAATGAGTAAGCCAGTGCCAGAAATCTAAAGTTTTCTTGTGGTGAAGAATGGCAGTATTGCAAAAATAGAGGTAACAATGGCCATGCTTATTTATTTTAACCTTACATTAGATACATGTATCTACAGTACATAATATTCCAAATGGAACATATGGTTTGAACTTGTATGTATGCTGAAGGGAAAGAGGCAAACCTCCATGTTACTAACACTGTAGAGATAAGTACAAAATCAAGCAATGCATCAGTAAAATGATATTTGCAAAGAGGACCTCAATAACACATCATTATGATGGTAATGTGGCCTGCCCTAGCACATTATTTCAGTAACTACTTCAACTGCATGGTGCTCTGTCTGCACTCCAGCTAACAGCTTGCAGCAGCAGCAAGAGCATTTGCCAAGTGTAAAGGAAGCTTATATTTCCCATGTCTTAAATAATGGCAATTCACTGATAGCTGAAGATCGCCTCCAGTCTGTGTATAACTACTTGGCTAAATTTCATCGCTACATTTCAGCCACATTGATTTGGCCGTCTAGTTATTTTTTCCATTCTCATTAGATCCTTTATAAAAAATCTTTCCCTATGGCTATCGGAAAATGTTATGGGCAATTTAACCAAGTTATCCATAAAAACCCCCAAACTTCTAAAATTCTAGAATGTCAAGCTATGTTGGTAAGAGATGTTTGCAATCAGCATTGCAGTGCCTATGATGGAGATACCCACTAACTGTGAGACCCTGTACTTATGCAGACAGTAATTGCCTACAGTAATCATTCAGCCTTTATCAACGTGTAAGTTGACACTTTCTTTCAGAACTCTGAGCCTAATTGAAAGTGGAAGAAAAACACCATCTGAGAAATGGTGCATGCATGCTTATTCATAACAAATTTCAGCAGAGCCGATTGATGTTGTATACCACAAACCAGCTTTTTGTTTGGATAAGTGCGGTTGTACTGAATATGCTGTCTTCTTAGTCAGAACACACAGGCCAATTCTACATTGCCATCTCTTGTTCAACCCTCTAGATCAAAATGCACAATATAAAAGCTTTATGAATTCTATAGCGGTTCTACAAATCCTCAATATAAGAACTGTCCAAACTTGTAGAGCGGCCTGAAATATGGACGAATTATCCAACTTATTCTAATAGCAGATCATCCACATTTTAATCTTATTCTAATGTCCAATCATCAGATGTTTCACATAGGCCTACATTTCCAAAAAAAAATAAAAATAAAAAAAAAATAAATTATGATAACCATTCTAATCAAATGAATCACACTTTCTGGCATCCCTGTTGCCTATAAAATATTTAATGCACATTAAATGCACATCTGGAACATAAAGTAGAACCGCTACTTTTATTGCGTTCACTGCATCATGAAGAAAAATCTGCTTACCACACGGTGTCATAAACATGCACTAACACATACACGCTTTCACAAGCACAGAGGAAGGGAATAGTTTTGCAGGTTTTATTTTGATATGCAGACTCGCAGTGAGAACATACAGTGTGAAAAAGGCAGAGCTAAGACATTCAGTCTCGCACCCTGTCCTCACATCTTTTGTTGGTGTTATTCACCGACAACCTCACTGACAGAAAGCTTGTGAATGTAATGTAATATATTTTATAGTTAGCTTGCTGTCGTCATAAAGAATTATGTTGCTGGCCGCTAGTTCTATTTGATGATTGTATGACTAGAATTATCATTAATTTTCCCTATATTATCATAGTAATAGTAATAAGACAATTTGTTCTTTAGACCTGGAGGATGTGATCTTTTACACATTTTGGAGACCAACATGCATAATTTAATTAGATGTACATGAAATGCTACACTAATCTCTGTGATGATATTGTGTTTGAGGAAATGCTGTAACACGATTTTTATCTATGCATTGGTGAAATTATTTTTAATCTGGCATTTGGGGAATATGACACAAGTGTCAGTGACTGATGGTGTGTTGACACAGCACAGCACCAGACAAGAGCAAGAGAGTGTGTACCCTTTTGCTGTTACAGAACATTGATGTTCAGTCCCCCAGACACATGGTGTGTCAGAGCAGAGATTAAACAGTCATACCTCTGGGAGATCTCTCACCGTCAGGACTAAGGAAATGTGTCTGCTGATAAAGGCTCTTGTCCTGCGGATTTGCAGTGGAGGGGAGATGAATGGTGAATTCCCTCACTGCCGCATCATGGGTAGCTCGGCATCCAAGCCATGGCATTAGCCTCCTGCTGTGGTGACCCCATCATCCCCAGCCAAGTTTACTTTCTCTAGTCCCTCAACAGACTTCCCACAGAGCAAACCAACCCAAGTTGACTGAAAAAAACCCTTCTAAAGCTCTGCCTCTACCATCATACATTTAGTGCTTAATCAGAATGTTTCTTATACTTCAGAAGATATAAAAGATATTTTATGAACAGAATTCAAAACAATATGAACCTTTTCCTAAAATGTTATTTCATCCAAAGCATTCTATGAAATGGCTCAGAACACGAACCGCTAAATTCCACAAAAAGATTATCTGTCTCCAAGTGTACTCTGTTACCCTTTTCAATGCTCTTCAAAGTATTTGCTTGGTGGGTGATGATGGAGGTTTGGGAGATTCCTGTGAAGCTAATGCAGCAAAGTAAAGAAAGAGCAAAGCCAAGAGGCATCCTGCTTGTCTGAGTGTCTGTGTTCAGGCATGGAGTGAACTCTGATTTAATTGCATATGACAGATCCAGGGCATAGTTCTGCTATCATAAAAGAGCACTGAGTGCTATTGATCCTGGTATTATTGCAGGAGCTTTGCAGGCTGGCCTGATTAACAGTGAGGCTCTAAAACCAGTCAAGCAGGAGCAGAATGGTTGGGGACTGCGGGATGCGCCACTTGAGACTGCTGGGGCAGAGCCTCAAAGAAAAAACCTCCAATCTGAGCTATACTACGTGAAGACCAGAAGGGTCAATTGTAACATTTGCTGTGACATCAAAGCTGTTTTCACGACAGTGAACCACTGTTGCTAGGGTTTCACTCAAATTCGTACAGTATTTATTGCAATCATTTCATCATGACCACGTGATTCATCAAGCTGAACAGGAAAAGGCAATAGAAGATAGGAGGAAGTGAAAAATATTCTCCTGTGCCTTTGTGATTTCATTTATTGCAGAGGTTTAAATCTGGTAGTAACAGACATTACAAAGACAACTGAGTCCATAGTCCCAAAAGGGAGTTTGCAAGTAAAAACAATGGTTAAACTAAGAAATGCATTCGAGTGCAGACCTCCGCCAAGGCAATATGGTCATTGACGCCCCCTTCAGTTCTAGCGTTTTGAGATGGACGTGATAACTGTCAGTAATGAGGTACTCATTGAAAAATTCCTGTCTCTAAATCCTGATCACCACCAAAATTTAATGGGTTTAATGGGTTTTCCTTGGCCAAAGCCACAGCTTTTGCCGCAAAGTTGCAAACAACTGGACGGAGAAACATGCAAACAAATTCCGGCGAAAACATTCAACAAACCTCCTTGGCAGAGGTATTACTAAACTCTAAGGAAATTAATTGAAGAGCATCTATACAAAACCTCAAGATATTAGTGAACTACAATCATTAAAGCAACGGGTTCAAAAAAGCAAGGCTAAACCTCACTGAAATCAGCCAACTACTGGACTAGTTCTCACTGAAATGACTTTGACCTCTTCAGGCCTGGAACAATCATTGCATCATATGCAGAACATCCATAGAATCCCTCCTGTTAAAGAGCATTTGTAACATAGGCCTATTATATTACTATTATACTTAGACTTGTTTTGCTTAAGATTCACATCATTCTATGGTTAGAAATTATTCACTTTTCACGATGGATCTGCTTCATTCCAAAGAAGTTCAAGTTCAAGTTGCATTGTGAACAATTTGTTTATCCACATTCATCCACATCAGGGTCCTGTTAGTTCTGTTAGGAAATATTTTCCTATACTGACGGGTGGACAATACATAATCCCTTATGCATTATAGGTACCTATTTAGGTAAAGCAACCTTCCTAGAGCAATAGTGCAAGTCAATGCATTGGCTGTACTATAAAGTTCTTAGAATATCTGATGACATTTATATCACCAAGATGACCTCAATCTGCCAGTGTCAACCCATGCATAATTTAGTGTCTGTTGCACCACAAACTGAATGGTGGGTGAAAACTAAAGCCAGCATAAAAAAGACCAGGAGATCGCCCACAAGGTATTACCCATCTTTATTCATCTTACTGTTCTTATTTAAATGATTATTTGCTTTTGTTTTTTTTTTATTTGTGGGAAAAATTCATTGCTAACACTGAGGTGGCTGCAGACAACAGTTTGCAATAAATCTGGCCAGCAACAGACAAGCCAGTGCCTAATAAATACAAAATTGCTGCTAACAGCAGACTGCTCTGACAAACATTACCTTACCTCTTTCAGGCCATCATTTTAAACATAGCCTATGAAACATGCCTGGGATTTCTATCTTGTCTTTGAAATTCCAGATATCATCCCCAGGGAATGGATCTCCCAACATCTCTGGCTGACTGACCTATGCCTGTTCGCCTTAAATCTCTCTGTTAATTACCCTGACATAATCTTCTAATTTCAACATCAGACTCAGTACCATGGAAAGCAGTCATTAATCTCAAAACATGGCATAAGCCATCAGTGGCAGTTAACACTGTGTCCCTCAGAGTATAGATTTACTTGAAGGCTTAGGAGGGTATAGTGCAACCCTCTATACTTTGCTCTTTATTGTCTCGGGCATTAAAGTTGACAGAAAAACAGCCATAAATCCAGTTGATACAACATTAAAAACTCCCTCTGGTGTGTTTCAGATCTACGACTCAGAAGGGTGTTAGGAAATCAGAGGGCTATATCGTGTACAGATATAGGGGAGGGGAGAAACAAACAAACAAATATATAAATAAATAAATAAACAAATAAATAAATAAACATATAAATAAATAAATAAATAAACATATAAATAAACAAATAAATAAATATAGAGATCAAGAGTGAACTTAAGTAGAGGAGATTCAAAGCATTCCATTGTCCTGCAGGGCCTCTCCAGATTACTCAGCCATTTAATGCCATTCCTGCTGTATGTCCTTACATAACACCCAGCCATGCCTGGCAATGTCGACTAAAAATACTCCACTACAGGATGCCTGTGACTTGTTACAAAGCATTGTGGGTACATAGCTACAGGCTAATCACTTTCAGTTTACAATGGAAAGTAAAATTAACTTGCATAAAATGCGAAAAAAAATAGTCGGTATGTCAATGTGGCACCATTTCATCATTGTTTCATGTGTCAGCAGCCATTCTCCTTCATATTTGAATGATTCTGTCATTCGATTAGGGTGTGTTTGTATGTCATTACATGGCTGAAGTATCTACAACTGATGTGACTTGTTTAAAAACAGAGAGCGCCCCAGTGGGGAGGAGCAGAGAAAGAAATCCTTATATAAGACTGTGCATATGGCCACTAAGATCATAGAGAAACAACAACCTTTAATAAATAAAATACTTAAATAAACTAGAAAAGCGCTCAGAGAGCGCAGACCTCCGCCAAGACAATGTGGTCACAGATGGTGTTCTGGATCACCGATCACCACCAAAATCGAATCAGTTCTTACTTTGCAGTACTTTGAGTTATAGTGGTCACAGACACAGACTCACACACAGACACACGCCAAGCAAAACATAACCTCCTTGGCGGAGGTAATAAATAAATAAATAAAACTGTTTGTCATTTGTAATGGTGCATCGTCAACTTACAATGTACAACTACATGTAGATTGTGTATTAAACAGTAATGGCCTTCACACAGAGATAACAGAAAGGTATACCCAAAGGCTAATTGCCTCCCAGATTGCCTCAATAGCATAGTAATCAACTAGTCAAGCAAAGATCATACTAGGCTTTTAACTTCTCTAGTCCAAGTAGTTAATTCCAAAAATAGATCAACTAGTCCAAGCTACTGCTCCTTGACTTTACGCCAAAACGAGAGTAAATACCAGGGTAACACTTTATTTTATCTAATCACAACTCTCTATGTGTTTAGGGCAGGCTTCGCCGAACACAGCGCTCTTTTGATTTGGTGCTTAGATCTTGTTCATTCCTTCGATTGGCCATAGGCTATCCTTTTGCGTCCAGAAGTAAGTAGTTTGAAAGATAAAAGCCTTGTTCAGCCCACGA
Organism: Sardinella longiceps; assembly: GCA_027497455.2. NCBI lineage: Eukaryota > Metazoa > Chordata > Actinopteri > Clupeiformes > Clupeidae > Sardinella > Sardinella longiceps. The sequence continues at coordinate 3,263,036 of JAODXP020000022.1, read as the reverse complement.
TTGAGTTTATGCCTCGATGCCAGACTATACACTTCAATGATATCGGATGGCCTGCCAGGCTACAAGTCTGTAGCTTCTTAAACTAAAATAATATGTAGGAAATCTGACAGTCAGCCTTCAGAGCAAATCATAGTACAGAATCAGTCCAGGTTAAAGTCTTCAATGACCTCCTCAGACATATAGGATAACAATATCTATCCTACTAGATCTTAGTGCTACCTTTGACATTGCTGAACATGGCATCCTGGCAAGCTGGGTCATGTTAGGCCATGGGTGATCAAACTTGCTTGCAGGCTCCATACTGAAAAATTCACCAAGAGACAATGCAAAATTAAGAGCACCAATTAATCTGCAGGCCGCCTACTGCTACACCTCTACAGATGCTATTGACTAAAAATGTTGCACCAGCACTGAAAATATGTGTGGCAGAAATTAGCCCCTGGGGCGTAGTATGGTCCTGTGTTAGCCATCAAAGCCTGGATTAAATCTTACCCCTCCAAATGTTCCCAGTTTTTACACACTCAAATCATGATGCGTAAAAGTAAAATATGGTTTACCCCCAAAATATGTTTTACCCCAAGGCTCAATATTAGAGCCTCTTTCTGTAGCCAATGCCAGGACAAAGTCTATCCTTTTTTAATTTTTTTTTCTGAGTAACTAGGGAGTTGCGGCAGTGTGAATCAATCGTCGCAGGTTGTTGCAGGCAGTTGCAAGCCATCGCAAAAGATTTAACATGTCAAATCGCAGTTTCGGGGTTTTAGAACGTCCAGGTTTTTAGAACGTCGCAGCTCGTCTCGTCGTGGATCTTTGGTCTTGAGCTACCTCAAAGCACTGCAAAACAATTGTATTGTTTCTGGCGCTGTATGAATATAATTGAATTTAATTTAACTGGTGACAACTCGGGGCTACCAAAAACTCATCGATGGTAAAAGAAGTAGGCAGAGGGACTTTAATTTTCAATGGGAGGTGGTAAAGCCAATTTGAGCAGGTTTTCCGTTCAGCCATAGGTCTTCGACTAGAAGCTTGAAGACATTGTGATGTTGAGCTGATGTAAATAAAAAATCCTGGACATTCTGGACTGGAAATTCATATCACCATTGAATCGGGACGCTGAAAATGACTAGTGTTTTCTTCCAACCCGTTTGTTCCACAGGTGACTACTTTCTTATTGTTGTGTTAAAGCATTTAATTTATTGGTTCCATTCTATTTGTGAAAATGATTATAAGCAATATACCAAAAAGTGCTCCAGGAAAACATCTCCTATCCTATATTTAAGTCAAATATGATTTCAAGTAGTTTAGACAAAACTTTGGGCTCCATACAGTATATGAAAAAGCCTTTTTTGTACATACTATGCAAGGTAAGCGCCATACTGAGCCATACTTTTTGCCAAAGCCCTTCCTCCCTGAAAGAGGATATCCATGTATGCCATCCACAAAGGTTCCACAGTTCCACAAAAAGTACTTTTTAATCCCGATGTGTATATCAGATGCTTGGCCCATATCTACACCACAGCAATTTTTAAATTTAAACACATTATTAAGGGCTTTGCTGATCCAAGGAGCTGTGCCAGACTACATTCTGCCTGTGGACCACATTGCTGAAGTAGACGCGGTACTTGGCTTCAGCCAATTATAGACTTCACAGGGCTCCATGGGCTATTCCTGGCAAGCACACTGGGTTTCTGGAATTCCAAATTTTCTCTGTTTTTGTTTGAACAGATATTATATAGAGCCACTCATTAGTTGTGGTGTTACATTCTATAACTCCACATAATGTTATCAGTAATGTTTCATGAATATACACTCCATGATCAGCATTTTAAATAAAAAGCAGATATGCCCTCTCCATCAGCAACTATTTTTCTGTTAGTGACATGTTTGTCTTTGCCTTTGAGCTTACATTCGGCACCACCCAAACTCCCCCTCTGAAAACATACAGTTTGCTCATTTCCAGTGACATTTAGATTAAAATGCACCGCTTTAGCTTTGGTGCGGTACCATAAAGTTCATTTGGTTCGGTTGTTATATAACCAAAAAATATGAAGCAGAATGATTCATCAGTACAGCAGCAAAGATGATGATAAAAAAATCATATTGCATAAACTGAGTGTTGAAGCACTGAAATAAAAAACATGCAGATATTAGTAGCATCGTCTTAAGATAGCTCCAGAAGTTGCTCCAGAAGATGTGAGCTGGATTTCAGCATCTTAAACTGAAAGCACTAGAACAGCCCTAGAAAAGCACTCAGAGAGTGCAGAACTTGGCCAAGGCAATATGGTCACTGACGCCCCCCATTTTATAGTGTTTACAGATAGATCATAGACATGATAACTCTCAGTAGTGAGGAAACCTTTAAAAAATTGCTGAGTCCAGATCCGGATCATCACCAAAACGTAATGGATTCATGCAAATTTTGCCATAAAGTTGCTAAAAAACAAACAAATGGACAGACAAATTCTGTCGAAACCATAACCTCCTTGCCAGAGGTAATAATAACAATGATAATTGTTTTACTTTTATATTCTACAATAAAAGCAGCATCTGTGTAAGTATCTGTGTAAGTACTTAGAACAGTTATATATGTGTCAACAGTGGAGATCTATAGCTGTAAATTTATACGGGTTTTGCTCCTTTAAGGCTAACCTGACATCGGGAGATACATCAGGAAATTATTACATTATCAGTTGGTAATTATAATAGCAGGAGTTTTTGCCGTCATACAGTTTCATACTAACATTTGTTATTGGATCAATTATACAAAGCATTATGTAACCTTTATTGGACCAAATAGGCCAAAACAAGATGATGCATAGACTCATATTTTCACAGCCAGTCCTTCCACACTTTGCTTTCCTCTTGTCCGGATTAAATCATCACCCAAATGACTGTGAACTATTTTGGTCTGAGCAGTGAGAAAAACGAGACAGTTCTAATTGCGCCTTCAGCCACACCAAAGAATGTTCAGGGTCTAAATCTCTCATTGCCAAGTTCTATTAATGGTGCAATTTTTTAGCACTTTCATCTGTAAAAGACAGATGAGCCCTGTGAGGGTTTGTCAGATCCCGTTTAGTTCTCTCATACTTCCTGTCTTGACAAAAGTGAGAAATCCCAGACATTTTACCACCTGACCCATAGCAACTCGTTACACCTCCCTCTGATCTTTTAAAATCCTAGATTACACCCCGTTAGTCTCAGTTAAAATGCATATCAACAAACTAGAAAAGCTCTCAGAGAGCGCAGACCTCCGCCAAGGCAATGTGGTCACAGACACAATATAAATTCCAGATCATGTTCCAAAATCGAATCAGTTCTTGCTTGTCCAAATACACACATGGTCCGACATTTCGTCCAAATCCGTGCAGTACTTTTTGAGTTATCCTGCTGACAAACAAACAAACAAACAAACAAGACATACAGACAGACAAACAAACCAACGCGACCGAAAACATAACCTCCTTGGCGAAGGTAATTACAGTATAGACAACAAAAGGGATTTTCAGTCCTTGCTTTTACTAGTCATTAAAGGCAAAGACTTAGACATCTGAAAACTGCTCCAAAGGATAAGGGGAGACAAGATGGTGTATGCTTTATACTCTGTTACTTTTTGATGTACACTAGAGGCTCACACTTTTTTGCAACAATTTGCTATTTAGATTGGATCCAACTCTCCTCATTTTCTTATAACGCTGCTTAGTGTAAATGTTGAGTTCAGTTCTTAAAGGTGCTGTGGTCAACGGCTTACGTAGTTGCTTTGTCACGCTTACAGTGGCGAACAGGTTCAATCAGTGCCTTCTACCCTCATTTACGTTCAAAAAGGAATGAATGACAATGAGGGACAGACCTATATACTGTAACACTCAAACAGGCCTAGGTGCACAGTGCACACTGCGCCACCTATAATACACACAAATACTCAGCTCCATGTGCATCACGCTCACAGGACAGACATAATGACATTCTGTCACTTGGTCATGACACTTTAATCTATTCAACAGGAATACCAGGCTGTATCTAACCCAACATGCAACTCAGTTCCTGGTTCAGACCTTATCTCTCGTCATGAGTACTGCAATGCACTCCCAACAGGCCTTCCAGGTGTGCCTGTGCTGTGAGATTGTTACAGATGATCCAGAAAGCAGCTGCCCATCTTGTTCTCTGTTCATTGAGGTCCACAGGCTACCCACAGCTGCTCACATTAAGTTAAAAATAAAACAAAAAAAACATACGTTGGCATACAGGGTTATTGATGGATCTGCTTCCGTCTACCTTAATATCCTTGTGATATCTAATATACATATTCATTTCCTGGCCATAATCAGCTGTCATGGCTGTATCAGTATCTCTGTCTGTATCTTGCATTAACCAGTTTTATTCTCAAGTACTGGGCCTTTCCTGGATCTCCTATCCAGGACCCAGAGCTTGTAAGCTTCATGAGCTTCGAGCCTCAGTCTTCACTCTCAAACAGAGCAGCCACATCATCATCATACATGGAGCAGCAATTTCTGTTATGCTCCTCAATCTGACAATGGACATACTGGATTTACACAGAACAGCTACTTTTGTCAAATAGAGACTCAATACGGCAAAATGTGTAAATTTGTTCTGTGTTATTGTTTTCAGGGTCTGTGTATCATAAAAAGGTCAGTTTTTTTTTTTTACAGTGACTCAGAAGATTAACAAGCTAGCAGGGGAGATGTTATTTTTATGTTATAAAAAGTGTTACATTTTTACAATCCACATAAAATCACTTTACTTTTTAGAGTAGGCATATATTCATGCCAAGCTTGCACACATTTGAATTATACTCATGCGTGAAGGGCTGCATACATGAACAGTATATGATGGCATGCAAGAGTCCCAGGAGTTTGAGGTGTGACCCCTTAAGACCATAAATAGGTTAATGGTGAGGGAGTTTAAAGTCAGGCCGAGTGTGGTCATCTATTTTCAGTGGGCTGTCCAGACAAATAGCATTACTGAGGCTCTCAATCTTAAAAGAGTACCCTTAAGGTACTCTAAAAGGTTAAGAAAAAAAAAATCTCAATCTAATGCTATCCATACCAGTAAAGCATTACATGCTACAGTACGCAGGTATCTGATCCCAACTACAAAGTAAAGGTTTTAAATGGGCTTTTTGTTCCAATAGCAAACCAACAGATCGTAGCCTATTTAGCAGAACACTTCTGTAAGGTACGCAATGCATTGGTACGTACAGTATTACGCATGTAGTCAGAAAGCACGTTGGGGCCAAATTGTTGTAACTAGGAAAACATTGGAGGCACACAATACATAACATACTTAAACACTACACTGTCAATTGATATTCAAAATTCGACTATATTCAAATACTGTAAATATTGTAAAACCTGCGCATCAAGCCCACAGAAATGGCTTGGTTTTCTACCAAATTTGTGTATATATGCCTTTTTCTGACCATTTAGGCAGAAGCTAAATAGCATCGTTTGTTTTAAAGAGTAGCCTTAGTAGTAGTAGTAGTAGTAGTAGTAGTAGTAGTAGTAGTAGTAGTCTTCCCTTGGCAACCATTGCCATCGGTCAACTAATGTAATATCAATGACCGAACTGTCTTTGCTATGCCTTAGAATAGTGCAACATGTTGATGGCAGCACTGTGAATGGAAATATCAGAATGTTAGATATATTCCAGTTCCATCTGGGTGCAGGCCTTTAATCATGTTGTGCCCAACCAGATGAATGGTTAGAATATTCGTGTAGCCTGGGAATTCCTATGCTCCGTTGCACGCTTATTTCATTTCACTCTGCAGAGGAGCATGGTGACCATGGCGGTTTTTCTCGCCAGCTTTCGGTATCCAATCGCAGAACAAAAAGGGATTTGTACGGCCCTCGATTGCATTTTACGTCACGTAGTGGCTCTGGTATTGGCTCCGAAGTATGTACAGACGCTATGATAGACATTCGTAGCGCCCAATAAACTGCTATGGACAATTGTAAACGATGCTTCCGCTACGAGAAATGCAATAGGTAGGTCCCCAGACTAAATATCACTTGTGATTTTAGTTTGGCATTCGCCAGGCTAATATTCGTGCCTTTTTTAGAGAAAATATTCGAACATCATTTTTGAGCAGCCCTTTGACAGCCCTATTAAACACCATACCCACTAGGATAGCAAAATGAAGGCCTACCTGTTCTGCAACACCTATCTAACATAATGGTCTTTGTCTGGTGCGGCTGAAGTAAATAAAGGCCCTGGCCATTAATTAAGGAATCACACACACACACACACACACACACACACACACACACACACACACACACACAGACACACACACACACACACACACACACACACAAAAGCAAGTATGAGACTGAAACAACATTGAGACACACACACACACACACACACACACACACACAAACATTACAATTTTTTAAGACAAAAATGTCTGTCATCTGCAGAGACTAATAAAAAGTACAGTACTAGGAAATAAGGACAAAAAACAGTGGTTTCTTTTCTCATTCCCCCTGCAAGCCTCAGCCTCTTTGTGAGTCTAAATGCTGATCTACTCTGAAGCTGGTTACAGATCAGAGTGGGAGGGGGTGAAGATCGGGGCCCTATAATGAATCCTGCAATGCCCTTGGCCACAGGAGGTGTCAGCACTCTTTTGCAGTGTTTTATGTGTGTGTGTGTGTGTGTGTGTGTGTGTGTGTGTGTGTGTGTGTGTGTGTGTGTGTGCGCCTGTATGGGGGGTTGGGAGATGATGAGGGGGGGCGGTAGAGAGAGTAAGTGGGTTGTATAAATGTGTGTCTGTGTGTATGTGCCTGAATGGGGGACCATGGCAGAGAGGCAGAGAAGTTACAGTGCACTCCCAATGTGACAGCCCCTGCAGGTCCATTAGAGCATCTCAGGTAACATACTGTGACACAGTTCAGTGCCTGGGCTCTCCCTGAAGGCTGCGCTTCAGACTGCTTCTGTTTCATTTCTTTTTTCTTCTTCTTCTTCTTCTCCTCCTCCTCCTCCTCCTCCTCCTTCATCCTCTTGAAGCCTCCCACCCCCACACTCCCACCTTTTTTAACAGCTTGGCCGCCACTGCCACTGTGCATCATAAAAATTGCGGCGCCAACGTGTAGCCAGAGAACATTATCAGTAATTACTGCTTAAATGAGACAGGGATGAAAAGTGCTCTCTCACTGGAACACCGTGTTCTAGGGCAGTTATGGAATAGATAATGGAGCCTCATCATGGCAGCAAAAAATCACTATTCCAGTCAGTGCAGTACCCCTGCGTCAGCCTCCAAAGCCCAGAGCAACCACCCTGGTCCCAAACATTGCTGATGGTTAATTGACATGGATTGAAGTAACTGTATTATGTTGCCCTTTCGCCCGTTTATTTTATTTGTAAAATTGCCTAGGCTTAGATGAAACAAGATTTCACTGGTTAAGAAATAGTGTTTTTGTGGCAACCCACAAAAGATGACCATCATTGTGCCTAAAAGAATAGAATGTACAGCACTTAGCAGATAATCTACTCAGTAAAAACAAGTATGGTTCTGAAGGTCCTGAACAAACGATTTTCATACATGATTCAGAGACAACCAGCAGCATAAACCGATCCAAAAATAGAAGGGAAGAGAAAAGGACAGGTGTTCAGTGCACTGTGGCAAAAAAAGAACTGAAGGGTGTAGGCATCTTCTTTACCAGAAAATGTTTAGTCCCTGAGTACATTTAAAATATGTTCTCTCTTGTAGAAACACTCGTTTTATTTTAAGACTTGCACTTCCAGTGAGCCACATTGGAGGTTTTATTGGTTTCTGCTGCACATAGGAGCACGGGTGCCCCCACTTTGGTGCCCTTTCTTAACAGTCTCAGTGTGGGTATGCAGAGTATGACGAGGACCTGGAACACAGCAGAGCCAAACCACAACCCATGTGGACAAAGACCTCTAAGGATGTCTAAAGCATTCGGGGCAATATATATGGTAGGGATTACTATGCTACAGCACTGCAAAACAAGACCACAGCACAGCTTTGTTACTGGTCTAAAGGAACAGCTATCTCAGTGTGAGTTCTCCGTCTCCGCTAGCATACTCTACGCAACAAGCTATCCTGCCACTGTCATTAAAAGTTAAATACCCCAAGGTCTATTCAGATGTTTGGTAGTACTGAGGGACATGGAGTCAGCCCTGCATCTCATTTTCAATTTCCTGTGCGGGTGATAAATTAATAATTCATGGGATGATCCTCTCACCTGCAACGATCTGTGCCACAAACAACAACGACAACTATGCATGCTAGGCAATCATTAACGTAGAAGAATGAAGTAAAAAAAAATATCTGATTTGTTGCATGATGAGTGAAATTAGGGAAGGGGAGGTTAATAAACCTCACAGTATATAACGCAAGATGGCTCAAGAGTCAGTGTCATCAAAAAGATAAAAGGGAAGAAACAGTCATTTTTGAATGATCAGTCACAACATTCTCCTTCAGAGTCCTGATACATTGTATATTTACATGATAGGATTACAGCATCTACAGTAGCAACCTATTACAAACAATGCTGAAATTATCACTATTTTTCCATGATGTCAATTTTCTGCCACCCTCCCTATTCTGCAGCATGCAGCTACATCAGAAATGTTAATGGCCAGTCTTGGGCACTCATCAGCATTGCAAATACACCCATGCAAACGATCTTCATAAGGTCGCAGAAAACTTCAGCAGCAATGAAAATTAAAATCAGCTTTTTGCCCCTCATTGAAGATGGCTGTCCCTCCCTGCCTCATTATGTAAACTCAGCATGTATTCCATCACTGGATCCTTGCGGAGACTGACACTAAAATAATGACAGTGCACATTTTTTAAATGGAGTGAGCTTTCAGAAAATTATTCATCAATTCAGGGCTTCCGGTGTCTAGTCAGATAATCACTTCTACATGATATTGCAAATGTGTGGGGGTAAACACAGAATTAACACTGCAGATTGCATGTCATTTAAAAAACGTGAACATATCTTTCAGGCATAGGACCTAAATCTATTTGCACTTCTGTATGAAAAAAAATCTACTATCAATCTACTGCTCCAGTTTTTTTATTATCATTATTTATTAGCATTATGAAAATTCCAAGAGAGACTATTGCATTTTGTTGTCGTGCAAACACCAATTAAAATAAAGAATCTATCTATCTGATGCAATAAAACAAGAAATCGCAGACAGTTGTACCAATATCCTCAATAGCAATAGATGGAGTAGTGGTAATGGTTCTGGTCATGATATTAGCAGTTTAAACTAAAAGTGGCAGACAATACAAATTATGTGATCAAGTGATTGCAGTTTGGGTGACCGAATGAGAGGTTTAAAATATTTAGTGGAATCACTGAGTAGAGAAGATCTTCTAGACAAATAAATGAATATGGGTGGGCAGAGCAAAAGGTATATGAGAATGCTTCAAGTTTTTCGGTGAGCACTGACATTACCTCTGAAATAACTGTAGGCTACACAGCAGAATGACAGTGACACACAGAATATAACCAGCTCAATAATTCCATGATCTTTGATATAACTGAACTATGCAGTGCAGTTCTGGTAACCATAGAGACTGATACAGTGAAAGAAAGTACATTGACAAATAAAAGAAGAACTGACAGAAAGGTAGTGAACATGGTAATACATGATACAGTATCTCTGGTAATACACTTGTTTCACACCTGAACATTCCGAGGTTCTAAAAGCATTCCATGGTAGTAAACTGAACATTCGACCATTGAAATGCATTGGATTTATGCCTCTTTCTGACTTGAAAAAAATGGGTAATAACATTTCAAACCTGTCTAAATTCACTTTCTTTCAAATAATACAAATTTGAAGCACACAAATTTGGAGGTCCTGAATAGATAGGAGTGGTTTTACATTTATGTGCATGAAGCTTCAATCTATTAAGGACCTCCAAATTTGTGTGCTTCAAATGTGTATAATTTGAAAGAAAGTAAATTTAGACATGTTTGAAATGTTATTACCCATTTTTTTCAAGTCAGAAAGAGGCATGAATCCAATGCATTTCAATGATAGAATGTTCAATTTACTACCATGGAATGTCGGAATGTTCAGGTGTGAAACAAGTCCATAGCAGCAGGTCACCTCAGATGGAAGTTGCTATGGTTTTATCTTCAGCTGATACATGTATTTAAGTCATTCACAGGGCATAGACCTGCAGTTCAGCGTCACAAAGGCAGGACTAATGGAGACACACTTATTACAGTACACTGTAAAATGGGAGACAGCCAAGGAGATAAAAAAAAAACATATATATTGCGTATACCCCGTTGATGAGTGTTACTTTGTGTAATGCTTGTGTATATTCTGAATACATTTCCAATGCTTGGCTCACACTTACTGCCTACTGATTGCTGACTGTCCTTCCTTGCGACAGCTGCTGCTACAGTAACTGCTGCGTGAGGAGCCTGTAAATGCATCTAGTGCGTGCACCTTTAAAAGCTTTCTACACCCCCACCCCAGGGTCCAGAGATGAAAGCTCTTTCCAGCTGATGGTATCCGGCAAGGAATACTTATGTGGACCTTAAAAATCTAGATGTACTGCAATATGGTAGCATGCTTTTACCACCTGTGCTCTCCATGCCACACACCTGTGTGTTTTCTGTATAAATACATTTGTGTGTATTAGTATAGAACTGCACCAGTCCAGGTGATGCAGCATGCATCCAATGACTGAACTGGGGAGAACTACATGCTGGACATGACCAAACTTGCATCACAGCTTAAATGATTACTAGGATGGAAAGAAGAGATGAGGTCTCAGGAAACCTTGACCAAAATAAGAGCAGAAACCTGTGATAAAGCCCATCCATATCCAAAACTGTGATATGACCATCTATGATGCTAGATCTAGCAACAATACGATGTGAGTGTGTGTGTGTGTGTGTGTTTGTGTGTGTGTGTGTGTTTTTTTTTACGTGTCATGCAGAGTAGGCTACATATGCTGCTACAGTACTAGGGTGGCCATACGTCCGCATTTCGTGAGGACAGTCTGGGTTTCCAGCCCTCTGTCCAGACCAAAAAATAATGTCCTCATTTTTAGACGTTTGTCCGGATTTCAGGTACTTGCTTTCTACAATAGCAGTACCCATGATAATAACTAGAAATGGGAGCCTATATTAAAGATTTGGAGCAGTATATCAGAATATTACAGGGGAGCGCCAGCATGCTTCAGCCTACATGTTGTTATTAAGTGACTCTTAAGTCACTTTCATTTGGTACAAAAAATGATTTAAGAAAAATCTGTGTGCAACTGAGCAAGTTGGCCCACTAATATCAACACTACAAAACATAGTAATCATATTCTATACTTTCAAAATAAAAGCTCAAATATGCCTGGATATCTAAACTTAGAAGTTCTTATTTTTGCAGGCTCATTCAATGTAAACAAACCTGAATAACTTTAGAATCCACAATGCAGGTGTCTACTAACTACAGTATTAGGTGACCTTTCTCCAAAACTCCAATATAATCAAAATATGTAATGTTTTAGCTTCGTTTAGGACCGTCCCCAGAAATCGGGGATGTCTTGTCACCCTAGTCTACTACATATGCTACAGTACACACAACCTACACATTGTAAGAATAGCATCTTTATTATGCATTTGCATGAAGTCTGTGTGTGTGAATAGTGTGCATGTGTCTGATCTGCTTCTCCCAAACACAGACAATTCAGGCAGTGATTTAGGGGGAAAGTAGGTCATCCACGCCAGCCAGAAATTATGCAATGCAGGAAAAATGCGGCTTTGGTCACCCAGGAGCTGTGAAAGAAGACAGCTCACTGCTCCACAGCAACAAACACAAACACACAAATACACACACACACACACACACACACACACACACACACACACACACACACACACACACACACACACACACACACGGCAAAAAGCGAGTATGAGAATGAAACAACAGTGAAACCCTGGCAAGGAGACCCAGAACGCCTAATGACCACAAGAGTATTTATGTGACAAGAGGGCCATCCGTCCCTGTGCTGTCAGGGAGCCCTGTGGCAGTACAGTGCTCTCTGCAAACAGCCCCCAAAGTGAGGGAGCGGGGGTGGAAACAGGAGGGTGGAGGGGGCGATCTGTGCCATGCAATAGGAAGCCAGCGTCTCAGGGGGGACTGTAATTCTTCAGCCAAGATTGCAACAGCACAATGATAAGTGAAGTGGGTCTCTGCACCGTTCCCATGGCAACCAGTCACATGGCTTCTGGGAAATGCCAGCATGGACCGAGCATTATTACATTAGTAGCAAGCAGCCCTCCCACCCTCTCTCGCTCCCTCTCTCCTTTTCTCTACCACTCCATTTTCTCACTCTCTCCCACAATCCTTTTTTTGCAGTGTCTCTTGGCAGTCTCGCTCCACCCTTCTTTCACTCTCTCTCCTGCTCTCTCACTCATAAAAACACGCGCCAAATCTCTCTCTCTCTCTCACTCACTCACTCACTCACTCACTCTTGCTCTCTCACACCCACCATCTTCCTCTCTGCTTTGCAGTCCTGTCTCATTTATTCTCTGCCATGCCCATGGAAACATGCCCAGCACAGGAGTTGTATGGTCTGCTAATCAGAACTGACACAATCTATTACTGGGATAAAAATGCATTCACACTGAAGGAAAACATGCAATATCCTCGCGCACACACATTTATTTTCATGTAGCGACTGAATGTTATTATATGCAAATAGATTCATATCAGTGCTTATTCAAAGAGTTTTTAATTGAGAGCCAAGTTGTAAGGTGGGGAATGTTGTGTAAAGACACATGGAGGCACACACATGCACACACACACACACACACACACACACACACACACACACACACACACACACACACACACACACACACACACACGTAGCCTGAGTACACTTCACCAAAATAAACTCTTCAATTAATGAATCATTGTCTAATTATGCCACCCTGAAAACTAATGGATGGTGCCTGTCTGTGGAGGTTAGAGAGAGGGCCACTGAGCTGGTAGGATAAATTGCGTAATTGGTCATGCCACTTAACAAATGCCAGTGATTATTGCTCTCCACAGACTCTGCCTTGATAAAGTCCCTTTAATCAGACAATCGTTGCCATCATGATGTTGTGGTCTGCTTGTAGACATAGTAATCCTCGAGGCGAGTAAGGTTGTACATGTGCTGACTCGCTTTGGATGAAGTTGCTGCCATTTGAGGGAAGTACACCCTTCACGCTCATAGTATGATGGCAACATTATTATCCAAGTTGAGACATATCATGACCAAAAATTTCTCGGCAATTGTAATTTTTATTGCTAAAGGCATTGCTTTCTTGGGAAGTTGCCCCAAATAGACAAAAAAAAACAAAAAGTAGAAAATAATCAGCTGATTTAGTATAAAGGCGTTGCTTTCTGGGGAAGTTGTCACAAAAAAAAGTCAATTTGTTAAGTTGGAAATGATGCAATAAGCACTAAGCTCTACATTCCACCACAATAAACAGTAAATTGGCGATGCTTTTGTTTATAGAGCTGGAACATAAATGCTATTTTTTGTGTTGTGTGGTAGGAAAAAGCCTCTTAGAATGAATATAAGAGACCTAGGAGTTTGTCCCACTGAAGGCGCTATCTGTGATCAGTGAATATGCGGGTTAAGGAGCCCCCAGCCTCACTGTGCTCTGTCTGCAAGGACTGTGCCTCTCCTCGTCCCTCACTATGTTTTACAGCAGGATGGCAAAAGTGATAGGGAGGCAAAATCCATCTTACTGTCATGGAGCCTACAGCTGTGTGAGCAGCTTTAGCACTGCAGCAAAACACGTATGCATGCGCGTTCACAAACACACACACACACACACACACACACACACACACACACACACACACACACACACACACACACACACAGACTGCTGGGTTTTGCCAATAGGCTTTTTCACAACAAAGAGCTTGACTTGGTTACCATGCCAACAGGACAGAACAAAGACTAGCAGCATAATGCCAGCACTAGTGCGAGATATTCCACCTACAGCTGCTTCTAAGACACAGGAGGCAGCCAATCCCTTACAGTGCTGTTACACAATGAATGAAAGATAAGGATACCCTTATAGAGGACCATCTCCAACCCCCTCCTCAAATGTCCCTACTGCCAGGCCTTTCACTGTAAAATAAAAACGGATTCTCAAATCCAAAATCTTTACAAATGCGTCAACTGAAAGACATTTCACCAAATCAGGCCTATTCTTTGTTGTCAATTTCTACTATAAGAAGAAAAGGTGAAAAAAGAATACAAAAAGCTTTTGTTTTGAATAAAATAAAAATTTCAGCATTCAGCATGCTGAAATCGGCTTAAAATTCATTTCATCATTATTCAAAACAAAATGATGCTTTTTGCTTTCATGTTTGCACTGCCGAGGCTTCCCTCTGTCCAAATCATTATTTAGGTCATCCCTTTCGGCTGGGTCCAGGGAGGCGAGGCGAGGTGGAGAGGATCCAGCTGTAACTCTTGCAGCAGACCACTGCTGGGCCTCCTACCACTCCCAGTGCTCTGCCTCTCATTATCAACCTCATGCTTCTCACTGGAGGCTTGGCTCACCAGTGTATCCTCACTGCCGCCTACCCATCCCCCACCTCTCACTGATAGCCACCACAGCCCGCAGCAGCTGCCAGTCTCTGGTCATGGCTGGTGCCACTGGTCCCACCTGCTGCAGCCAGCCTACCCCGTGCCAACTCAGTGCTGCTGGAGTCTCAGGGGAGGCAGTGCCATCTCAGCGGCTTCTTTGTTATTTAAAAGGTGACAGGCGTGGCCCACCGCTGACGGAGTCGGAGGAGTAATGTGCTGGGTGAGGTGTATGGACAGCACAGCAGAGAGTAAAGGACTCCCAGGGACACGCTGCACTGATAGAGGAGATACTGCTAGCATCCCCATTGCTTTGATCCAGCTCTTTAACATCCTCTGACATAGGCACTCACACACATAAACACACTCGTACGTGCACGCATGCGCGCACGCACACACACACACACACACACACACACACAGGTAAATTATACACGTCTTTTTTCCCCTGACAAACTGTCTGTATCAGATAGCCAGGCTATTTTTATCACCGTCTCTGTCTTCCTTCCCGCTAGATTCACTCCGGGGGGACTCGCAAGTCTTTTTTTCCCCTCTCTCATTCCTTTATTCTTTAAGACAGACAGCAGGGATGCAGAGGCAATGCTTGTCGGTCTGATTGTGTCATTCTCCTTGCGTCTCTCCCTCTCTCTCTCTGCTGGATGGAAAGACACACTGGCTCCTGATGAAAGTGCCCAGTAAGTAGGGCGTTGTTGATGTTTTCTCTATTTATTCCTCTCAGCTGCTCTAAAAATGTTCTGTTGTCACACTGGTGGCTTTCCAAGTATTCTTCAAAGCACAAGATAATTATCCAGTCCCATGATTTAGCATTTCCTCCAGTCACACACACACACACTTGCTGAACTAGTTACTATCATGTGATTTATTCTAAGTGAATGGGTAACAGTAGAAGTCGTTAAGTGCAGGGCAAACCCATGGCGGTTCGTGCTGTATACAATGGGACAAACCGCAAGAGGGTATTGAGTTTGCCACATATGGGGCCGGAGGGCCCCTTGTGGGGGCTGCAAGGTACGCCCCTCTACCCTCCCGCCTGCACTGAAGACTGCTTGGCCACACTCACCAGCCCCCCTGCCTTTCAACTGCGGCCAAAAGATCCCTTTTGCTGAAAACCAAGCCTGGCCATATAAGGCTGGGATAAGAAGCCTTGCCAAAAAAGAATGTGCTTAAAAAAAAGGAAAAGAGCATAAGACCATTCCTCTAATGCTGATCTGCTCATTTCTGCTCCTATTCCTTAAATCTCTCTCTGTATACATACAGTCTGTAGGTCTCCATTTTCTTTTGCTCTGTTTCTCGCTCCCTCCGTTTCCCTTTTTCAGGCATGCGATTTGGTTTTGCTGCTAGTAGTCAGATGGCTGGCTTGTACACCTCACACACGTAAACACTGCAGCTCCCTGGGCTCCTCATCTGTCTTGAGATTCCAGACATTTCCTCGAGCAGGCGTGTAAACAACACTGAGATGGAGAGCCCAGCCCTGGACTCCTGGGGCCGCATGGCTTGTAGTGCAGTAACAGTGCCCATAACCAGACACTTCTGACCCACATATACAATACTGTGTACAGTCTACGCGCGCGCACACACACGCACGCACGCACGCACGCACGCAAGCGCACACACACACACACACACACACACGCACAGACACACTCTCTCTCTCTTTCAATAGGATATATCTTCATTAGCCTATCTTATCTTATCAAATTACTTGAAGTTTAATGCTTGGCATGGAAAATAGAAGAAACGTTTCTTCAAATCTAAAAAAAAAAAACTCTTTTTATGACATAAGAATAATCAAAACAAACCTTCGGAATGGAACTCTCGTTGAAATACTACAAGAAAGTTCTGAATAATAGCACCTTTGAACGCTTTCTTCTTTCTTTGAACGCTTTCTTTCTCAATCACAGTATGATACATACTGTACATTACAGGTTCAGTAGAATATTTTGCAGTCCAGAGAGAGTGTTAAGAAATCCCGCACACTGTCCATTCCACCAACAAACTTTAATACAACGTTTCGGTCATCCGACCTTCTTCAGGTAAAGTCCAGAGAGACAAAGACAGACTAAGACAAAAGGTCCTCACGAGGTAAAGGGAACACTTAATAAGACAGATCTAAGTGGTATCCTTAGCAGAGTATGTTTAAGTCAAAGCCACTAGGGACTCCAACATTGTTCAGAATCAATATGTTATCATTGTGTTAATAAAGTGACATGTTCTGACCAGCTGTCCAATCAAACGCAATGTCGCCAGGACAACGTCAAGAATATAAATGTGGTAAATCTGAAAATGCGTGAGATACTGTTTCCATTCAACTTGAATCGCATTATGCCTTATTCACATTAAAGTTATTCCACAAATTAGATTCATATTCACATTAGAGGGCAGATCTGAATTTGGGTGAGAACCTGCCTAGTGATATGGTGGACTCTTCAAATCATCACTTCACATCATCTCATTGTCTACAAGTGAAGCTTATAATGGTGTTTTTGCCACCTGAATTGGCTGCATTACATTTGCTATATCAAAGTTCATAAGTAGTCAGTTATTATCAGTAGATCCTGTCAGGATCACTAGCAGCATTGCTTAGTGATGACAATGCTCAACGTGGAAATATTTCTGAGAGTAAACAGACTTTACATATTGATGATAGTAAATGCAACCCTTAGAAAGGAGTCCTTTCAATATTAGAACGGATCACACGCACAAGGTTGCATCATGCCATGGTACACAACTAGAAATAAATGAAGGCTGGAATATGGCAGTTATTGTCACACCATGATGTCACGTTTCACCATTTCAATCTTAAAGTCTATTTCCTTCTTTGAATTTGAATGCATGGTCAACACCATCATTTCAGAGGAACCACAGGAACAGAATTTTCCATTAAGTCCATTTTCAACTGCCCTGTTTTGATCATATGGGGGAACATTGTAAATCAAAGCTGAAACCATGTTTTTTTGAGAGTGGAAGGCCAAACCAAAGAGAGTAGATGTGAAAAAAGGGGGAAGGGCAATGAGAGAGAGAGAGAGAGAGAGAGAGAGAGAGAGAGAGAGAGAGAGAGAGAGAGAGAGAGAGAGAGAGACTGTAGCGAGTAAGAGAGAAACATAAACAGTAAGGCTGTCTTTTTATGGAAACAGAGACCCCAAATGGCAAACCAGTGAAGTACAGGTTCCTCTGCACTAAAAGGACTAATAAAGATGATGGAAAGCAGTATGCATACCAATGTATATTCCCACGTTTAACAGAAATAACCCATGAGCGTCCATGCTATAATTAAAAACAACCATCACTTACCTTGCAAATGACTTTCACATTTCCAAATGGTGATTTTACATGAAATGTGTTGACCCATTCATGATGATGGCGGATAGTGAAAAAAATGGGGAAGTTGAGTGTCAAATGGTCAGTTTTAATCATCCCACCCTCCTCAGGCGCCCACAGTCTGATTCACGTCTCAACTGGTACACCTAGTGGCAGAGGAGGAGACACAGACAGAGATGACTCAGTGCCCCCAAGTGGTAAAAAGGTGTCATGTCAAGACGTCATGCTTAGATTGCAATGCTCTGTGAGAGTGACATTTGCAGATGATTTCTGCACTCCATCTGTGTATCCACCAGCAGTGCTTTAGAAATTAAAACCTCTACTTCATATTTATTCTAACTAGTCATTAAACTAGAATAATTTAATAATCAGAACCTTTCAGTCTGGATAATTAGTCAAATAACCTAGGTTGATTGCAAAAGTAACCAATACATGTCAGATCTTCCACTTTCTGAAGCCAGACTTTTACAACTCTTTCATCCACAAACATGCCGTGTCCTCAGTTGAACTGAATAACAGGCTACACAAACAGGTCCACGCTACAAAACTTTCCATTTCAACAATGGAACCTCATTGAAAATACTTTCTTACACCTCCTCTATGCTCCCTTATGTGTATCAATTCCCTTCACATTACAAGCCTTTTTGGAGGCATGCATTAAAGTTGATCTGAATTACCTCCCAACAGCACATCATAGTAACTACTGGTGTTTTAAAGCAGCGGTACCTGCAGCAGTGGTTTGTGTTTGTATTGGCTATCACACTCTGTGGGACTGGGAGGAAATGATGCTGGGAGGGAAATGGCTGGTGGGAAGGAGCTGCTCAAGTTCCCATCAGAGTGGTGACAGACACTTCTTCCTCAAAACAAGCAGGCTGCTGCCCACAAACGTTGTTTCCTTTGGGGAAAGGAGAAAAAAAAAAACCTGTTTTAAAGTCACTCCATGAGACACGAGATGTACAGGAGACACACGCGAGACTTGTGGAGACAGGGGTAAGGTGATCATCTTTCCACTTGTGAAAACTTGATTTTTTTTCTTTTTTTTTTCTTTATGCTGGTTTCATTTGCCTTTAATTTATCTAGTTCTTTAGTGCTTTCCACTTCAACGAAGACACCCACATAGAAAAACCGCTTCGCAATCAACCGAGAAGGATATGATTCAAAGGCTTAAGACAGGCTACCATGACAAGTAAAATAAAGACGATTCAAATTAACTGAAAGAAAAGAACATAGCATGGAGTTTTATATTTCAAGACCTCATATTTTTGGGCATATGATTTCTTAAAGGGTTTTGCTTTCTATTGAAACAGTTATCTTTGAGTTGTAGCTTTGTGAGCAGTGAATGGGTATGTAACACAGGTAAAAAAAATGTCGCTTGTCATTTCTATTTAAAACAAATAGTTTTTTTTTGTTTTTTTTTTTTGAGAACAAGCCTGTAGTACCAAACTCTTACCTCTAGATGTCTAAAGTCAGCCACACGACTGCACTGAAGTTCAAAGCAGGTAACCAGGAAAAAAAAAATCTTTTTAGGCTTCCAAGGAAAGAGTTCAAAGCAGTTCAGAGTCTACCCCCCAAGGACACACCCCAATACAAGAATTAGCCTAGTATTTAGGATACATCATATGTGTACAGAAAATTAGCCTATGTAAGAACTAGGACAGGTCAGATGTGAATGTAAACAATCAAATTTGTTAACATTTGAACAAACTTTTTTATATAAATGATTAACTCTGTTTAAAGCACTTGCAATTTGTAACATGATTTAACAGGAGCTCACTAACTTTTCTGGCTAAAATGCACTGGTAAAATATTCTAAATTTTCACTGGATGGAAGTGTTTATCTCCTAAATCATTTCAAATCACTTGGTTTATTTACAATAGTACAGAGACAACCCACCCTCCTTCCAACATAGGCAACATATGCACACAGCCTGACTAATTTTAAGCATGAGAGAGCGAGTGCCTATGTCTATTGTGCCTGTCACTCTTATTGCACCACGAGCTATGTGAAACATTTTGAGCGCTGTGGCTTAAGTGAGGAGTTAGCAAGGCTGTGGCACCATTACGCTCTCTCAGAAACAGGCTTAACCAACTTAGTCAACGGAACATCTACAGGCAAGTTAAAACAACTGCTGACAGTGACAGTCTTCATCTGGAGATGGGATTATCAAGCAGCACATCTTAGGCAGAATAACAAGACAGCTAAAGGTAGGACAACTCAGCAAGGCTTTAACTTTGCATTTACTGTTTCAACACCAGGTTTAGCCAAATCAATGGAAATGTAGCCTAGGCTAGACAGCATACACCCTCAACACGGCATCGGCCTCCCTTCATGTTCAGGCTACTGGATGGGGTTGTTTTGTGCACTGACTCGGCATGCTGGCTGTGTTTGACCTATTGCAACTATTGTTTCTGGTCTGTGAGCATCTTCCGTCACCAAAGTGACCATTTATTTTCACAGCAGTGGGTAGTAATTTGGAACCACAGCTGCAATCCGATGTGAGAGTGTGTGTGTTTGTTTGAAAAACAGGGCTGATGAGACAGAAAGACCAACAGGAAAAGACAATAGTGCCAGAGTAATAATTTAAGACCATGATTCGTGATGCAACGATACAACGCATACAAAACTAACATGATGTGTCATTTTCATTTGGCCTTTCAAATGGTCACAGCATCCATTCAAATGCATAAGACTTTGTTGTAAGTTGATTACATTCACATTTTTTTCTAACAATGCAGAATGACCCTACATGTACACACTTTTCTATACAGTAAATCTAAAGATAAAGGGAGGAAATGTTCCTCACCAAACATGAACACCTCTTGGTCTCCGTGCATTTCCACACTGTTCAACCTTTATTGTATCCCCCACAACATGTCAGACATTGAGGATGGATGGCCAAGCCATCTTTGACATGGTGGCCAACACTTGACATGACCCTTGCCCTTTGGCCTCTCTACACACAACAGATCCTGATCCCTGTGATGCCACAGTCTAATTTTGGCCAAATGACTATGGCCCGCACAAGCCCCGCGGACAGTATCACTAGCACTCACCCATTAGCACATAGCACACCAGGGAGTCAATGGGACTTCAGCCCACAAGGATATTAGCGCTCCATCCTAACACACGTATGGTATGAATGAATGAGCGTGTAAATTTAGCTGCCCTGTAAGGTTTGCCACCGACTGGTTGGCAATTAGAATAGATGTCTATCATATGAATACAAAACATTTACATAACCTCTGAAAATTGATCTGATTTCAAAGCCTTACTCAAGCAAAAGATGTGCCTCGAGTTGAAACAAAACTATGAATTCTTCATACAATGTTCAGACTGAGATCCTGTTTACATGCACTACATGTCCAAACACACACAAAGTCTGAGTCACAAAAAAAACATGATAAACATAAATCATATTTTAAAACGCCCTCCAAATTGAATACGCTGGATTCTATGGAATATAAACGCAATTAAGAATAGATAAACACAATAAACGTATGCCCAACATGCATCCAACATCACTTTACAACAATTTCAGAGGTCTAGCTCATATTATAGTCCATATTATTTAAGATGTCAGTCTACTGTACATCCAGCACCTGACGTGATCATGATACTAGCCTGGTCTGGCACTGAGCCCAAGGCTTTGTGGAACAGTTTCATGGGATACTCCATAGCAACATGCCTTCACATATAATTCGAAATGCCTTGCCAGAGTTACTGTCAAAGTGTAGTGTCATTGCTTGCTTGGCAGACGTAATGGAAGGACGGGAAAATTGCATAAACAAAGCATCCCCATATGTTATATTTAGTCTTGGGATAACAGAGTTCCCTAATAAAAGCAAAACATTTCACTGCCCTCACAGGCATTGGCATGATAAGCAATACATTGATAGTGAAAAGCACCCAAATATACACTCAAATACCCCCTGCCTCCAACAACAACAACAAAAAAAACTAGGAACATCAAAATGTGAAGAACACATTTTGTCCAAATATCCACTGAAGTTAACATGCACAAAACTAACTGACAAAAAAATACTGCTCTACCACGTGTGACAGGCAGCTGTATCAATTATAATGCAAAATGTTATAATTATTTTTGATTAGAAAAGGCTTTTAGGGAATACAGTATTAAAAGCTACTTGTGCTTTCAGAACCTTTTCAGGTGCTCAGTCTTACATAATCTAGTGTGATATTGATAGATAGTGTTTCCACAGCCTTGTTGTACTGCCATTTTAGTCAAACACTGAATGCCAAGTATGTAACCTCACCAAACATTTCCAAATGACCTGCCCAGGACCTGCCCATAAAGTCCCAAGAAGCGATGACATGTGTTTTTTTTGTTTTGGAGCTATACTGGGAAGGGTATGTAAATAACCAGCCCGCCCTTCACGGCTAATAGAGTTTTAGATCACAATGGCACCAGAGAGCCAGTGGACGCCACCTGATGGGCCAGGCCGTGCCTTCCCAGAAATCCCTGCTTTTTTATCTAACAGTGGGAACAAGTGCAGCCCATCATTTGACGGTCTTATGTTACATTACACTGCCAGGGGGGCTGGATTCCACAGGCTCTCCAGACCACAGAACTGGCAGATGAGTGCAGGCACTCTCACCCCGTTTGGTGCCAGCTTGCTGGCTGGCATCCACCAGGCATGCACCACTATGGGGTGAATCCTTCTTCACAAGCATTATGGCTACGGACTGATAACCACAAAGCCACAATCATCATCAAGGACGTCAAGTGACCTTTCAGAAAAGATGAATGAACTGACTACTGCAGAGCCGAGTCCTAAAATTAACTTGCTAGCCACTTATGAAAGCATATAGCCTATGTGGTCATCATGGTTTTGACTGTAAGGACACACACAACATTACAACATGGCATGTGTTTATAACAGCATGGTGACAGCAATGACTTGGAGGGTATAGCCAGCACATGTGTGTGATAAAATATAAATTAATCATGATTTCTGAGCAGCATGACAAAAAAAAACATGTTGCCACAATAGTATGTGTGAGTACTATGTGAATTAAATTATCAATTCAAAAGAGTACACAGAAATGTGTCCACATCCATAGATGCCATTTGCTGTTACCATCTACTTCTTTTAATAATGATGCGAATCATGTTAAGTCAGATTAAACCTTGATCACCCTTTGGTGTACCATGACATTTCACTCACAGGGAGGATCTTCATGACAATATGCCAGTGTTCAGACATCAACTGTGTTTTTAATCATGCTCTGCATTTAACCTCTATCAACCACTGTCAACCGGGGTCACACACCTGGGCAAATCCATATTTCAGAAATCAAGCTTAGCAATCAAGAATAGACAACAACTGGCTCTTCCCGACGCTACTACTGATTGAAACAAGAGACAGAGCACATGTGATCACCCACTGCAATTTCATCTGAAGGGAGGGTTGCTGTTACCGCAATAACTACAAATCGTTGGTAGCCACTAGCTTGTAATAGATTTGCAGTGAGCTCAGGGAAGAATGAAAGGACAATGCAGACAGAGCATCTGTGGTGCTCCAAGGGGATTAGGGTGCCATTTAACAACGCTGGTTTAACGCAAGCCTCCTGAGTGTTCTCTGAATGTCACCTTACACAGGTATGCCTCTGCTTTTATGTCAGTGATGTAGCTGAGCAAGTGTAAGAGAGTGTTATTGATTTTTTTGAGAGCTTTTTAAAAAGTGACTTCCCGAGTACTGAGTATGCATAGGTAATTATGTGGTCAATGATGCACTGAATTAGCCTAATCAAAATGAACCAGTATGGTAATTCATGTTGCACCAAGTGAAAAATCATTCTATTATTTTGTGTCATGTTATTAAGTTGTTAGTTTTTACAATGCCTTTCTGTGGTGATTTTGGTTTCATCGACATGGCTCCTAATTACTATACAATCTAGTTACAAAATGCATCAATGAATTTCAGATGAATAGCGACCAGGCCATAGCCAGGACCAGATATTGAAAAAGAGCTCTTAATAAGAAGCACTAGGCATTTTTGGGGAAAAGTTGTTATACAGCATTTTTGGAAAGTTCAAAGTCCCCTAAATACAGATCCACTGTATAACATTTGAATCAGGCCCCAAATTTCTGGTAATTTTTGGTGAAATATGAATGCATTTTTATATAGGCGAAAACAATACAGGTATATAGGGCAAAATTTTTAACTTTTATATATCACCTTAAAACTTGCACACTTTTTAACTGACATTAAGAGAAGATTTTTTTGTATTACAAGTTTTGTGAAATCTAATGTTTTCATATGCAAATGAGCCCAAATGTACTGATTTATGCGCTATATTTTGTCCAGGAAAAGTCGCCTTTTATGACAGACTAATTGTAAAATCATCTTTGACCTGTCACAATTTATATTTTATGACACCCTGTGGGTATATGCTTTCAGAAAAGGTATAGCTTAAGGGGTAGATTCATTTCTTCTTAATTCCTCACGTCCAAATGCATTGGCTATATGCCTAAATCACCAACACCAAATGACCTATAAATGTATATCAAAAGGAGGACGGGGGTGGAACCTGTCTCAACTTATGTTTACTGAGATCCTGAGGTTCCCTGCTTTTTAAAAAAGTATAACATATGGATGTTAATTACTTTTTCCTACATTCTATGGTCACTTTTGTATGAGAAACGCACCCAATTTCTCATTTCCCCTAAACATAGGCATAGGCTTTGAAATAAGTAGGTGGGTGGGATGTGAAAAAAAAATGTTGGTGAAATCCTGAGCATATATGCCCTCAGAAAATGTATGCTTTATGGGGTGTAAAATGTTCCCCCTAAATGTCACAGGCCTAAATGTCACAAAAAACAGCCTAATTTGCAAACACCAAATTTCTTAATTATGGCCTTTATTGTAATGAGGAAGGTGGGCCATACCTCACTGTCACACCATGCCATGGTAAACCACATCCTGAGGGTGTATGCTTTCAGGAACTATATGGGATATATGGTGAAATTAGTTTCCTGTTCATGCTTCAGGCCAAAATGTACTAGTTGTGTACATTTTCCTCCAAAATACTCCCAAATCCCATTAATTTCAATGGGAAATCGACTTCCCATTTATTTCCTCAACTAGGATTTCTCAGGACTTTTAGTATGCTGATCTGAACATCACATACAAATGATCCAAGCTGAAAAAAATTATTTTACAATTAGTGTGTCGTAAAAGGCGACTTTTCCTGGACAAAATATAGCGCATAAATCAGTACATTTGGGCTCATTTGCATATGAAAACATTAGATTTCACAAAACTTGTAATACAAAAAAATCTTCTCTTAATGTCAGTTAAAAAGTGTGCAAGTTTTAAGGTGATATATAAAAGTTAAAATTTTTGCCCTATATACCTGTATTGTTTTCGCCTATATAAAATGCATTCATATTTCAACACAAATTACCAGAAATTGGGGCCCTGATTCAAATGTTATACAGTGGATCTGTATTTAGGGGACTTTGAACTTTCCAAAAATGCTGTATAACAACTTTTCCCCAAAAATGCCTACAGGGTTACAGAATATTGAATATCCGGACCTGGCTACCAGTGAAGATGCAATGCCTATCCATGCCTAGCCAGTATTTCCCACCCCATATACAACTTCAGGAATGGCATAGCCTGTTGTGAGATGAAGCTTTTGTCAGCTGCATAAAGCAGGCCTAGCAGTTGCCTATTGGCTACTTGCCCTGATTTATCACTGCTGTTGGAGGCCCATTACATGGCTGCAGCAGCGCCCTTCCTGAACAGACCAGACCAGAGTGTTGACTGTGATTAACAGTCTGCTGAGTGCATGCCTGACCAGTGGCTCAGCCACAAGAGCAAGGAAGCTTGCCAATTGATGGCTGCTGTCGGAAAAGCACACACACACCAACAAATATGCGCACACCCTGATGTTCTCGGTCATCCCTCCCTCTCTCTCTCATCACCCCCCACTAGACGGTTACTTAACACTACTTATTACTCAAGCTGCCCTTTCTTAAGTTGAATTATGATGGATGGCTAACAAACAACCAAAGACTTTTTTTGAGTGGGTGAAAAAAAATAAAAAGTAAGCTACCTATCATAACCTTAACCACTAAACAGTAAATGCAGAGGTGTTTGGCTTCAGCAAAAGTCCTGCACTCAGACTTCAAGAACACATGGTGGTCCGTGTAACGCTTTGCAGTGCTTTGATCCATTTTTAGAATCAACATGGAAAAAATGAAAATTGGGTTCAAAACTTCAATTTTCCATTTATCAGACAACTCAGATAATAGGTGATTAATGCTGTTTGTGTATTTCATTGATGTTTGTCGGTTGCTTTTGAAAGAGTGGATAGTTGGATTTGATACCAAAGTAAAAATGAGTCAATATTTCAATATTCCATTTCTGTGCCGTGGTTGGACTGAACCATGCGCGCTGAGGGATGTCTTGGTTCAGGTAGGGTAAATGAGATGGATGTACTGGGGACCCATAACGTTACAGACCTGACAGAACTACTGGCCCACCATCTGGCTTACCTGCAAACTCTCTAATACAGAAACCTATGAAGTTGTTGCATGATTTAATATTTTTATGTTTTACCGTGGCCTATTAGAACACCTCCACCGGCACCGCCTTTACGCACAATCAATCAGGTGAAGAAACGGTGATGCCGAGTGTTATGCCACCTTGGATATATTTGGGGACGATATAGGAATAAAATTTTGTTTAGACCAGGGCCTCAACAGGTAGTTCATGAGCTGCTCGCCACCTGAGTAGCTCAAAGAGTCACAGGAAATGTAAATGAATTTCATACCAGTCTAATCACAAAATCTTGATATCTTTACTGCTTTAATGCTCTCTGATTAGAAGTTATGTTGGTAGGGTGCACCAGATTTGGCTATAACTACAGAGACGCAGATGTAGCCTACATTAACAATGTGACAAGAGTAACTTCGTGAATGACCTCTAGGCTACTTCAAAAGCAAAGCAGACATATGAGCTGAACCGAAACTTCGCATGGTTACAGCGCAACTGTACACGGTAATCACCGACCAGGTGGCGAGACGCTCGAGCTACCTGTTGGAGACCCCTGGACTAACGTTACTTTTATATCGTGACGAAATATAGCCTAGGTGGCATAGGTAACACTCGGCATCACAGTTTCTTTACTGATTGATAGAGCAAATAGCGAAGTGTTCCAACTTGGCCACGGTGAACATAAATCACAACAACTTCATAGGATTCTGTATTAGAAAGTTTGCAGGTTAGCCTGCAGGTGGGCCAGTAGTTCTGTCAGGTCTGTACGTCTCGAGCTGACTTGATAAGCCTATCCATCTCATTTACAGCTAAGGCCTCTCTCTACAAAAGACAATGCGCTACCTGAACCAAGACATCCCTCCGCGCGCTTGGTTCAGTCCAACCACGGCGCAGAAATAGAAAATTGAAATATTGACTCATTTTTACTTTGGTGTCAAATTCAACTATCCACTCCCTCAAAAGCAACCATCAAACAACAGTGAAATACACAAAAAGCACCAATTATCTATTATCTGAGTTGTCTGAAAAATGGAAAATTGAAGTTTTGGACCCAATTTTCATCTTTTTCATGTGAATTCTAAAAATGGATCAAAGCACTGCGTTACACGGACACATGGTGTAGGCCTATTTTTATTATTTATTTATTTTTAATGAGACTAGATAACAGTAGTTTAGATGTCTCAAACTTACCATTCAATTTAACGTTAGCCTACTACGTAGGATTCCCGGTCTGCTGGAGAGAACAAGCACCAGCCAAAGATTGCATTTTGTTTTTTCTTCAATGTAGCAGACTTGGTCTATCTATGCAGTCTTGAAATGAGATGGTCTTCTCTACATGTAATAGACTGGAAGTATTTTAAGGTTAACTTAGGTAACGCTAACGTTTACTAAACCATTAGGCTTGCTTCTTTAAAATACTGTAGGCCTAAATTTGTGCCTCATAATCAAGTCATAGACAGCATGTCAGCTAAGCACGACATAGCCTACCACGGTGCTCGGATATGTTAACATAGTTACTTTGCACTTGGTAAAAGTTAATTTCTGAAACGTTTATGGAGATAAAGGGACTACGTTCGAACGACACTTTATCTGTAAGTAATTGTTAATATTCTTATCTAGCCTACAAAGAGTAGAGAAAACGTTCCTAATTTATTACTTTAACGGATACCTGCTAGGCCTAGGCCTAACATCAGTCTGTTCCACACACTCAGCACATCGAATGCTTCGTTTGAGTTTGCGCTGTTCCACTTCAAAAGCAGCAAAATGAAGTGCGCCCTCCGCTGTGCTCTAATGTGTCATGTTGCAACTAATGTTCCAATGCAGCAAGGAATTCCCCTTAGTAGACCCGGAATTAGACTAACGTTACCCCACATTTTTATAAAGAAATGTCATTAATAGGCCCTGTGGATGAAATTTAACTTATCCTAAAAGTTGCACTTTGGGCAATTTTGTACCAACATTAATAATTGCTCTCTAAAATCTACCAATTTAGCTTTTTTTGATATCAGAACCCTATCTCTTTCAGATGAGCCCACTTAGCACTGGAGCAAAGTAAAAGTAGCCTATAGTCTAGTAGCCTAACAGTTCAGCATAGAAGTATACACTTAGCCTATTATACAGTTAATTATAGCCTACTGTTAAATTTCTATGAAAGTTCAGTAGCAATATTCCAGATCCAGATCCAACAAGGTGCTCAGGTGCATAGGCCTAAGGCCATAGGATCATGCAATTTCTTTTCTTTTTTTTTTTTTGTACTGTGAGTAAGCCGACTTATTATTTAAAATTCCGTATTCCAGTATTATTTCCATGTCATGGCTGGGGGTAGTAGCCCTTGAAGTCTTTAATAACGATGTGTTATATAGTGGAAATGGGAAACTATTTCCTGCAAGTGTTGAGGTGTCTGTTGTGGTGGTGATACAACCTGGCTGACTTGTGTCGTCTCCTTCACTAATGTTGGGTGAAGCAGCATCCTCGTTTCTCCCAATCACTAGTCCACAACGTCTTGTGACCATCCCCTGACTGGCCACCTCTCAGCCTCATCCGTGATTAGGCCTACAATTGCTTACCATAGTTGAATTACACTCATTACAAATGAATCATCAGACAGCATTTGCATTATTGAGATGAGTTTTAACAGAAGTTGGTAAAAAAAACTGAGCCGGTCTGGTCTATATGGGGCCTTTGTGCTGAAGGTATATTTGACAGAGTTCAGTCAGTTTGTAAGGAAATCCATGATCTACCACACATGTGTCTGAGCTTGTTCACCATGAGTGTTGGCCGTAGAAAGCACTTGAGAAATACTGTAATCAAAACAAAACAAAAGTACAAAACTAGAAAAGCGCTCAGAGAGCGCAGACCTCCGCCAAGACAATGGTGTTCTGGATCACCGATGACCACCCAAAATCAAATCAGTTCTTGCTCGTCCCAATACACACGTCTGAAAATTTCATCCAAACCCGTGCAGTACTTTTTTTGGAGTTATGTTGTACACAGACAGACAGACAGACAGACAGACAGACAGACACACACACACACACACACACACACACACACACACACACACACACACACACACAGACAGACACACACATGCCGGCGAAAACATAACCTCCTTGGCGGAGGTAACAAAACATCATTCTCACAGTGCACTCAAGCTTGTCCAGGTGAGGAGAAGTCTTTGTAGAAAAAGATGGTTGTACTCTACCCAATACCAGCCAAACTATAGTGTGTCCAGATAATCTAATGTTGGGGGGTGGGCACTAGAATCACACAGGATGCTTACAGCCATGACATTCTCAACAGCAAGCTTTAGGATTCTGTTGAACAGATGCCGTTTGACCTTGCACAGCTGGTCTGCACTGGCCTGAAACTGATGCCATCACAACCTGCAGCTTTCCATACCTTACACATTATGCATATTTTCACACTCGAACACAATATTGTTTCATCCAAAAGAGTATTAATCAAACTACGTCAATTAGAAATTTAAAAAAAAGAATGTGATATTATACATGCCATGCAGTGCTGGCTTACAACAATTGCTTAAAGTGTGCACACAATAGGTTCGGAGTTTGATATTAGTTTTAATGCGAAAAAGAGCAATATGATAGTCAGAAGCAATTGTGATAAAAATATGACTTTCCCTGTGTTTTATCTGAGTAATAGTCATATTTTCACAAATTATCTCAGTGGCAATGGCACAAGTTATACTGTATGTACAGGCAAACATGTTACTTCGCAAGCTCAGTGTTCTTTCAATGTGAAGTTAAAAGCCTTCTGTACACCTACAGCTCAGCTATGGTGTAATTACAAGAAAGGTCTGCAAAAGCTAACAGTTGCTTATATGTGGCTGTTGTTGAAGATACCTAGATGGTTCAGTGCCAGCTATCTGTTTGCATTCTCCAATGTGCCATCATGTGAGGCTGTGCTGAGAAATCCAATCAAACAGTTGCAATTTCCCTAATGTAACAGGTTGGTGATAGTGCCCATGATAAGTCAACAATTCAATGAAATACAGTATGATGTTAGGAAGTCAAGCGCTTCTGGTTATGTTTTAGTGCAATGCGACATATCATGGCATTAGATATCTCCTCTTTAAAAGTGTCTCAGAGGGTGATGACTGGAGCTGCTGTGTTCAGCCATCATTCTCTAATCACCCAGTCTGTGGATAGCCTCACACCTTCTCTGTCATTACTTGAGGCAGTGGTGCTGTTGGAGTCTGTCCCGGTCTGGGGGAGATCATAGCTACAGTACGTGGTCCAACTGCAGGCTTCAACCTGGCTATTTATGGCACACAAATAACTCAGAACACACTTGTCAAGAACACCCATGGATGTAAGATTCCTCCCCCTACAACCCCCCTCAGCCCCTCCCCCTACATGCGTTGCTCAGAATACCCCTGCAGTCCCGACGGTGTCTGCCACACTTTCAAAAGAGACCAGCGTGGTGTCTGGTTGTAAATTACATGTTTTGAAATCCGCAGAATGTTTCTTTTGCTCGCGGCAAAGCTTTGCTGTCACAGTGGGTATGGATACATGGACAGCAGTTGGCCTGCCTTTACAAGGCCTCATATAATCCCATCCCCAAGACTGGTTTGTCTGATTTGAAGTATTAATTTGACAGTTTCAAACATGTAGATGCTTTGTGACGAGTGAAGAAAATACTGAATGATGAGATATAAATACCTATATCACAGAAGAGTGTAAATATTGGATAACTAATTCTACATTCAGCACATTAAATGCAACCAAAAGAAATAAATTCTAGCATCAACATTGTTCCTTCAATGCCGTAAAATGTTTATTTAAGGGACTTTGCACTTCATTAAATATTGAACTGAATTGATTTTTTCATATATTGTGACGGTGAGTGGCCTCATTTGAAGTAGTTAATGTCCAATTAACACAAATTTACTGGAGCCATGTGTTAAAAGCACCACTTTGAGCCTTCTAAAACAGCAAGCTGCAAGCTGAAATACTGGCAATTTGTAAACCTAATTTAAAGGAAAGCACGAGAAATCTCCATGTTTCATTTGCTGACAGCTTTATCTGGTCTCCTTCCTTTTGCTCTGAAAATAATTTGATTAGAAGATGCTATTTTTTTTGTTTTTGTTTCCGAACACAACTGAAGAGGTTTTGAAATGAAATTGCTAAACTTGTACAATAAGAAGACTCCTGTATGAATAGAATCATATGGTGTTAAACAAAAATAACAGATACAAAGAGATGCAAAGTCCCATAATTTCCATATAAATTCAGTACCCCCCAGCTATTTATCTTTGTGGTGACTGTGCATTTGACAGGACCTTACTGAGGTCCATCGCATGTTCAGGGACACATGCCTGTCCTCGACGTAAACACCTTGTTTGCTTCCTAGTTTATGGTAAGACCGGAAACCTCTTTGCCCCTCCTTTAAACAGCTCTAAAAGTGCAGCTCCCCATATGCCAGGGTCTATGTCCTCCTAAATCAGGCTGCTAGCAGTGTTTGGACTGTGCAAGTCTCTCTTTGTCACCACCCACTGCTTTTGCATTTTTCTTAACTGCTTGTTATTCCCCGCTGCCTTGTGAGCATGTGTTTAAGTTTCACAAGCATGCCTGTCTGACCACCAGAGGAGAAAGTTTCCATAATAAAAACCTCATTAGAGTAATAGACCTGAAAGCGCTTTCATTAAAAGATAATTTGCTTGATGATGACAGAACATAGAATCCTTGGGCTTCATGACATTTCAAAACAAGCCCCACACACATCCCAGTCCATTTTAAGGCAAATTGATGAAAAATAGCCTGCATCTGTCCAAGTGCATTTGACTACAAATCTCAATCTGTACTTACTCCAAAGCCCATTAACAATAGCAATATGAAACAGGGTATCTCAGAATTGCTCATGAGAAACTAATCACTAAATATTTCAACTCATTAATTATCAGCATCATTAAACCAGGTTCTGGAAATAATATCTCATTAATCTCCAGCTATTTCCCAAAGTATGAAAACATTCTGGTAATTGTCATAAGGTGTTTAATAGACTCCCCAGTCTAAATGAGAGTGCCAGGGGTCATGATAGCTTTCTTGGCAGGTGTGCCTATCCGCAAAACAACAGGACCTATCATCATAAATCTATTAACAAGGCAGTCTTGAAATGGATTGTAAAAAATATATACGTGGAAAGACACGTGTTTCAGGCAGCACTTTGCAATTATTTTTATCTTGATATGTATGGATTCATTGATCCATAGGTGGATGGAAGAATAAGCTTTGTTCAGTTTATCTGCTCTATGATATTTGCTCTGAGAGGTGAAAGGTTAAGTGGAGTCCTGTTACCATAAGTGAGTATGCATTTAGCAGGGTATTACATCCATGTGGGCATATGTTATTTGTTAAAGAAGAAAAAAAAATTAAAAACATTTTATCTATCTAGCCCATACTTAACATCTTAAGCATATGCTGTCCTTTGGAGTTTACCTTCCTTGGTGCAATTAGTGGAATAATTTCATGCAAGATTAGGCATGTAATTATGTGTTAAATAAAAGGGGTTGGGGGATTGCTCTGCTAATGAACATCACAATACTAATGGAACTCAATGGAATCTGCACTGCATAACCCATGCAATTTAGTTAGACTTGCTAACATAGTCAACTTCCCAGTGAATGAACATGGCCATGCCCTAGCTGACACATGCTCATCTAAGAAACCTTTATGTAGATGTTATGGACACAGTGGCTTTTTGCCAGTACTCCTCATCCATAGTCAGCAATCTTCCCAAAAAGCTCCATGGGCTTTTTAATTAACTGAAGTACATTGCACATGAAAAGCCTATTAATTACTGTCTTTATAAAGAGAACAGCTACATTCAGTGGAGAGATTTCCTTTTTGCAGTAACAGTTGTAGCAATTTTCCTGATTGCGGATCTCCACTTAGTTTGAGTTACTGTTTGAGATAAACAGAAACATTTCATTAAGACTCTCTGTGGTTGCCAGGGCACATCCAACAGTCAGCAGTGGCAGAGATGAACTAATACTCCCTCTTTTCCATAATTAAACTGAGCATTGAGCTCAACACCTACAAACACAGGCTGAGGACCCTTGTGCCCTTGTTAAAGAAATATTTAGAGGTATAATGTTTGCCAATTTTAATTTGAATGATTTTGACATGGCTCTGGGTGGTTGTCTCTATTGTTACAACGAGCAATGCTGTTGGTTGTTTAATGTATGGAGGTAGCAGTTCCATTTGACATCATAGATTATTAAGATAATATTGCAGATGAGTAATTACTGCTGAGAAATCTCTGCAATTAAGTGTCACCGAGGATTAGTGGTCAAGGTGACAATTTGCATCAACTGAGACTGACCTGTCCAGATGTTTTCTAGACCTGTCCAGATGCTACTGTCTGTTGGAATACTGATAAATACACAGGCTTTCCCCCCCTTTTTATAAACAAACAAGGTCATTAAGGGTGCAAATTCAAACATAATTTCTACAATTATGTCCCTCCATATATTCATCATACTGGTATATATCTAGGCACATGACCCAAAGATGAAAATAAGGAGAAATAACAACTTCATCTGTAAGCTCCACAGACATCCAAGGATCCAAGAGTCACCACTGTCAGTCATCACAGCAGACACTGTCAGGCTGCTGTCTGCTGAGACATTAGGCAGATGTGGCCAAAAAAGGGACTCATGTCTTATCTGTGACATCCAATGTGCTCTACAGCAGGCAAAAGCAATCTGTGCTTTTACTGGGGGTTATCGAAAGCACTTTTATCCTCAATGAAAAGTGGCAAAATGACAGCTTCCTCCGGCACAATGGTGAGGAGCAGGCTGTCCTATGTAAACAAATAACTCTGTCAGAACAGCAGACAGTTGGTAAATGGAATTACATTGCCACAAAGCCCTGGGTATTATTGTGACTAGAGAAAACAGTTATCTCTTGAATATGTACATGCAATGCACAAATGTTTGCTCTTATCTAAGTGACAAGGAAAGGCTTTCAAAGCAGCAGGGGCAAATTAAATGTTTGCCAATAGTCACTCATGCACAATGCAATTTTTTTCCCAAGCTGGCCCACCCATGAACAAGCACACACGTGTGCACACAATAACACTCAATTAAAACAGGGAGCCCGAATGGAAAACATTATTCAGTCGGCCAGCACTATCTTGGCACGTTGCCTGCATGCGCGCAATACACAAAGGTGCTGTTAATCACACCCCTGTCCTGTCCTCTAGAACACCTGTGTCGCCACAATGGCATAGGCTCTGCATGAAGACCAATCAACAGGACAGGGAGAGAGGGCAAGGGTTGGGTGATGTGGGGAAGGGGAGGGGAAGGGAGGGGGTGGTGGCTTTAAACAGCACCCGCCTCACACCATTTGAAGTGTCGGAAGGGATCAATGTTGTGGCGAGAGTCCTTTCTGCCGGCAGACCTCATCATTATTCTCTAGTCCCCGTAGCTCAGCACCAATGAATAGGCAAATGAGAAGGGGCAGGAAATGGGGAAGCTATGGAACAGGCTTCACACCGATGCATGTGATGTGAAGCGTGGGGCTGAGACACTGCCACTCATTCTGTTCAGGTGGGGGGGGGCACTGCTGCTCTCTGCCCCTCCTCTCTCTCTCTTTCTCTCTCTCTCTCTCTTTCTTTCTCTCTCTGTTTCTCTCAGTCTCTCTCTCTCTGCACCCCTCACTCACTCCCCCCATCTCTCTCACTCTCTCTTTCTGGACGCACATGTGGGAATGGCACTAGCAGTGCTGTTTGGACTCAGTGCACAGCAATAGGGGGAGCGGTCCTCACACCTCTCAGGAGCCCCTAATTTGACACGCTTTAGTGGTGCCTCCAGTCAACAACTTTCCTTCTAAAGACCCTGAGCTCAACCCTCAGGTCTTGGAGCTTCCAGGGGTCTTCAATGCTGTCCACCTGGGTGCTGGTGTGTGAGGGGGAAGAGCGCTGGACAGCTCAAAGAGGGAGTTAAATCTCACAGATGCCCGACTGACTGAGTGACTGAGTGGGTGTGCTCTCCTCTCCTCTCCTCTCAGGAACTTCCAGCAGCAGCAGCTTCATCCAAAGCCTTCAGTGAGCCTCAGCCACTCTGGAGTGCCAGAGAGGATGTTCCTATGGGCTGGAGCCAAAGGCACACAGAGGACAGGACATGAGAGAAGGTATGGTGCTCATATTTCTCTCTCTCTCTCTCTCTCTCTCTCTCTCTCTCTCTCTCTCTCTCTCTCTCTCTCTCTCTCTCTCTCTCTCTCTTTCACTAGAGGTGTATCCTGACGTGACTGGAGAATTGGCAGTGTTGTGATTATGCTATAATTAAGAATAGAACAGAAGCCACAGGGAGGGGGTGCCATGGTTGTGATATAGTGAATAGTTAATTATGAAGAGCTTTAGAGGTGGTGAGGGTGTAAGTCAGGAGCGAGGGGTTCAAGGTTCAAGGTTTGCTTTATTCTGTCTCCCTGGGGAGAAATTTGTGTAGGCAAAAGGGGGTGTTACATCCATACAATAAAAACAGACGTACAACAAACAACATAGGACATGATCCATAAAAGCCAGTGTAAGCCAGTTTCAGAACTATTCATACTGTATTATAATAGTGTGAGAGGATATTTTACACTGTTCTTAACTGATCCAAACTTTTACTGAAATTCAGGGATTCAAGACATGCTAAAATGTCTGTCCTTTTTGCATATTATTAGTTAATGAAACAAGTTCTGTATTTCAAAGTATGCAAGTAATTGTAATACTTCCCAGTTAACAAGGTGTGTGTGATTGTTTTTGCGGATTGAAAATCATTTGCGCTCCTCAGTTTTGCAATACTGATGTCTCATTTTTTTTGCGTAATGTATTTGACTATGTCTTCGGAAATGCATGACGGAGCTGTCCTTCTACTGTGGCGTAGAATCCTCTAATAAGGGGGTGATCTCATTTTATTTTAGTGGGGAACTTTTATCTATGTTTTATCGGTTATAATTGTCCTAAAATGTGTATGTGTACAGTACTAGGTATGTGTTCTCCAGTTTGTACAATGTGTGTAAACTTGTGTGTGACACATTAGGACAATTTACCAAAAAATCCAATTTACCAATGACGTCTTGGACAAGAGGAAGACGGTGACGGCTCTGAAGGCAGGAGAAGACCGAGCCATCCTGCTTGGCCTGAGCATGATCTTATTCTCTGTCATGATGTACTTCGTCCTGGGAATCACCAT
This sequence comes from Sardinella longiceps, assembly GCA_027497455.2. NCBI lineage: Eukaryota > Metazoa > Chordata > Actinopteri > Clupeiformes > Clupeidae > Sardinella > Sardinella longiceps. The sequence goes on along the minus strand of JAODXP020000022.1, from coordinate 3,226,362 downwards.
GGTCCGCTCTTACTCAGACAGGTATGCCACAGCCCCCCCCCCCCACTCCACTACAGGTGTCCAAACACAGGTGTGTGAAATCAGCTGATTGCTGTACATCCCGGCGTGCCTGCATGCCAGTTTTACCAGTCCTCTAATGCATGCCATGCCAGAACTTGATTCATATAAATGCCCTCATTTGTTGCCCACATTCTGTCCATCTGAAATACAAAGCGGACACACTTGGCTTGAGAAGCTCTCTCCTGCTGCACCCAAATCATGTCATAGTGCCAGGAGCTGAAATTGGGAATAGTTGAGCATGCCCAAATGATGCTGACCTCTGGCAGAGAGCAGCAGGATGTGTGCCTGCACCAAATTGTCTTCAGTAGTAATTAAATAGCCAGCTGAGCTCTGGGAAATTCTGAAATAAACAAGAAAGATGACATTGCCATCCCAAAGTGGGTATACATTGAAAAATGCTATCTAAATCCAGCCAACCATTCAGACTGTATGTGTGTGTGTGTGTGTGTGTGTGTGTGTGTGTGTGTGTGTGTGTGTGTGTGTGTGTGTGTGTGTGTGTGTGTGTGTGTGTGTGTGTGTGTGTGCACGCGTGCACACGGGCATGTGCTGTCTAGAGAGTTTAAGAGCTAGTTTGCCAAAATAGATAAGCTCCATTTTAATACATTTTCATAAATCATTTTTATTGCAAATTTCAGGTAACATCAATTTTAGATATCTAGTTTTATAACAAAATTCCATGTACTGACATTGGTCTTGTAATATTCCATGACACATTTAGAAGATAAAAGCTAACATTGTATGGTCATGTGTGGGCAACTAGCCATATGAGAGATGTAGAACTGTAGACTGTGGGACTGTATCTGAAGGCAGGGAGTTCATGAGCAACCAAATAAAAGCTAAGATATCACTGATTCAGCTGACAGTTAAAAATGGACTTGGTGTATGTGTGGACCTTTATTTCCCATGAACATCATAAAGTATTCAATGCACTCACTGAGGCATAGTGAGCAAAATAACTTGTCTCTGTTAAAACCCCATAGTACTGTAAATGAAACTTAGCTTGTATTTCTATGGGATTGGATGCACACAAAATGAAGATGGTAACATAACAAACGTTTGGCTGTGGCCATGTCATTTCCACTCTTCTGTAAAAGATACAATGTTGTGATCTGGCAAAGCAGGTCAGTGACTCTACTGTCTGTGCTATTCCTGCTCAGTGTGTGGACAGAAGAGTCCAGCTGCACCGTGCTCAACTCCACAGTGGTGGCGGAGATTAACTGCACCTACAGCTGTGGCTCGGAGTGCTGGAAGAGTTCCAGGTATCCATGCCTACAGGTGTTCGTCAGTCTCAACACATCCGGCCGAGTGCTCCGGCTCTCCCACAACGAAGAGGCACAGGACTCCAACCCCGAGGTGAGACAGGGACCTGTGGACTCTTTAGTCTAGAATCCTCGAGTTCTGTTGTATAGCAGATGTAAGGAATTCCAAATATAGTCCAAACAAATCTCAGAATCTATAGTTTATGTTGCATACACTTGCATGTGTTTAAGACAAACGAGTTTGATTAACAGATGATTAGACGTAGGGAATTTCCACTGAATGCATGCTGAGGTATGTTGACATTATTTAGATCTGTCTCGTTTAATGGCATCACATTTCCAGTTGTATCACACGGTCTCATGTCAGCCATAACAAAAAGGCTAAAAGGATACTGTTGGAATAGTGGTGGTGGGTCTTGGTGGTTTATGTCAGTGCCCTTAGAGGTCACTTATTGTCATGTGTCTGTGTGACCCACAGTGCTTCTATGTGCCCAAGTGCCGTAAGGATTACATCACCATGTACTCACTGGTCCTGAACATCTCGGAGAGGCTGAAGATGCATCAGCAGGTGCCTTGCTACTACGACCCGCGAGAGCAGCAGGAGTGTGTGCTGCTGACCAGACTCTACGGCCGCGGCGCCGTCTTCCACTCGCTCTTCTGGCCCACGTGCATGCTCGTTGGGGGCACGCTCATCATCGCCATGGTGAAGCTCACGCAGTACCTGTCCATACTGTGCGAGCAAATCAGTCGCATCAAAAGGTGAGAGACAGCCGGCTTTAGCCGAGACTCCACAATAGATGGGCCCTCATTTCCTCATCTCAGGAACAAAAGGAGCTGGTGTGTCTGTTTTTTTTTTACTGGGACTCATGATGACTGGCTCAGAGAGGGGAGGAAGAAAGAGAGCGAAAGAGCGAGAGGGAGAGATAGAGGGAGAGATATCTCTGACTGATCTGTTCCTCACAGGCTTGGTCTCTCCTTCTTGGAAGCAGCACGCCACAGAGAGAGAAACGCTTCTGTTTCCAGACAGAGACGTGGTGCACCGGTCCTGGGGACGGTGTGACAGACAGCTGCTCCCCACACCCACGGCAGAGTGGAACTTCTAAATCAGCGCTGCCTGTTAAGAGGAACCTACAGACTCCAAACATCCAAGAGCCTTCATCCAGCCAGTTTGATTTGAACACTTCCATAAACAATACATTCACATCAGTGGAAACATGCACTGTTGTGTGTGTGTGTGTGTGTGTGTGTGTGTGTGTGTGTGTGTGTGTGTGTGTGTGTGTGTGTGTGTGTGTGTGTGTGTGTGTGTATGTGTCTGTGTGCGAATGTGTACGTGTGTGTACATAACTTTTGTGCATCTGTGCTACTAGCCTTGACCATGTGGCAGAACTGAGCCATCTATTCAGGTTGCGTTGACATAGGGAAGATCTTTTGTCCAAGACCCAGTCCACAGCAGGGCACGGGGAAAAATACCTTTCCAATCTTGTCCCTTTGACTTGTAACGTGTGGGTGGGTGGAGGAGGAGAGAGAGGGATTTTCACTACAGAGATTGGATGGAGTCCAATTGTAGACTGAAGAGCAAAGGTCGCCACAACTGGCCAAATTGTGCCATTCGCTTGACATATGTTCCCTGTCTGGATGCACAGAAACCTCATTCCAAGCAAACACTGTGGGCTAGCGCCTAAAGTGGAATCACACTCCCGAACTACACAATGTGGTGGAACTGTGAACAATCGTGGTTGTCTGGGTGGTGATTACAGACAAATTCCAGTGATTCCATGCTGTCTGAATGTCATGGGTGCACTCTCTTTTCTCTCCTGCAGCAGCAGGGCACTGCAACATGAAACTTTCATGCGCTTCAAAGTATGGATTGCTTTAAAGTAGCCTGATGTAGTTGGGGAAGAGTGGCTAAACTGATGCATTATTTTCTGAATACAGCTCCTGTGCATCCTGACCAAAGCACTGCATAACTTTAAATGAATCGTTGGTTGCATTATTGCTTCCAGGGTAGCAATTATTAGTAGCAGTCAGTTGTTCAAAATGGACAGTCGTTGCCTTTCTGGTAAATAAAAACTTCTAGAAATAAAAAAAAGCCTACTTTTCATTAGTTGCACACTACTGGTGTTAAAATGCTGAGCTATGTTAGTGCTGGTGATGAACTGTCAACTGTGACACATTATGTTTGTTTTGATGGAGTGCCGAAAATAGTGTCAGTATTTTACTTGTTTTCCTTGCTGAGAAAGCAAATATGAGAACCTGTGAACATGTCCTGTTCCTTCCTCATTGGTCTCACAGGAACAGACGCCACATAGCCACAACATGACAAGGACTCACCGTCCAGAGACATATTGGTGGAACTGTAATTAGAAACGTGTTGAAAACCAAACTAATGACACACGTCTGCAGGCTTTTCTGCCTTCTCTTCTGTCTCTCCCTGTGCTCTCTGTTCAGTTACAATCATAACACTGTCTATCCCACTCATAGGAAGACCATTTTACAGTGATGGTCTTCAGATGGCCATGTTGGTTGTGTAAGACATGCCTATTCCAATAAGAGGGTTGTTGGGTCTACAGTGAGATATTGATCCTGTGAGATATTGCATCAGGTATTTATCAGATTGCCCAATTACGGCCTCAATTGATTTGATGGAATGATATGAATCCATGATGGGTAAGTGTCTCTCTTTCAGGTTATTAAAGATGTGAAACTAAGAATTTAATGTAGTGTGACAACCACATGTGGTGGACCAGTCATTTTGGTTTCACAGAATCCTGAAATAACATCCCTGTATTACAGCCATTGCACATGTCCAAAACCAATTGTGCCCAAAGCATGTGAGGAGTGTGCTTTCAGCGCTGCTGTGAATTGGCTTTGCCCAGGAGTAATGTCCTGCAAGGGCACATTCCTACAGTAAGCCCAATCAGTAGGCCGTCATGTCTTACTGATTCCACTGAGGCAGAGATGTAATCAGTCGCCACCATGTCATCATATCAATCAAAAGCTATCCACTGGCAGCTTACGCTTACTTATAAAAAAGACCATTTTGAACACTATCTGCTGGAAATGTCTTTATGTGATGGATGTGATCAACCAGAAAGACAGAGGCACAGCTGGATGCGGTCACAAAGTTGCACTACTGGAGCCAGATAATGCTTTCAGCAATCTGCTATTGATGGAGGATAAATGTGCATTCTTATGGAGTGCGATGCACTTAGTGACTGGGGCAGATGGGGGAGGGGTGGGTGGTGTTCGGGGTGCTGCTGTTATGTTGACCATGTAATTTTCTCTTTCTCTCTCCATTTGCAATGACACACCATTTATCCTCAGCTGCTGATGAGACATGGGACAATAATGTCAGAGGAAAATAATCAAATCTGTCACTGTAAGTGTAAATTCTCTAACAACCAAACACTACCAACCAGCTTGAGCTTTTAACTGATCGAGAAATACACAGCATGCAAATGATTCCATGAAACCATTCAATTTTATGATTTGCATACGTTTCCACTGATATGACATGCTAGACAACTGCCGCTTTTGATAGTACAAAAGTTGATTTACTCATGTATTGTCTTGCAAACGGTAGTTAAAAAGAAGATCAAAGGTATTCCTTATTGAAATGGCCTGTCACTGTCAGGAGTGACAGTAAGTGGAACTTTATGACCGTCCCTCAAATGCAGCACTTATGGCACGTGTTGTCCCTGTGTTTCTATCACCTGCTCCCGCAGACATCTGGGAAAGCCCTGGCTGTTAGGTGACTTTAATGGGCTTGTGAATCTGTGAACTCACTGATGTTCTCACATGTAAACAAGATTTACCAGGTAGGCCTGTAGGCCTGGAATCCAGATGATGGACAGTTCAGTATTCTGAGATGAAGATGGCTGGTTGTATTTTCAGTTTCAATCCAAAATGGCAAGTGCTTCTGAAGTCTAACCATTAAGCCCATCATTCAAAGAAGCCAAATGCAGTTTTTATGCGAGTGCTCATTTTGTTACATGGTTTGATACTTTCCTTTTGTTACTTGTGGCTAGGCCTAGCTGAACGGGAGATGGATTGTTGGTTTAAGTTGTAATTACACAGTGGCTATACAAACTTTATGTAACCTTCAACTTGTGCAGACAAATCACCTTAATTATTATCTAGCCATAGAAGAACAGTGTAGCTGTCATCATTAGCTCTACCAAATCACTGCTAGATCTGATCAAACCGTGAAGGCACCATGCAGCAAAATCTGCAGGGCAGGGAGCAGAGACATCAGAGTTGCCCCAAACAACAAGGGGCACAATAACAGTGATTTGAGATTGGTGTGTGCACACAAAGCCAGGTGGCTTTTCATTTCCAGCCAAATGAGCAGGCTTGGCACTGGCGCTAGCGGCAACCAGCACCTCTGTATGCAGGAAGCTCCCACTTCCTGCTGTTCCCTAGCAACAGAAGAAAGCTCTGGCCTGGTGACTACTTGATGAATGTGGACTTCCTGTGCTTTTAAAGCGCAGCTGCGCCGTTTGTTTACCAGGAACATCTGCAAAGCATGGGCGGAAGGGCTGGAGCAATGGACACAAGTGGGCTGAATTTAAATACATGCTTAGTCCTTGGAGGAATAGATTGATGCATCATGTAATAAATTTTAAATCAACATTTATTGCTTATATTTGTGGTTAATTAAGAAAAACTAAACTTAAGAAAAGCCACAACATGGCATAAACTGGCATAAAAAATCTGGTAATGTTTCAAAGTATTTTATTCCCTGTCACAAAAATGAAATGACTCAATTTCTAAATTCTTCTTTGGTTAAATCTTTCCAAAGCATTTTATTCCCCGTAACAGAAAATGGCACAGGCCACATTATCAGCCAAAGAAAAACAGCCAAGTGTAGAACATGAGGCTTATTGTCCCAATCTCCTAATGAACTGCTGCTTAGATACCAGAGAGAATTGAGCCCGTGGCAGGCTTTCATCGGATTTGTTTGTTTAGTTACAGCTATTTACCAATCACTGTTGCCATGATCCTGAGGGCCAGGATAGGGGTTGTAGAGATGAGGGAAGGGTCAGTCCTAATGACGCCCAGAGATGGAGTGGTGGCTACAGCAAACATTTGACTGGAAACATCAGTGATTGCAAAATCAGAATACAGGGGCCAAGGGTGCATCAGACTGAGAATGAATAGATAGGACACAACATGCTTCAATAGATTATTCATCGCTTGTCATGTAACCTTAGGAGCAAATAAATAGATAACAGTCTGGCCTCTTCTTCTGCTGTGTTATTAATGATCAGGCAGGTTTGGTGTGCTGTAATATAAAGCTGTGTGATTTTCACTGATGGTCTAGCTCCCTCTGGTGTCCACTGATAGATGAGCCATGCATCATTGAGAAGGCTTCTTCTGGTCAACTCTCACATCTATGGAGGCCCTTGTCATGAAAATGGTGCGCACTTGTCACATCTATGGAGGCCCTTGTCATGAAAATGGTGCAGTTTTCCATTCCAGTCCTTTGCCATCTTTCCAGGGTCTGCCATGATGTCTAAAAAACGGTAAGGTGGCCTGTTGTTACATGTATCTAATATCATTTCACTTGTGATAGGTTGAATATTGGTGCTCTTAATGTCACCCTTGGCATCTTACATTTTTTGGCATATAGTCCATAAGCAATAATGTGTGGCCACCCCTGCTTTAGGGGCTCCAGTACAGATACACACACCCATGTTTTGTTGTTGCTGTTGATTTTTAAAATTCAACAAAGTATCTGATATTTTGCAGTATCTATGATGAGGTCGAGAAATTATGTGCAATATCAGATCTTTATGTTGCATTTCTTCAAGCACAAGTAACATACGCAGTGAAAGGAGCTTTAAAATGAGGTAAGTATCAGACACCTATATTTTAAATGAGGCTGTTCAAAGGTCAAAGCTAGACAGAATTGTTATCTCTTTCTTTTTTTTTTTCTTAGATAATATTTCTATATTAACATTGTGGGTCATTTCTCAAAAGAAGTTCATGATCAGTGCACTAAAGATGAATTTTCTAACAATAAAAGTAAACGGCTCTGTTTTGAGCCCTGATAAGTCCTTTCTTGGCCAGCTGCAGAGTGCAATTGAAAGGTGACTAACACAAGCAGATGGTAGATTACAAAGTGCTGACAGTCTGGATCAGGCTACTGGGATCAAACAGCTGCCTCAGTCTGCCGCTAACGCAGTCATGCAGACAGGGGCTTGATGCTGGGTGATGTCTCCTCTTTCCTCCATATTGCCCCAGAACCATAGAGAAGTGAAGAATCAGGATGGCACATTGCATGTTTGAACTTTATAATGCTGTACTGAACTCATTGTTGGTTTGTGACATCAATTCCGCTGTTATTCTTTTGGCTATGTGTGATTTAGACAGGTGTGCCGGCCAGCAGAGTTCAGATGAGCTCCTCGAACTTCCTGTAACTGCACTTTTTATGATGAGGAAGCATGTGGGTGATACCAGATATTCTGGCATATGCACAGCCTTGCATGACCTCATCTTCACCAGAAGAGGGAGCAAGTGCAAAGGAAGAAACCAACAGAGATGGCGTGTGGGTGTGATTTTTTTGTACAGTGTATGTGTGTGTGTGTGTGTGTCTGTGTGGAGGGGTGGGGATGGGGGCTTGTTGTGTGTTGGTGTGGAATACCCTTCACTGTATCAGTTGTTCAGGTCTCAACCTATAAAATCCCTCTCTCTTTAAGACCCTGAAGTGTTTTGATGTTGTTGTTGTTATTCGTAAAACCAAATTCTCCCATGTCTTCTCTAGGCCTGCGGGTGCACAACGTTGATAAACAGGGAGGAACAGCGCCCTGTCAGCTGACCCCCTCTGCTCACAATACGACCCACACACTCCCGCTCCCCTGTTAGCCTCTCTCTTCTGAGAAGGGAGGGGGAGAGAAGAGAAAGAGAGAGAGAGAGAGAGAGAGAGAGATAGAGAGTGCTCCTTGCCATGGGCAGATCCCTCAGCCTGATAACACAGTGATGAAAACATGCATTCTTTCCCCTTTTCAGACTGCTCTCGTGATAACACCCCCACTCCCAAACACACACGCACACACACACACAAAAACACAGTCCCCTACGTCGCTTCACTAAGTGTATCTTCCACATCTGCTGATACTGTGACATCATTCCACACAGCAGGACTAAGCAAACAGGATGCGGCAGACAGACGGCTTGTTCTCGTTGTGAATCACTGAAAACATAAACGCCCAGCAGACAGACACTGACATTCGAATACTGACACCATCAGAGCCACGCTTGAGGAAAGAACACACACACGTCATTAGCCCATATCCCATTAACACACTCCGGTTAGATGTTTATTTTTTTTTATTGAAATATTCATCAGATATTACATATTTCATTTATTTAGTGTTCAAAATAAGTCTTGCAATACTCTCCAACAAAGTCATTATTGTTATTATTTTGTAAATATACATTCAAAGACCGTACCTTATAAGTTTGTTTGTATTGTTTTCGTCTAAAAGAAAGATTTAGCTAGCTGAGTCAATAGTCCCTTTGTTCCTGCCAGTGGATTTCCCATAATCTATATTGCACCGTGAACAATTCTGCCTTCCATGGGCACAATTCACTCTCTTTTATATGGAATCATCTTGTCCCCAAGGCATCCATGAAATGACATGTGGGCTGAGAAGGCACTACAGCTATCTTATTTCATCGTCTCTCCAAAGAAAAGAAAAAAAGACACATAAAAAAAACTCAATACAGCTTTGAGAGGAGAGTAAAAACACAGCTCGGGAGCAAGAATGGGAAGAAAACAACCACCCAGAAGAAAGAAGTTTTCCTGGAAATAGCTAGTATTCATCCTTGAGCTCCAGACTGCAAAGGCCAGCCTAGGCTGGTCTAGTGACAGTCTTCTCTTAGGGCTGTGCACTGCAGACTTCACAGCATCCCCTTGCTACATTTCCAGGTGCGATGATGGTTTTAACGGTTTAAACGCATGGTTTAAAAACTGATTAAAAACATAACTGGAACAAAAAAAGAACCCTCAGCCAGATTTGGTGTGCTTAACTCAGCTGAACTAAAAAACTCCAAGGTCGGCCGAGGGGGAAGAGCTGTCCTGTGGGTGACCAGTGGGAGCGTCTGTTTCCATGCGGGGTCACCACTTCCTGACCGCATGCTCCACAGATGTGCTAGTGACCATCGCACAACAGGAAGAGCCTCCTCTACTCTGTAAACCTGACCGAGCGCTTGAACGAGCCCTGACTTGGGAACAAAGACAAACCTCTTTTAGTTTGAGCTTACTGGACAGTTGACACGCGTCAAAATAAATAAAGTTGCCCAGGATGGCAATGGCAATGCATTCTGGGATCTTGGGGGGGGGGTCACTGATGTCTGAGTCAACACATTCCTATTAACTGGGCTTGGATATGGCCAGGAGCCTCAAGTCACAGGATAACAGCTTAATTATGCTTTATGCCATTTACTGCAGAGGGGAGCAACCCTGGCTCTCGCAATAATGCCTCTGTTCACAGCACAACACACTTGCTTTGTGAGAACACTATGCACCACGAATCACTCAGAGAAACAAAACAACATGTGGATACTGCGTAACACAGAAAGATTGGACTGCGAAAGGACTACAGTGGTTTAACTTCCAAGAATATGCATGAAAAAAATGTCAAAGTGGGAAGGTCTGGCATGCTCTAAAGCATAATTCTAGAGAATTTTCCCAAAAAGTGGCAGGCATGCAGAAGAAATCGCTCATTAAAAAGTCATTGGGAAATACCCAAACATGTTTGATCTCAAGGGATCCAGTCCTTGGCCAACATTAGGGGCAGTGACACAGTGAGAGGACTAATATGTCAGGGAGTCTACTTTGGGCTCAGTGGTGTTTTTTGCCCCCAACGGCACCTTCCAGGCAGCACAGCCTAAAAGGCACAACCTTTACCCTATTCCTAACCCTAACCCCCTCAACCCTCATCCTAACCCTAAACTGAGTGGAGTAGTGCCTTGAAGGCAACGCTGCTTGGAAGGCACCGTTGAGGGCAAAAAATACCAAAGACCCTACTTTGGCAGGGCAATACTGTGGCACAGTCAATCAAAACATACAAAACTACAAGAATTGACCAGCACTGTACACACATTTTCAAAATCAGTAACTGCCTGTCTCACATCCACACAAACGTATAGAAACTCGTAAAAGTGTTGGGATGAAAAAGTTTCATATGGCTGTTGTTGGATATGACACCACTGTGTCAGTATTACATTCCAAAACCTTGTAAAAACTGCACAAAGCTATTAGCCTTCTCATAGGAATACAAATGCCATAAGGGTTGGATTATGGGAAAAGGGTTTAGCAATGTCATTCATTTCATTCATTTTAACCAATATGATTGTTCATGGTATCAAATGACGGAGCTAACAACCTTTGAAGAACCAGCTGCCATTACTTGATTACGGTCCGGCCCACTTCACACAGGGTTTCCTCCTCAGCTCCTTTTGTAAACATTTGATCAGCATATTTACAAGACATTTACAGTACATACAAACACCTCCACATCACAAATGAAGGCAAAGTGTCTTAACTATTCACTCCCGACTACTCCTTGAAAGTGCAAGGCTCACTTTGTGCACTGTCACTCTTTAGTACAGTACAAATAGTCCCTGGTCACTACTTCTCTCACTCGTTAACATCCTATGGATATCACAAATACTCAGCTACACTCTAACAACACCATGCAGACAAATCTAAACTCACATACTTGATTTAAACAGTACACTTAAACAAAACATTATTTCTTTTAAATATATATGTATATTTATATAGATATATTCAAATCAAATGATTAACCTGAATAGGCTTTTCAGATATTGCACAATGAACCTGGGGTGGAGGAAAAACAAAACAGGAAGTTGAGGACTCGCTCACGTGTCAAAACTGAAACATCCCTAAGTGGTGTCTAAAAACTAGTACCGATCAAAAGTATTGATTAATAATGCCTGGAACGGAAAGACTGTAACGTTAGAAGTTAGTCCCTGAACAATGCTCAGTGCTGCCATGTCCATCCCGAGCCGAGTCATCGGTGCACCAGGCTGAGGGTGGTGGAGGTGGTGGTATAACTATTGTTGAACAGTCACTGGGCTGAGAAGATCTCACAGTAGGCTATCTGATTTCATGTTCCTGTAAGCAAATCCACAACCATCACAATGCTACTCTCCTCCGGCCCCCGTGTTAGATACCACACATCCTTAATTGCTTTTCTGGCCGGCCTGTCACAATTGTTAAAGCTTTTTAGGTGCTGAGGTCTGAGAGGCACCTGCACTTTAGGCCACCACAGCAGTCTCTCCCAAAGGTGACTGCACTTGGAACATACCATGCTGGCCAGTAAGCCAATCACAACCTCTCACCATTTCACCAGCATACTAATCTTAGGTATAAAAAAACTCAGTACTGAGAGAATGTACCCCAGAGTCTTGTTAAAGATTCCTGCACTTTAAGAATCTACACACAAGTCCCTTTAAACAGGCTGGCTGCAGTACACTATGATTGACCACATGGGAGAAAACACTGAAGCACAGGAGACTTCATCTAAGCCGGGCTACACTCAACACTGCGTGTCAAAACAAGACAGGAAACTGGCCTCGCACATGTGCACAGCACATCTCAACACTGTTGTTGGTCTTCCTCATTTGTGCAAAACGAACGCAGATTGGAAAGCTGCTCTTGCTGTGATTTTTTTTTCACAGGGTCAAGTGGTGAGAACAGTTTCAATTCCTCTTACTGACGGCTGATGTCTATCAACACAGTCTAACAACAAGACACAGGGATCCAATTTCTTGGTGTTTGGAAAATCCATCCCTGTTGATACGGAGTGATAATAAAGTGATGATGGTGCATTGGAGTCGACTCCTAGCCTAGTTGGCTTCAGAACACCTACAGTAAGGAAATACATCAGAAACACACACATACACGTACATGAACTTAAACTTGAGGCACAAAAATGTGCCAATGATTTTCTAAATAAATACTTTAAAGAGATGTTACACTACTGCATTAGTTACAGTCCGTTACAAAGAAAATATATCAGTCTCAAAAGTGGAATGGAGCCACTCGTCCAGTGATTCAGACACACGCTTGACTAAAATTGCACAAATTCCCAAACGCCGCAAAAACTGCAGGCTTAAAAAAGCTCCTTGTCCCTGAACCCATCGTGTAAGCACGCACACACGCACACACACAGCAGTGGTCCTTTTAAGTGTATCCGAGGGTCTCCATCTCGCTGCGATAGCGCTGCTCGGACACCTTGCTTTTGTGCTGCTTGCTCTCCAGGTGCAGGCGGAAGTCCGCCTCCTCGCTGGCCCCTGAGTTACACATGGAGCAGTAGAACTGACCGCTGGGCGTCACGCACATGGCCAGGTCACGCGGGATACGCTGCCTCGGTCGCGGGTTGTAATAGGGCCCTGGAAAGTCAAAACACAGATAGTTATTAGAGGGGGAAAAAGTAAGATGCAAGCTAGGTCTTCCATGGAGTTTACATCAAAAGCGTGAGTAATATGAAGACTAAGTGCATCTGCTCCCCCACTCTCCCCCCTCTCTCCCTCTTCCCCGCATGTGGGTGAGAGATGTGGGCGAGCTCCACGCTTCTCATCAGCTCAACTCAGCTCAGCTCAGCTCACAGCACTGGGAGACGACGAGTACAGATGCTCCATGCTGGAGGGCCAAGAGAGGCAGCTTCTTCCGTCATGCTGTCACAACTCCACATATCCCACACACACACACACACACACACACACACACACACACACACACACACACACACACACACACACACACACTCCACTTCATTTCCCAGTCTGGGATGATTCATGCCTTCACTCTACACACACATACATACACACACACACACACACACACACACACACACACACACACACACACACACACACAGGCACACACACACACACACACACACAGAGTCACAGATGAAGACACACACACACACACACACACACACACACACACACACACACACACACACACACACACACACACACACACACACACACAGATACATACATACACTCACAACTACACATACATCCCATTACACATCAAACAGGGTCTGATGAATGTGTTTGTTAAATCAGGGGCTAACGAGATGTGCACAAGTTCCTCACAATGCTGCAGGCGACCGTTCCGATCTGTCTGAGTAGACACTAAAGCAATTATTATTTATGGAGAGGAATTCATGCACTGCTATTTCTGGCTTTGTCCATTCGGAATGTGATTAAATCAAAAGGCTAGTGGGCCTTAAGAGATAATATGCATCTGTGTTAGTGCGTGTGTGTGTGCGTGTGTGTGTGTGTGTGTGTGTGTGTGTGTGTGTGTGTGTGTGTACAGTATGTGTGTGTGTGTGTGTATGTATGTGTGTGTAGAGTGAAGGCATGAATCATCCCAGACTGGGAAATGAAGTGGAGTGTGTGGGTGGGGGAGGAGGCAGTGAATGTGTGTGTGAGTGTGTGAGTGAGCGTGTATGTGCTTTCCAGTCAGTGGAGCGTGTGGAGGCAGTCTGTGGCAGACCAAAACGAATGGACTTTAGTGTGTCTAGATGTTTGCATGCGCATGTGGGTTTGAATGTGCATTTGTATATGTCTGCCTCTCTGAGCTTCTTCCTGTGTGACTCTCTCTCTCTCTGTGTGTGTGTGTGTGTGTGTGTGTGTGTGATTGAGACCTGCCATCTGAGCGACAGGTGTGACGTCTATGGCTGACTGAACTGACGTGGGCTGCAGTATCACTTTACAAACACCAAAGCCTTGGCGGGCGCCCTGAATTTAGTGAGAGCAGCAAGAGCTGTCCCATGTGCTGTCCCATCACACACACACACACACACACACACACACACACACACACACACACACACACACACACACACACACACACACACGCACACAGACATACTCAACTGAACTCCCTGTCAGGGTCTCTGGCCAGAGATGAGTGCATAGTGTCACCTCTGTGGCCATAGAGCAAAGAAACAACCCCTCCAGCAGCTCGTCTGGACAAAAGCCTCCACCGCATGTGTGACTATTATAATTTATTTAAAAATAAAAATAAAAAGAACCACATACTTTACGTTTGTCTTCACAGACATGGGACTAACATTGGAAATACAGCCCTGCTCAGCTGCCCAGTTTGATTTTTATAAGGCATCTATATGAAAAGATTGGGATGGCTATTTAGATATCTGTTTGTGATATCCTGAAATAGATGTGTGTGACAACCAACTGCAGTATATACAGTACGTGTCCTACAGCAAAGAGTTTGTTTTATTCAAAAGTGATCTATTCTGCTTTCCAAATGAACCAGAAGAGTTCTCACCACCTAAACATTATAAGCAACAAAACCAGCATACAAATAAAAAACAGTGTTTCTTGGTATTTGTGCATGTGTGTGTGTGTGTGTGTGTGTCTGTGTGTGTGTGTGTGAGAGAGGGAGAAGGTGGATATTAACCACACCTGGTATGACCGGAGGTGCATGAGGTGCTCTGCGGTTCTTGATCAGGCGGTACTCACTTCCCTCTTTCCTGGGCCTCCTCTGGCCTGAGTCCCCCGAGTCTCTGTGAAACAGAAACACTGACACTAGCCTCCCAGCAGTTTCAAACCACCACACAACTACTACTGGAACCTCTACTCTGGTATAAAAACAGGCACGGCTGAGAAGAATGATGTTACGCTTTAGCTTTTTATGTGATTTAAAGAGCCATCTCTGCAGCATCACGGACATACAGTAACAGACATTCCAGAGTATTACCAGCTAGTGTTTTAAACTATGACACTATATAGCTGCTTTTTCAGAGACATTCAAAGCTGTGTTACTCATGCGCTTGGTTGTGTAGTTCTCCCTAAGATAGTATCACACAGTTTCAAGCCATGGAGGAGGATGTAGTCTCCTGATGTTGCATTATCACTTCCCCCCAGTCATGAGCCCCAGCATATTTACATGAGCCTAGCCCTCCACTTATCTGCACAAACAGGGCTTCAGATAAACCAGCACATTCAAAGCTCCTGTGTCTCGCAGTGCACTCACTCTCTTCACAACACTAACAAACTTCTGCGTCACTATAAGCTAACTGGGTAGACAACTCCCTCCCCCAAACACACACACATACACACACGCACACACACACGCACGCGCACACGCACACACAAACACACACACACACACACACAAAGGTGAAGGAAATCTATTACTTATGGGTTTTTTAGGCATCTCTCATGGGTGAGCTACTTCTGGTGGAAGGCCCGAGAGAGAATGCATAAGTGGAGGAGAAAAGGAGAGAGAGAGAGAAATAGATGAGGGAAATGGGAGAGGTGAGATGAGACTCACGAGTAGCTGGCGCTCTGCTGGGCTTCGGCCAGACGCAGTCTCTTGGCATGGTTCTTGCCCTGGTAGTGTGCCTGTGCCACTGCAGGCGAACTGAAGGAGGCGTCGCAAAGCTTGCAGTAGTCGTTCTCTGTGGCCAGTATCACCCGACTGGCGCCCTTAAAGGAAACTGGCTGCAGAGATAGAAAGATAGAGGCAAGAAACAGACTTAGATATTGCATATTGTTCATCATAACAAGTCACAACGGCTAATAAAAATAATATTATACAATAATAAAGTCGAAAAGAAACACAGGAGGGAAAGGGAAGAGAAACAGATTAATGCTCAACGTTTCTGGAGAAAGAAGGAACTTCTGACTGTCCAGATTTCACTTCTACCTTGACTTCTGGACTACAATTAGCATGGAAATTTTGCATTCAGTCTCAGCATACATTTTGCATACTGTCTCAAAACATGGCATGGCTTTGGAAAAGAGTCATTGTTTTCTGATTGCACTGAATCCACCACTGAACCACTGAATTTGCGTTATCATTGAAACTGAATTTGCATAATGCATAATGCATGAAGCATTTCAAACACAACTACAGTATTTGGTTTTTGGCCTGGTTACCTGCTTACACGTGGCACTTTCTGTTGGTGGGGTGGAGTTTGGTTGCTGGGAGACAGGCTCTGCTATCTCAGGTATTCGTATTGGGGGAGGCTGCTGGCTGCCAGCATAAAAATTCCTCAGCTTCTTGCTGTGGTTTTTACCCTATAACAAAAGATGGCAGGGCAATTACATTATAATTACACCTCACATACCTGATGCATACTGATGGCTTTCTATTCTCCCACAGTGACATGGTGCTTATTGCTTGAGATTCCCCACCTGATAATGGGCTTGGGCCTGCTGTGCTGAGTTGAGCGTGACGTTGCACAGTTTGCAGTAGAGAGGCTTGCACAGCTCCTCCAGGGTGGCATCCTGCTCCGTGCCCCCAGTCTGGCACTCCTCCTCCAGGGGCCTGGGGCCTGGAAGGGGCACCTGCAGCTCTGGCACAGGGGGTATGGGGGGCAATGGCGGTACTGGTGGCGGGCTGTGCACCATCTGGAGGTGGGGGTGCGGTTTGGTGGGAATGGGGCTGCAGATAGGGTAGCGCAGCGGATCTGGTGAGGAGAGCATCACAGAAGGTGGTCCGAGAGGCTGAGGGGCCGACAGCGGCAGGAAGGGCTGGAGGGAAGGCTGGGGCTGAGGCTGGGGCTGATGCTGAGGCTGGGGTGGCCGCTGCGGGGGCTGCTGCTGCTGCTGCTGACACATCAGACTCAGAGGAGTTTTGGGAACAGACTCCAGGCCTGAGGGGGAGGACAAAAGATGGGATGGTGACAATGTGGGCGGCCAGAACGAGGAGCCAGCTCCAAGCGAAAGGAGACAAGGCTACTGCTTCATCACGACAGCAGGAGGACCCTCCAAGAAAATTACACAGCTGCCACGACAAAAGGAATATGCTGACATTTGGGTGTTGAAATCTAAATGTAAATATACTGTGCCTTTAAGGTCCTGTCAGTTTTGGAACTTGCATAACAACTAAGCAGGGGGCCTGCATACTGCATTAGCTTGCACTCACAAAACAGACTTGATTTCTGAATGCTGAGAACTTGTATGTTCTACACTCTGCACCTTTCTATTACTCTGTTGCCTGTGTCTGTGTGAGAGTGTGTGTGTGTGTGTGTGTGTGTGTGTGTGTGTGTGCGTGTGTGTGTGTGTGTGTGTGTGTACATATTTGGGCAACGGGCAAGTTGTATGTGTGCTATGTGTGAATGAATGTGTGCGAGGGAGGATAGTCAGCTGTTCCTTTTTCCAGTGCATCAGTTCCAAAGGAGAAAGTAGACAACAATGATTCAGTCCACTAAAATAACCCCTGGAAGTGACCTCTGGGTTCATTTCCGGGGGCCATGCTGGGTGACACTATGGGAATGGCATCTTGAGAGACTGATCCCTGCATTAAATTCCAAAATAAGACCACCACTAATCAGAAAAGCACGGCAGGAAAATGCACAGCAGGCCCTGTCCAACATGTAAAACCAAACAGTCACTGCTGTGTTGTTAAGCTTGTACTGATGGGATTTTTCTTGCAATGTACAGGCACTGTTAACGTGTAACATGGAATCTAAACCAGAATAAACTTATCATTAACAATGTCATGTCGCTTGTTCTTCTTGAAGTGCAGCAAGATGAACCTGATATCACTTGGTCATAAGAGAATACCATCCCAAAAATAGGTATAAGGAGGACCTAGCCTACATAGTCTTTGCTCAAGGTCAGAGTTGCAGTCCTACTTTCTCATCACAGTGTATACATACATTGTTGCTTGAGACTTCAAGTTTCCTTGGGACTAAAGATTGATACCAATGACAGGAAAAGACTAATACTTGAAATGCAAAATTGTTATTTTGTTTTACTAAATTAATCCTTAAGTCTCGATTCGATGACTCGCTGAGGAAACAGTTGAAAGTCTTACAGACTTTAATACATGTCTTGTCCTTAACACAAAAGGCACCTCAGACAGACAGGCATTTGTTACTTAATGAGAAGCAGGTTGTGTTACATGGCATGCCATCTTAAGACACAGTCTTTGCATGGAAACCGTGTGGACCACAGTATGCCGTTGTTTGGCCACATCAATAATTTAGGACACAATGCTTAAATTACATGCATGGCCGGTCTCAATGCGCCACTTCCACTCATTCATTGGGCAGTCCTTCTGCATCTTTTGTGCTGAGATTTTTCACTACATCACAGGTGAAATTGGTGCCTATCTGTCGCTGCCTCCCAACTGTGACCATTAGTCTTACACTTATATGTCAATAGCCTAATTACATTCCAGCTTAGCATATGATGCACTTAACTTTCTACTGGTATACAACTATACAGAAATTTAAAGCACATTTAAACATGATGATGAAAATCTATGGGCCAGTATCAATTATACACTTAATTTCATATATTATCTAAAAAAAAAAGAGGTGCGTGTTGAATAAAAGCAAATGTTAGAACAATCCTAATTTTATTTTTGCACTAGGCCTAGGCCTATACAACAGTGTGGTTTTAGTAGGCTTGTCTGAGGAGTTGAACATGCATTTAAATTCCATTTGAAGTATGATGCTCACCTGACGTCACCAGAACATAGAGTCGATCATGTAAAGAAGTGACAAGGTGTCAAAATGTTCAACTGCTCATCAGATACCTTGGTGTGCTCATTATTTTATTTTATAATGGTTTAAAACAACCTGATCATATTATCTTTTGGACAGGGGGTTTATGGCACTGGCATGCACCACCAACGCTGCACATTTCACAAGGCACAATCATTTCTGTAGTCTATTAAAGCATAGGCATTTTGGTGTAGACATAAAAATGTAACATTTTAAGGCAATTGGCTCTTGCAGCGCTTCGTTGCATTCATTACATCAATGTCACTCACGAACAAATCATAACGCTTGTCTTACCTGGTATGTGTGGGAAGTAATGGCTGCTGTTCCCATAGCTTATATGATGCAAACTGTAATTTCTATTGTAGTCATTACTTTGAATTACAGCATCCTTGCTCTTCACATTCATCGCCATCTTCACCGCATCCTACGGCTCGGCGAACTTCTTCCAGCTCGCCTCGCCGTCAAGATCGCACACTATGGAATGGGGTATGTGATAAGGGCGTGAATTTTTTTCTAATAGCATCTAAGACTAATTTTGTGTCGTTCCAGGCCCTATAGATTTTAAAGACATATGTCCTCGTCTAGATTGCCTACTTACAAGTATCAAGTGATGTCAAAAAGAATAATAAAAAAGAAATAGGTTTTTAATGAAGATCGGCCCCTTAACTTTGGTACAGTCCGATTTCCCTAATGGTTCAAGCAAACTCCTAACTGTGTTAGGAATTTAATTTTTTTCCATTTCTGAGTCACGTTATTATCTCATTAGCTCAGTCAATTCTGAAATTTGACCAAATTTGCATTGTTGTTCATTAATTTAATTTTCCATTACATTTTGTCGTTGAACAACTAGATTTCACATTTTCAGTTTCAGTACAGCCTATGTACAGCTTGAGTTTAACATCAAATCATAAAAATATCTAAATAGGTCAATTACCTAGGCCTGTAAATTACAATTTAATAGAAGAACCAGGAGAGTATTTAGGCCTATTATTTTGCTTTAAGTGAATTTGTGATTTCTGGATGTAGTAGTCCATTTTAACCTTAGAATAAACTATTTGCCTTTTGAAAACAATTTTGTTGCGTTTCCTTTCTGGGTCCCTACCATCTGCAATGGAATGGGAGGAGTTGATCGATAAAGTAGCGTTGGTTTGCAAAGTAGCCTCTACTTTAGCCAAAGCCTATCAAAACTCGCGGGACGGTCGGGTTTATCAGTCAGTGAAGGGCTTCCTCTACTGCGGCTAACTAGCGATAGGTAGCCATCCGGATTTGCTAACCCACCTTTCATGTTTACAGCTGAACTATTAATAAATGGGCGTATATGACAGCTAGTTCGGCATGTGGTATGCAATGTGGTCTATTTGTGGATCCACACAGTCCATTGGATTTATTTGTAATGTTTAATTTATACGAAACTCCATGTCCAGACAAATGGGAATCATCGTTGCTATGGAGAAGCTGCCAGCGACTGCCAAAATTGGGGTAGGCCGTAGCATCGCGTTAGGGTTGCATTTATGACTGAAGAAAAAAATGCGCATAGAGGACCATCTTGCAAATATATGAAATAAAGGTTAGTATTTGTGGTGTGGTGACCTGTCAATATTTGTATGCATATGGTAACAGACCACTGTGATCTTGCAGCTGTATATGGCTAGCGAGCTAGCCATAGTTAGCATAATATGATACCTAGCCTTGGGTAGCCTGAGCCTACCTAACATTAGCGGTTTGCTTGCCATTTAATTTCTTGGGAAAGTTATTTATCGTTCAGCCTCTGATGCATAACGATTAACTTGTTCTATAACAATTGTAATTCCAGTTGTATAGTTTGATATTGCTAGGGGTATGTAGTATTTTGTCGCATTCATGTTAAGGAAAGCTGATCTGAGTTTATTTTTGAAGAGCTTAGCAAGCTAACGTTAGCGATAGCATGAGTATGTATCGCAAGTGGGGCTAACCTCAATAGAAATACATTCACTGCTGATGTATGGCAATCGGTGCATGTAACGTTAACGCAATTATTGTTAATAGCAGAGGTTCTGTCATCTTCAACAATACTGTATACTCACACCGTAATGTTACATTTAAATTTGCTAAACATGGATATCCTATCTACCCAGGACAGTTTAGTTTTTTTTAGTTTATTAAGTTTAACCACGCTAACGCGGCAGTGCTGCTAACGTTACACCAAAACATTAACTGAATGATGTGGCTAGCAAGCATACCCAACTCAGTCCGGCTGTAGCTGGCAACCCAGCTAACACAGATTTGTATTTTGCCATTTACTTTAACATTACCCACAAAATACAGGTGGTTAACGTTAGTTTTCTGTTGTCAATATCAGCGTTGGCATTTAATTGCATAAAGAAGGCAGACTGTATGACGGTGTCTGACGGACAATATGATAATGTCAAAACAATGTTGTTGAGGAACCGTTCACCATCTGCGGTTAATGTCGAAGTCTATCGCTAAATGTTGGTCAACTAAAGGTAACAATTATTTATGTAGAGCTTGCGTTAGCCCGTTATCGCAAGTCAACTTTCACCATAGTAGATGTGATTGACTTTAGCTATGCATTAACATTATAAGGTCCAAGCCTTCGGCTGCCTGAAGGACTTTGTTGGTAGTCTGTTAGCTGGCACGAATATTTCCGATTTATTCTAACAAGAACATCAGATAGCCGAACAAGCAAATGTCCGGGTGGGTATGTGTCACCTAAACTTTAGAACAAAATCAAGTAGCCTAACCCTCTCACCACGTTTGAATCAAGAGAATGCACATGTTTATTTATTTATTTATTTTTATGGTAAAGTATGTTCAACATAGCGTACCTCTCCACCTAAACTGACCAATTCAACTTGAGGCCAAAAATAGTAGGCCTGGTTGAAATAGTACTAATGCAGTTGCTGCAAAATAGGCGTAGCATTTAACAAACAAGCAACCAAACATAATGAGCTGTTGCAAGTATATGTCAGCTAGTGTGAGACCAAGGATGACGTATGATTGCCTGGACAGTTTAATTTAATACATTTACAACACATTTTCGGTAAGGTGTAGCCTAATTTAGCAGTTCATACTTAAGTTGCAGGTGTTACAGTTGTTTGTGGCCTCAGTTTATCTGCCTGAAGTTTGGAGAAAACAGGAATGGGCTATGGTAGGGAGTGGCATGTTCAACTTGTAAATGAATTAAGAATGGTGTTTTTCAGTGCATTAAAAACAACATTAAGAGAAAGAAAGGTGCTTCATTCGGATGCCTCTGAATTGACAAAGAATAATATTAAATCAAATTCCCACAATGTGCATAGGCCTAAGGCATAGGCCTAATCATGAATATGTCAAACAAATCACTCTTACTCAATTAAACTATTCTAATGTTTCTGCTTAGGCTAAATAATAGACTAATTTGGTGCACCTGTTCAATTTTAAGATGAGATGCAGGTGAGTTACTTAGGTAGCCTACTTGGTTTATCTGATGCAGCCTAATAATTTGTTAACTACAGATGAATGACACCTCCATGGAGCTTGACTGAGCACAGATGGGCACAGTGTTGATGGCTAAAATATGAAGGCGGACACTACGAAGTAAAATTCAGAACATTTGTTTAAGGTAATCCTTTATGTTAAATGAAACAGTAAAGAACTGTTGTAGGGCTGTCTCGCCAGACAGGTGGTCCAATTTCAGTGTGACATTATTTATTGCCATTGGACTCGAAGATTGGTTGCTACACCATTATTACGCAATTACACCCATTTATTGTGCTGTGTGAAAATAAGAGTCATCCTCTTTAGCAACAATATATTCCTACTGTTTTGACTCTTAGTAGTGGGGAAAAGCCTGGTTTCCGTGAGCACAATAAATTCTTGTCACTATGCAGTGACTCACCTAGTGAGTGATGCCTCTTCCTGGAAGGAGGTGACTCGGACATCATGCAGTCATATTTATGCTTCACGGTTGTTATTGATGTTGTGATACAAAGTCCATCTATTTGTTCTGGACTTAATATGTAATTACAGGGAAAAGACATCAGGCTGTCTGTCTATTTGTAAGAAAATCATCCAGTATTTGAGCTTGAGCCATTTACCTTTTCTTTTACAGAAGTTACAGATATTTTTTTCCTCCAAAATAAAACTGTGAAGTTTTAAGGAAAATGCCACCCAGGCCATCTTCAGGAGAATTATGGGGCATCCACTTGATGCCCCCGAAAATCCTAGTAGACTGTCTACTGCCTAATGGCATGATCCTTACCCTGGAGTGCCTCCGTGAGGCCACACTTATCACTATCAAACATGAACTGTTCAAGGAGGCAAGGAAATACCCCTTGCACCATCTTCTACAAGAGGAGACCTCCTACATCTTTGTCAGTGTTACCCAGGAGGCAGAGCGAGAGGAGTTTTATGATGAGACTAGGCGTCTCTGTGACCTCAGGCTCTTTCAGCCCTTCTTAAAAGTCATTGAGCCTGTGGGGAACAGGGAGGAAAAAATTCTCAACCGAGAGATCGGTAAGTTTCCTATATCTGACGATTGTTCACTTTTGTCATTGTCTGTTGAGAAGGGAAGTTATGCTGAGGTGTTTTCTCCTCCTCTTTCAGGTTTTGCTATCGGCATGCCTGTGTGCGAGTTTGATCTGGTGAAGGACCCTGAGGTCCAGGACTTTCGAAGAAACATTCTAAATGTGTGCAAAGACTCTGTGGAACTCAGAGATGCCAATGGCCCTCACAGTCGGGCATTGTATGTTTACCCTCCCAATGTGGAGTCTTCGCCCGAGCTTCCCAAGCACATCTATGCCAAACTTGACAAAGGTAAGAGCTTTATGGAAAGGCAAAAGATTAACTTTTTTGGGATATAATGAAATCTTAGCAAAGCATTTATTTGCCATAACCGATATGTCTGTATTCTGTATTATTCTACAGTGATGACTTTTTCATTCATTTGGATCCTGTGTTGATGTCATGACAAGCAGCTTTTGTGCATCATCTCTATTGATGTTTTTCTTTTTGTAGGTCAAATAATTGTGGTAATTTGGGTAATCGTTTCCCCAAACAATGATAAGCAGAAATACACACTCAAGATCAACCATGACTGCGTGCCAGAGCAGGTTATAGCTGAAGCCATTAGGAAAAAGACCAGGAGTATGCTGCTTTCACCCGAGCAGCTCAAAATGTGTGTGCAAGAGTACCAGGGCAAATACATCCTTAAAGTCTGTGGCTGTGATGAGTACCTGCTGGAAAAATATCCCCTCAGTCAGTATAAGGTAAGTACTGCAATGCACAGTACATCAGTCAGAATTTTTTTTAATAGAAAAATACATTCATTGTGCTGGTAAACAGTGTATATTTCCCAAATGTATTCCATTGTTTTCTTTTGTGGTCCTGACATAAAGCTCTATGTCTTAAGCTCACATGCTTTACACCAGTGGTCCAGATGTGGTTGTGCAGGTTAGGTTTGGAATTCATAGCCTTTGCCATTCACATGTGATGCACTGTTGGTCAAACAGACGTCTAGGAAGGGAAGGCTTTATTGGTAGAAATCATTTGAAAAAATCAATTAAGGGTTACATTTTTTTTCCTGATACTGCTGAATCACTGGCTGCAAAAGAAAAAAAAGATGTAAGAGGCTTGAGGTGGTATGTCTGCCCTCGTAAAATGAATTACTTTATCTACTAAAAAGATCTGTCTTTAAGAGGTTGATCCCAAAGTGTCCCTTGCAGAGACACGCATAGTACAACTAGTAGGAAGAGCAAGAGTGACTGAACTAAAGTGTTCAAGCCTGGCAGATAGTGTTGCAAAAAGCATTAAACAAGAAGCATGCTTGCCTAGACCTGGGTTGGCTAGTTCAAGAAAGAGATGGTGACCTAGGCCTAGGTCTACTAATGTCTGATGGAACTAATCTTGTCCTGTGTCATTTAGCTGACATGACATGTTGAATGCCTGTAAAAGCATTTGAAAAATGGGCCATGTTTGTACTTTGTTAGGGAAGCATGCATTGTGTGCACTTCTGCTTTTGTTGGCAAGGAAAGATTCTAAAATTATCCTTTGAATCTGCATTTGTGTTCTTTTGGGCATTTTGTCCATGTTGGATGAAAATCGTTCTAAACTTTGATGTTTGTGTTACTCAGTTCCTCAAGTAGGCTCTTGAAGAATGGCTCTAACTGTTCTTGCAGGTCTATTTTGTTTATCCCAGCTGTAGGCCTAGACGCTTCGGTTTTTACCCAGTGGTTGATAATTTAGAGAGGTTTCATATATGAACAAATCCCGAAGCCGAAATTACAAAGTAATTAAAACGCTTGAAACATTGCATAACATGCCCTAACAGTTAAATCAATATAGTCAACACCTTTAAGAGAAAAGTTTTGAAATTCAGTGATAAGTGCACACTTTGAGAGGATTAAAGCGGAGCAGGTCTTTGCCGATATTATAGCCTTTTGACACTGATGTCAGGGATGATTGGTTTGAAAAAATGTGAAGGAATAGTCTTTGAGTTGAATGTGTTTGATCTTATTATCTGCAGTAGCATTTGCCAAAACAGAACAGTACTTTTTTGCAACCTAATGGCAGTGGACATTAAGTTTTTGTTTTTGTTTTTTGTTTATTACGCCTCATAGTCATAATTTACATCACAATGGTAGCGATTTCTTTGCAAAACATTTGCTTAAAAGTAGCAAAAATAGCAAATCATCAAATCCATTTTTTTCCGCATCATAGAGCAGCTATTTAGAGATGGCTCCTATGTTTAGAGCACAGATAGGACTATTTACAGAATGAGAATTATATGAAATATCACTGTTAGGGCCACATTGAATTGTGCCAAATAATGATCCAGGCGCTTGCGATAAATCTCGTATTGCCTTTGATTTTCATCTTCATATTATTCTTATGCAAGACTGTGAAGCTCACCAGTAAGGAGTGCTATGATTTCCATGCACGAGGGAATGTTCACTATTCCAACATGGCCCAATTTATAGTGACAACTGCATAACTTAATTTAATAAATTTGAATCCCAATTGTTCTCTTATTCACCAAGCCCAAATCTCTGAAGAGGTTTTCTCTCTTAAACCAAGAAATTAACCACTTCATGTTATGTGAAGTGTTCCATAGTAAATCTTTCAAAGTAATGCAACTATCAACTAGAATAGCGCTCAGAGAGCGCAGACCTCCGCCAAGGCAATGTGGCAGTACTTTTCAAGTTATCTTGTACACAGACAGACACACACTGGCGAAAACATAACCTCCTTGGCGGAGGTAATTAAACATCCTTAATGGAGACTTTTAATATGAGACTTTTAGTGCTGTTTTTGTTGCTTTCACAGCAGTTTGCTCCTTGGATTTCCATGTATGACAACCTGAATCATGGGCCCTTATCTAATGTTTAGCTAACATGTATGTAATGCTACCTGGTCTGCTGTTTGTTTCAGTATGTGAGGAGCTGCATCATGCTGACTAGAATGCCCAACCTCATGCTGATGGCGAAAGACAGCCTCTACTCTCAGCTCCCCGTGGACAACTTCACCATGCCCTCCTATGCCCGCCGCATCTCTACGGCAACACCGTACATGAATGGGGAGGCCTCCACAAAGTCCCTGTGGACAATTAATGGCATGTTGAGGATACGTGTGCTATGTGCCACTTACGTCAATGTAAACATTCGAGACATTGACAAGGTTGGTGTTTTTGTTTTTCGTACAGCCCCATCACCTAATGTAGATTTATTTCCTGTATGTACTGTGTTTTCTATTGGAAAGTGGCTGATGTGTTTTAATAGTCTGGTGTGGTTTCCTGCTGTTGTAGATTTATGTGCGGACAGGGATCTACCATGGTGGTGAGCAGCTGTGTGATAACGTCAACACACAACGTGTACCGTGCTCCAATCCCAGGTAATAAACCTCACCTAGATAGAGAAAGTGGTTTGTCTACAGTGTAGCACATGCTGTAAAAATTCTATTAGCATTAGCATATGAAACCTGTAATCTTGTCAATCTTTGATACTGTTCTGCCTTCGTGAACCACCGTTGATTCTTGTCTGTTTTGTGTTGGCCTGCAGGTGGAATGAATGGCTGCAGTATGACATGTACATTCCTGATATCCCAAGGGCCGCCCGCCTCTGTCTGTCCATCTGCTCAGTTAAAGGGAGGAAGGGGGCAAAAGAGGTAAGTGCTTGACGGATGCTGAGTTCAAGCAAGGCATTAATTAGGCCGCCATATAGGTCAGTGCAGGCCAGTGTTGATTTCACTGTCTTCTCTGCATCCGACTGATTAAGGAGCCCTGTCTGCCTGCACACGTGTGTGTGTGTGTGTGTGTGCGCGTGCGCTTTTTTTCCTGCTTAACCAAATGTGGTCGGATTACAGGTTCAAGCTCTCGCTTTTATTACATGGTGTGATTGTGGTGGTGTGGCAGGGACTGTGTGTAACTGATATTTTTGGATAAGCAATCGGCCTGAAAGAGTTGCACTGTGGAGCTTGAAGACATGTGTAGCCCTGCAAGGGATTCACGTTGGGCGTGTCTATTTTTAGACAAGCGTTTGAAAAGGGGGAAAAAAACTGGAGTCATTTGAGCACACACATGCTCATGCAAATGCACACAATTCTGTGGCTATGGCAAGCATACCTGGTTCAAACAAGATGGGAGAACAGATGCTAAGTAAGAATGTCAGCGCTATGACAACAGTGTTATTAAACAGCCCTAAAATAGCTTGTCAAGCTGAACACTTTCACGTCCTGATTTACACAGGACACTACACAGCATAAATTACAGAAATACTCAGACAATAGCTTTGTTTAGTATTGTATTGTCTTCATATTTGCCTATGTAAAGTAAAAACGCTTCTGGTCAAGTGTTGCTAGTTACTGTATCCGATTTGCTAAATTAGAATATGTGAAAGATCATTGAACATTGCAGACAATTTGTATTATTGTCACAATCTTTTTACTTTTCGAGCAGTGCACTTAATTTGCGGTTTGAGGAAAATTGTTGGTGTCAATATTAGCTGTAACGGCTATTTAATATCCTTTGTCGTATTTTTTAACAATCACAGTTGTGCTGAACAGTCTTTTCTTTTCCCCTGGTAAGAGTGAAAATTTAGCTGAACATGTTAATGTCAGTTTGAACATGCTACTGTTTTAATCATGGCTCAGGATGAGACTGAAAGCTCACCTCTGAATCCTCCACTCTACAGGAGCATTGTCCACTGGCATGGGGAAATGTGAACATCTTTGACTACACAGACACTCTTGTGTCGGGCAAGATGGCGCTGAATCTTTGGCCTGTACCTCATGGTCTGGAGGACTTGCTCAACCCAATTGGTGTCACTGGCTCCAATCCCAATAAGGTACACGGCCTGCTTGCTGAAGACCACTCCCAAAATTTTGCACAAATTCACCTGGCAGCCTTGCCTAATGTCTCTCACTGGTAGAACAACAACAATAACAACACCACCACCACAGAGCACACCAATGCACATCCATTACATGCCGGTCCTCATTTTGCTGAAATCTATAGCAGTGACCCAATAGCCACACAATAGCAACTTTCCATATTCTCTGCCGATTCAGAAGTGTGAGCTGTGTACTTCATGTATACCATCTCCATGGTTTCTCAGGAAACCCCTTGTCTGGAGTTGGAGTTTGACTATTTCAGTAGTCCGGTGAAGTTCCCTGACATGACCACTGTGGAGGATCATGCTAACTGGATCATATCGAGAGAGATGGGATACAATTACTGCCAATCTGGTCAGGTAAGCTCATTAGTCCAGGTCTATTTGAGTTAGCCAGTAACATATGCCTGTCAGTGGCCATTGTGTTCTGGGAGTGTGTTCACATGTTCATGTGCATGATAGATGTACAGTAAAGACTCCATAGACAGTAAATAGTCATCAATCAATAATTAATAATAATACTGCCAAATGAAGTGAAATAGATATCCATTCATTGTGCTATTATTGGTGGAAACAAACTTGGTGGTTGACCATACAATGACTCTGATTGCCTTTAATGGGATCATTGTCAGAACAGTGATGGAGACTGACGCTGCTTGACTGATGTGCAGAATGAGTCAAGTAAGCCTTGTGTGCCCTACTGTATTGTCAGAGTTCCCGCCTGGCCCGGGACCATGCTATGACTGAGAGTGACATTGAGCAGCTTCGGCATCTGGCAAACAGAGACCCCCTCTCTGAGATCACTGAGCAGGAGAAGGACTTCCTTTGGAGGCACAGGTACCTAAACTGCGTGGACTTCTTGTCTTGGCCATTCATGGCTCTATTTTTCTCACAAGGAATCACAATGAACTCTTACATTTAGAGATGCTCCGATCAGCTCTTTTGGGCCCGATTAACGATCAGTGATTTCCAAAATGATGATCTGCAGATTGCTGATAATGCCGGTCCAATCACAGAATGACATATAGGTGTACTGCGCCCTTAAAGTCCTGACTCGTGTGTCAATTGTTGTCTTAGAGATGTTCATCCCACAGTTCTGATTGACCATCAATACAGCCACACGTAAGACAGAATGTCCTACCCTGAGCGATAGAGATTTTGAGTATCCTAATTCAATTAGTTTATACATTTTATAAGTACTGTCATTGGTGATTGTGCTGTTTTAAATGGCTATTCCAAAATGCATGAGGCAAATCCGAAAATTGACATTCACATTGGTTATAAACAGTTTGATAGCGAGATGATTTCTCGATTGAAAAGTATGTTCTGACCAGCAAATAAACTTATGTAAATTAAAAAGTATTTCCACAATATAAATAAGAACACATGCTTGTAGGCCTATCGCTGTTAAGTAAGATATAACTTTGATGTTGGTGCTCCGTTTCGGTGTCTTTTAATCTCATGAAGCCACCACCTATTCGGCTTTGGAACAACAAAATTCTTACGTTACTATCTTGCCTCATTATTGAGATTTAATATTTTCAGAAACATAGTTTAGGATATGCAGCTGTTTTACTTCCACATAATAGAAAAAAAATACCTCTGCAGACGGCCGGTACTTGAATGAAACGATAAATTAAGTTGAAGGATTTCATCATGGCATTAGCTTACAAATGGCAAATGTCTGTCAGACACAATGAGGAACTAACAGACGGAGAACTCATGCTGCCACACTGCTGGTAAGCTCAGTGTTGCTGTGCCCTGCATGCTGCATGCAGGCGGAGAAAAAGTTGCGTAAATAATTAATTATTAATCAGCTTTTCAGATCAGCGTTTTTAGGGTTCTCTGATCAAGAAATTTTTAGCCATCATCGGCCGATAATGATAGGCACCCTATCAATCGGAGCATCTCTACTTAGATTAATTAAGCACAATGGCTAATATACTCTGCTATGCATCCTTTATTTCTCCTTTTCAGGCAATATTGTGCAAATATGCCAGAAATCCTGCCCAAAATTTTACTTGCAGTGAAGTGGAACTCGCGTGATGAAGTAGCACAGGTACTTGAAATGTGTTATTATTTTTTGTTTTTCCCTTCCCTCTCCCTACTTCTAGCTCATTCTCTGGGGTGACGAAATCAAATGGTTGACACTAAAAGTTTGAGAATTGGTCATGTTTTGGCTATTTGGCTCATTTAGAATCTCCCCTGTCTTTTTAAGAATGGCTAGCTTTGTGTATTCTCAAACCTGTCCTGAAAACATTTGTTTTTAAAACATCCAAATGAGAGGACCAATCTTCCAAATTTGGGTGTCTAACAATCTATAGTCCTAAATACTCCAGAAAATGGGCAATAACACTGCAAATTCAATCTTAATGTCAGATTTAATAGTAAATCCATATTGTGGTTTAAGTCTAAATGACTTATTGGGTAGTCTGTGTTGAGAGGACATACCCTTTATGCTACATTATAATGTAAACGTATTTATTGATGGCTTATCTAAACTTGTTATCCCTTATGTGTAGATGTATTGCCTTTTGAAAGACTGGCCAGCAATAAAACCTGAACAAGCCATGGAGTTACTAGATTGTAACTATCCAGATCCAAATATCCGCGACTTTGCTGTACGGTGCCTTGAGAAGTATCTGACTGATGACAAGCTGTCCCAGTACCTCATTCAGCTTGTGCAGGTAAGGGAACTCTCTCTGGGTAAGATTACAATCTTTCCAAGCCATTGATTGGGGCTATTGCGGTCATGGTGTAGCAGGAGTGAAATGTAATCTCCTGCCTCTGTTTCTTTTGATTCTCAGATGTGTATTAGTTGTATTGTCAGTCAGGTGTCAGTGTCTAGCTTTTTTTTTCTCTCTCTCATCTAAGGTCTTGAAGTATGAGCAGTATCTGGATAATCCTCTGGTCCGATTTTTGCTGAAGAAAGCCCTAACCAACCAGAGGATAGGACACTTCTTCTTTTGGCACTTAAAGTGAGTAATGCATTGCTTGTGAAATTGGCCCGGATGGCTGGGTATTGCTGGGAATTAAAAGGAAGAAAAGTTGTGAAGCTAACACTGACATTTTACAAAGACAAGAATAGATGAAAAAGGGTGTATTTTTGTATTTAAGTCAGGAATTAGAATTAAATCTCTACTGGTTGGCAGAATTAGATAAATCTTTATTCTAGAACTTCACTTCCATTCTGCATCACAGCAACATGCAGTGGTAATGTTATATGGTGGCTGACATGTGTTTGTGTTTGTGTGTGTGTGTGCGCAGGTCAGAGATGCACAATAAGACTGTGAGCCAGCGTTTTGGGCTGCTGCTGGAGTCATACTGCCGTGCGTGTGGCATGTACCTGAAGCACCTGAGTCGACAGGTGGAAGCCATGGAGAAACTCATCAACCTCACAGATATCCTCAAACAGGAGAAGAAGGATGAAACACAGAAGGTTAGAACACCAACAGCCACATACTTGCCTGCTTGACTAACACTGTTTTTGAAAACGATATCAAGCTCGCTTTGTTGTTGTTAATTCCCCATTGCTAATTATTGTAGAAAAATATTAAACTTGTATTTTTATGTATTTGTATTATGATGGCTGAATTGGCTTAGCAATTGCCTTGGTATGTGAATTGACCCAAGACTGTATTTAGAGACGGATTTGCCATTCCACTTGTTAAATTGCCCCAGCTCTTGCTCTTTGGTCTCATGCCTATCCTATTCCACAAATGACTGCACATCAACCATGCTAAACAAACACAAGGCGTTAGGAATACCAACTCCACTGATAGTTATCGGAAGCGCATTCTCAGGGGATCTGTGCCTGCCAGATGACCAGAGCCAAGCAAGCGGAGTGCAGTGTGAGCCAGCAAGCAGCGGAGTGTTCCTGCCCACTGGCAGGCCCATGGCCGCCTTCTAAATAAAGTCCCAGGTCTGCTGCCATCTCCCTCCCGAGTCTGCCTGCCTGCCTGCCCACACACTGGCCTCGCCTTAGTTAGCCCAGCTAGTCAAGCGTGGCAAGCAGCAACGGTAGTCGGGCGATTTGGTTTCCAAGAAGGCGCAACCCGTGTGCACGCTCATTGTAACGCGACTCGAGGAACAAAAGAGTCTGTCTGGACACTGCCATTTCACTGGTCACGAAACCGTGAGGGGTGGTGCATTGAAGGTTGCTTAAACCCACAATTCAAATGAGTTGCTAGTACTTAATGTGCCTAGTTGGGAAAAGTAAACAACAACAACAACATAAAAACATTTGAGATGCAAACTTTATGTGCAATATTACAGTAGGCCTGTGAGATTTTTCAGCTTTTCAATGAATTTAATATTACCTACCGAGCTTAATTGCCAAATTGACATGTACAGTAATTCTCTAAGTTAGGTTACACTGCTAATTTACTAGAATATTACATTTCATAATGTGACAAAGTGATTGGAGATTAGAGAACGCTGTAAGTTAGTTCCTGAGTATTTGAGTTAGTGAGTGTGGTACTGTACTGTACGTCCATGTGTCATTGCGTCTGATTGATGTAATTGGCGGCCAACGCCTCCTGTGTGGCTGTCTTTGCGCAGGTGCAGATGAAGTTCCTCGTGGAGCAGATGAGACGGCCAGACTACATGGACGCTCTCCAGAACTTCACCTCCCCACTCAACCCAGCCCACCAGCTGGGGAACCTCCGGTAAGCAAATAATAAGCAAACTAGAGCAGCGCTCACAGAGCGCAGACCTCCGCCAAGGCAATGTGGTCACAGACACAATGTAAATTCCAGATCATGTTGTGGATCACTGATCGCCTCCAAAATCAAATCAGCTTTTGCTTGTCCCAATATACACATTGTTCGAAAATGTCATCCAAATCCATGCAGTACTTTTCGAGTTATCCTGCTGACAAACAAGCAAACAAACAGACAAACCAACGCGACGGAAAACATAACCTCCTTGGCGGAGGTAATAATAACAAATGCTATGTAAAGGCAATATTGCCCCTTATGTATGTGAATGAAGTTAATGTTTGAAATTCACATTATCAGGGGTATAGTTTTGGCTAGACAATAAAGTTTTTTTGTGTTGATTAGGCAATAAAACAGACTACATTATGAATTGAGTAGTGTTCACTATTTAAGTGTATCAGTGTGTGGGTCACAAGTAATCATACGTCAAGTAATGTCTATCTTTCTCAGGTTTGATGAGTGTCGGATCATGTCATCAGCCAAGAGGCCGCTGTGGCTGAATTGGGAGAATCCAGACATCATGTCGGAGCTGCTCTTCCAGAACAATGAAATCATTTTCAAGAACGGAGATGGTAACTTCACCTGCACTCCACAGCAGCATTCCGCCATCTTGCCACCGCTGTATCCACTATATGTCTCATCCTCACCTGTGTCTTCCCTTCTAGATCTGCGGCAAGACATGCTCACTCTTCAGATCATTAGAATCATGGAAAACATCTGGCAAAACCAAGGCTTAGATCTCAGGTATTTCAATAATGGATTAGAATTATTCACATCCAATACAAGCATCAGCCATCTCTTAACTCTTGTGCAAATCCCCATGTGCTGAATTGACCATTTGTGGTTGTGCCTCAGGATGCTGCCGTACGGTTGCCTCTCTATCGGCGACTGTGTGGGTCTGATCGAAGTGGTCAGGAGTTCCCACACCATCATGCAAATCCAGTGCAAGGGAGGCCTCAAAGGAGCGCTGCAGTTCAACAGCTCCACCCTCCACCAGTGGCTCAAGGACAAGAACAAGGGAGAGATGTAGGGAGATTTTAGTTTTGGTCTTTCACGCTTACACCCTTTCATATTCAACCCCAAATGACTTTGAGAAATGTATGTGTTTTTCTTTCTTTCTTTCTTTCTTTCTTTCTTTCTTTCTTTCTTTCAATAGGTATGACATGGCCATTGACCTGTTTACAAGATCATGTGCTGGCTATTGTGTGGCCACCTTCATTCTGGGAATTGGTGATCGCCATAACAGTAACATTATGGTGAAGGATGATGGACAGGTAGGCTTGTGGTCTCAGTGCTGCCAGATTTCTATTGAATAAACATTTAGTAAGTTTGCTTGAGAGTAACTTTGAATATTCCCTGTTTAGCTGTTTCACATAGATTTTGGACATTTCTTGGACCACAAGAAGAAGAAGTTTGGCTACAAGAGAGAGCGAGTGCCCTTTGTCTTGACACAGGACTTTCTCATAGTAATTAGCAAAGGAACGCAAGAGTGCACAAAAACAAGAGAGTTTGAGAGGTTTGTGTTTGGTTCTATCTTTGTCATGCATGTATGTGTGAGAGAGTGAGTGGGTGAGTGAGAGGTTTGTGTTTGGTTCTATCTTTGTCGTGTGTGTGTGTGTGTGTGTGTGTGTGTGTGTGTGTGTGTGTGTGTGTGTGTGTGTGTTTTCATTTTGCGCAGGAGAGAAAGCCTCTCTTGTGCTGTTGAACCTAATCATTTGGCCATTGGCAGGCTGAGAGAATAGCTGGCCCAGTGTTTGGAGTGGAGGGAGTGTGAAGAGTGGGCCAAAAAAACAATGGGCCCTTTTATGTTTCCTAGCAGGGCTTCCCTGCTTGCCTCTTCCCTGTGCTCCCCATTCTGACAATAGTCTGGCCCAGCACCGCCTGCCAAGCTTCCTGCCCCTCTCTCTCTCTCTCACCCTTCCGTCCTCTCCCACATTGCCAATTCAGTTGCCCCTGAAAGAGAATCTAAAATGATCCAGCGCATCCAAGACAAGATGGCACTGAAAGGTGCCATTTGTTGCTTTTTTAGGCTGGTGTTTGATTTCGGATGGTGTTCCGCATTTTATCCAGCAGACTGATTTTCTTGAGACACAGGAATGATTTGCCTTCTCAGTTGATTTCTTTTCTCAGTTGATTTCTTGTTGCGTTATATTGATGTCTTTGTAACAATTTTGATTTGTGCTTGAATCTAGGTTCCAGGAGATGTGCTACAAGGCCTACCTGGCTATCCGGCAGCATGCAAACCTGTTCATCAATCTGTTCTCCATGATGCTGGGCTCCGGGATGCCCGAGCTGCAGAGCTTTGATGACATTGCGTACATCCGCAAGACCCTGGCTCTGGACAAGACGGAGCAGGAGGCCCTGGACTACTTCATGAAGCAGATGAACGACGCTCACCACGGCGGCTGGACCACCAAAATGGACTGGATCTTCCACACCATCCGGCACCACGCCCAGAACTGAGACGCTGATGTCGTATCGCGAGCGTCCGCGGCTTGAGCGGAGAGTGGACGTACAGTGGCCCAGACGGACGGATGGATGGACAGATGTAAGGACAGATGGGATGGAACACACACTGCCCCCTCCCCCTCCCTCTGTAGGTTGGCACAGTGGCACACTCAGACCTCATGAACTCGTACTGTAACGCTGCAAGCGGCCTACAGAGCACTACACAATCCAGAGTGATGTTTTACTTTTGTTTGTTCCCTTTTCCTTTTTTTACTCTTCCTTTTGTTTGTTTTCGCCTCACCTGCAGCATTGTTCAAAAAGAAGAAACTTTTCCTGCCTCCCAGCAGTGGTTCAAAGTGTAGTTCCTGCCAATTCCTCTGTCTCTCCTCGTCAGTGTCGGCTGCTTATTCACATGTACTCATTTTTGGAGAGACTGGTTGGAGGTGTTCATTCCTTTCATGCTTTTTTTGTAAGAAAAATGAAGAGAAACAAGAAAAAAAAAAAAACTAAAATCTAAAACAACAAAACAAAACAAAACAACGATCGCCTCTTTACGTTTCAGGAGCTGTGGGGGTGTAAAGTCTTCCTCAAATCTTCAAATGCCTTTCAAAATATGCACGGAACTCTGAAACTCCCAAGCAAAACAGGGTATTATTTTCTTTCAGCCCTCTCGACGCCCCCACCCCACACCCCTCTTCATATGAGCTTGTCTACAGCTTGTCCCTGTCCACCCATGCACACACACTGGCACTAAAAATATGTTGCTGTGGAAATGACTGATGTGTGGGGAGGCACAGCTGTGACACCTTGTGGACACTGCTGGTACAGCACTTCACTGACATTAACAAACCGAGCTCCTGAAAGCATACTTAACATGGCTGATAATGCAGAAGTGTTTTATTTATTTACTGTTTTTTTTCCCCCTTCTTTTGCATTTGATCCCCGCCCCTCCCCTTCTCTCCCACAGTGTGTGCTTGTTAAACCCAAATGACATGGGCCCACTTTATTCTGTAGAGACGTCGATTCTGTCCAGAATGATGACTGCGCCACTAGAAACCCCTTGCAGTGTAGATATACAAAGCCTTAAATGTAAGTTGAAGTGC
Organism: Sardinella longiceps; assembly: GCA_027497455.2. Lineage (NCBI taxonomy): Eukaryota > Metazoa > Chordata > Actinopteri > Clupeiformes > Clupeidae > Sardinella > Sardinella longiceps. The sequence goes on along the minus strand of JAODXP020000022.1, from coordinate 3,189,872 downwards.
AATGAGTGAGTGCTTGGTGCTGCGCTTGTGTCTGGGATGCGATAGGAAAGGCGAGCGACAGTGGAGAACAAAGAGTGCTGCTCCGGGGAGACGCGCTCCATGCGCTTTAGATGACTAGGCCAAGGTGAATGTCTAAGAACCGATGGTTAGTTTTATACTGCGGAGTCCTATGTCACGGTCACGTGGGCAGACGGTTGTGAAATGAGCGGTCTTGCGTGAAGACAGAGAGGTGCTAAGAGGTGGTTTGGTGAATGCAGCATCACTAGATGGAGTGTGGGCAGAGCGTGATGCTTTAAGCAAAAGGAAACTGTGAAATCAGGATGGAGTCAATTTGTTTGTCGTGTGTAACACTATAGTATGTTTGATCTAAATAGCTGTATATATATTTAACTGCCTTGCAATGATCCCAACCTTCCTCCTGATGGAAATTGTACAGTGAGATATTGTAACGGAAAAGAGAACTGAACTGTAACTACATTGTGTGTTTGTGTGCGTGCGTGTGCGTGTGTGCGTGCGTGTGCTAGTTAATAGCGTAATTATCAACCCTGACTTCTATGCCATCAAACCAAAATGGGTGAATAGGAAGAGTTCTGTTGAGAGTGCATTGGCATTCGTCTGAGCAGTCCAGGCATGTTGGTTATGTAACAGTAGGTCTGTGACCAGCTATGGCCTGGTATCAGGTGTACCCATAAAGACAGATGATTATGATTTATTAGTTGACACTTTTGAACTTCCCAAGCCAGGATGATGGTTTATTTTTAGTCTTTCGATATCCCAGCAGGCCTTCAAGGACAGTGGGAATAGTTTGCAACCCCTGGGCCATTTGACTCGCCATCATATTGGCTGATCAGGTGGGGACATTCAGTCAGAGCTCACAAAACAAATTGTGGCAAAGATTTCCATCATGTTTGGAAAACTGAGAAGGTTGCTAATGGCTTGCAATCATGCTTCGAGGCAGACCTCAAACCTTTCAGAAACTTAAATTTGATCAATGGAAGAAAAGGACATTTGCTGTTGAACCTCCCTGCCTAGGAAATATTCTTTTCTTTGAATGAGCCAAAGCCAAAGTTTTTTTTTTTTGTTTGTTGTTTTTTTTGTTTGTTTTTTTGTCCTTCTATAAGAAAGTATTTCAATATTTTCAATATTGAAACAAACACTGCAGTGATCAGATAGTGTCTGTTAAGATTTTGATCGTTACATACAGATCACAAGCATAACAAACAGTGTTTGTACAGTGGAATACTGCACAAAGTGTGCGACATGTCCTCAGATATGCTAAAAAGGCACAAACTAGCTTTGTAGGAAGTCGTACACTGAAAGAAAGCTGACACGTGTGCATGTGTGTGTGTAATGTGTGTCTGTTTAGTTTCTGGGGACGTTTCTGCAACTGACAAATTTCACAGGAACACTAATGCAAAATGAATTATTTTTCCTAACTGAAGGATCATGTCCAAAGTCATTTAGCAATTTAACATGTAGCCATGTTTTTTCACATGGGTGAAATCGGAACACATTTCCCTCCAGACCATATCCATGAAATCTTGAGACTTTGGATTTGATTGTGCAATTCCAGACTTTTTACGCATTCATTTGCTATACTTGAGGGTAAAACATGGTTCTCATATGCAGTAAGCCAATGAATAGGTATACACAATCTGACAGTAACTGGTGTATGCAGGTGTTTATTGCACTTTGTAATTGTTTTTCTTTTTGTTCGTTTTTCCTTCAATTGCCTTTTTTTTGTTTTTGTTTGAAAGGACACTGAGGTTAATTCTCTTGCATGTATTTTTAAGCAATGTAACCAATTGTACTCCTTTACTATATGAAATGGATCCGATGCATTAGAAGCTAGAGATGTTAAGCAGCCTTACATTGGCCCCCTTTGAAGCCATTAACTGCATGGTTCTTGTCACTCTCCTTGATGTTTGTTTGTCTGTACAGGCTACAGATTCTCCTGGGCTGGACCCACTAAAGGCCCATTGGAATTATCTATGTAATTTTGTGGTTAATGCTTTTAAACCTTTTTTTTTTTTTTTTTTTTTTTCACTCGGTGAACAGCAACTGGGACTATATAGAGATGTTGCATCTAGCATCTTTTCTATGACAAAAAAGAGAAGAAATCAAAAAAAAAAGAAAGGAAAAAAAACTTTCATACTTCAGTTTCAAAATGTTTTACTTGAATTTCATGGCTCAGAACCACCTTTGTATGTCAAAAACAGAGCTGTTGTTGCCATGTGGTGTAGCACTGAAGGTTGGCTTGCATAGGCAGTTTCATACCGATTGTGAATGTTTAAATCTTTTAGGTTGTTTAAGTCGCACTATGGTTAGAAACACTAATGTGTGCCCATTTGGGCCCTATTTTGAAGTAAAACAAATATAAAGACAAATACGCATTTGAGAAACTCATTGAGTATTGACTAATACTCATTTGATGTTTTTGAGGACTTTCAGAAGGTGATGCTGAAAAGCATGATCAATATGGCTTCTGTTCTAAACTGAAATGTTTTCAGTGGTTACATTTCTGTACCGTTCTGGAGAGTACTTTTTAGCCATTTACATCTTAAATTCTATTTTCATACATTATTATCATATTATCACCATCACTACTATGACTATATTATGGGCCAAATACTCTTACATACATTCATTCTGCATGAGATTTGATTAAGACAGCCCTATTATTTGGTTTATTTTAATGTACCTATTAAAAGATGTTTGGCCTAAGACTGCACTCTAGTAACCCCCTATACATCTAAATTACTAACCAATAACAGACCCCCGTTTTCATTTATATACTTTCATTGTGCACCAGTTAAATTGCTTTGTACCCTGTCTGTCTCCAGTATTTTGAGTGTTACGTGACAATGTACAAATAAACATATTTCAGTATAATTATCCAGTGTGATTTATATTGGTCTTATAATGGATTGCCTCCATCATTATTGTGTTGCCGTAGACACGCGCTTGTCCTCATTCATAAATCATCACATTAGCTACAGATCAGAAATGGTAGAGATGGTAGGCTACTGTACCAACAACCCAACACAGCTGGGACCTGCTGACAGAGTGACAACTCTAGCCAATGAGGCAAATCCTCGCGAGGAGGCCGTTACCATAGTGACATCAAACAAGGTTCCTTCGATGGGATGGTAGCCAAAGCAGGGAAAGCAGTCTTCATGTGTCAGACGTTTCACCTACTAAAATGTCTTCCAATGCAATGAAAATGAAGAAACCCACTCTGAAAGTAACTCCGTAAGTTGAAATGTTAACTATTTCTCTCTACGCACGTTAAAAACGGCGTAAATTGTGATGAACAAACGTGAGCACAGTGTTAAGTTAACCTGACCAGCTAACCCCATTTTTTAAAAGCTGTGGATAGCAGTATCTTTCATGCGGTTTAGTCTCCTTTGCAGACAGTATACTAGTCGGCATTATGTTTAATATCGTAAATAAAACAATTATCATAAATAAAATCTAACCTTTGCGAAATCTAACTTATTTATACTTGTCCAATTTAAGGTCATCGAGAGCTCTTAATAACTCTACATCAGGAATACTTCGGGTAAATCACAGCACAACACGTAGTGTGACTGCTTCAGTCAGTCGGAAAAGTCTGTCTTTGGCGGGTGACAGTAAAGTCCTCGACAAAAGTTCACAGCAAACACCGAAGCATACAGTGCAGGTACAACATCTAAAGTAACTCAAAACAGAAACCATGGTTGATGTTTCCAAATTAGCTAAATCCTTTTACTCACTTGTAGGTATTCGATGAGAACGGCAAAGATGTCACCCCTCAGCCTCTATTTCATCTTGACCCAGGGAGTCTGCAGCCTAAACAGAGTAAAATCTTCACAGGTCATGACAACTCAGGTGCTACTATCTCAGACCTTTTCTCCACAGCATTCGCGACTACAACCAATGCAAGTTTCGCTGGGCCATTTACAAGGTAGGCCTAACACATTAAAGCCACATCAATTCCGCCCCCCCCCCACCCCCCATACAACTCTGTTAAAAAATATAGTCATTGTCATCATTGTATATTAACCTGTGACATCTGTTTTTGGTTCGAATACGCACACTTTTTCTTAGGTCTGTTTTTGGAAGTAGCACAGTGTCAAGGTCGAGCCAGTCTACCATGACTTCAATGACTGATGAAATAGAGGATCCATCTTCCAAACAAAATGTGACCATCAGTCTTTCAGGTTAGACTGCTTGTAGGTGACAACAGGGCAGCCATTAAATTGTATCATTGATGGCACACTGTGTGCTGAATGGAACACATACTGTTATGTCATCAAGAATTTAATTTACCTATGGAGAGATGCACTCTAAATGTGTGCCCTTTCATTTCTGTCCAGACGTCCAGGTGAGAAGAGAAGAGGTGAAGGAGCAAATAAGGGAAGACATGCTGGATGAGATGGTGGATAAGTATCTCACCGAGTCCCACACCATCTGGCTGCTGGACTTGCCTGCAGTGTCTGTGTCTGTGGACTCTGAGGAGGCAGAGGCTGTGAGGTCAACACATGCATTCAAAACATTTGATATTTTCCATTAGCCCCTGTTGTTTCTCTCTGTCTGTCTGTCTGACTGTCTGCAGCCACTGCCACTTCTAACAAGTGTTTTTCCCCTCCAGACAGAGAAACATGGCTTACACTGAGCTGTGCAAAAACAGACAGGGGAATGATAAGTACATGGAACGCTCAATGCAGACATTCAATGGGGCGCCTAAAAACAAAGAGGTTCAGTGTGATGCCATCACCATGGCTGATGCTGGTGAGAGTGCCTTGTGTAATCATTAAAACAATTAATTACTTAGACAGCTTGTCAGATTAATCTGATGGTTTCTTAGTAAAAAACGGAATATACGTAGACATGACCATATTTTAACATCTGTAAATATAAGTAATATTTTTCATATCTCTATGCTCCTGAATTTGTATAACTTTCCCTAGACCACCAAACCATTTGTTTTGTTATTATGTTTCTGTTTTGGTATGTCTTTTGAATGGGAGCTAATGTTATGTGAAAGGCACCATGGCGAGCACCTGGGATCTCTATGACTCCTTCTGCAGCGCTGGCGCTGTGGGCCAGACATCAGTGACTACAGACAGAGACAAGCCCTCTTGCACAGACGTGATCTCCAGCCACAGGCTCGACAGCTCCTCAGCACCCAACATGAGCATGTCTGCCACGAGCTCTGCAAGTTTGGGTAAAGCCACTGCACTGAGAGTGAACTGTTATATTGCACATCCAGTACAGAATCTTTCAAGATGTTGAGCAGTTGTTATTATCTGAATGTTTTGCTTATTAGAACTTTTGTGGATACATTGAGTACATCAGTTAACTTGCATTGAAGAGAAATCTATGCTCCAAACACTGATGGATGTTGTGTTTCAGCCAGCGCCTCCAGCTCTCAGTGCATCCAGGTCCAGACCCACGTGGTGCCACTAAAGGAAGAGCCAGATCCTGAGCTTATCTTCCAATCAGACAAGTTCCAGTTTGACCTGCTGGTGATGGAGAGGGTGGTGCTGGAGAACATTTATCAGCCTGAGCTGGCCGCATACAGACAGCTGACAGTTTTTCAAGGTAATACTCCCACAAGATGTGCTGTTAGGCCACACGAACGATAGGGGTATAATGCACCACCTGCAAACTCTTCTATTCAAGTTGCGTTTTTTAAAAGCTTTGTACTACATGTTTAATGTTTCAAAGCCATTTAATTCCATTGAAATGCATTATTAAACTATGCATAGTCCATGGGGTGGAGGAAGTTGGGACATGTCTGAATGCATAGGGATGAAGTTTTTATATTAGGAAATATGTTATTCATGCTGTTTAGCCAGTTGTCCCTTAAAGAGATTATCCAGAGTGAATCAGCCCGTAGCCCTGTTGTTCTGCTTTGCTGAGTGCTGTCTGCGTGAGAGTGACAGATTTTTGTGCAACTTCGAAAGCTTAGCGAGACGGCAAGCAACACCAACTGATGATGAGGGCATGAAAGATTTTTTTTTTTTTTAATGCCTGCATCTGTTAACGTCAGCTGGCATTTGTCAAATTCTGTGCATGTTGTACCAAATGCTTTCACTTTGATTCCTACCAACAGCATTTGGCAGCCGTAAAGAACAGGGATAGGGGCTGATTGACTCCAGATTCTTCCTTTTAAAAGACTCTCTCCAAATATGGGCCTGGAGTGGAAATGTGTGAATCAAGAGTGAACCAAGAGTACATCAACTTACCCAAGTTGAACAGCCCAGACAATATTTTCTGAAAGCCTATGATCCCTAGACGTGTTAAACCTGGAGCAGCATCTGTGTGTTTTACCCCTTAAGACCTGGAGCAGCGTCAGTCGTTTCAATCATTTTGTCGATTTTAAAGGAGGTGTGTGTAGGATTGTGGCCAAAATTGGTACTACAATCATGTTCAAAATGTTTTGTTGCTTTCAACCATCAGCATCTTTCAAAAGCCTCTCCTATACATATCCATACACAGCCTTGACAATGACAACACCACAAATGCCACTTGAAATGACAACATAAACATCACTTGTGGGCTGCAACTTAGCTTTTCAAATGCAAATATTCTGGCTGGACTACAACTTTCAGTGATGTCAGTGTTTAAAACACACATGATTCCTTCATGTCTTGTGACATATCAATTCTTTTGCATTTTTTGAAAATAGGTTTTAGGGGTTCTTTTTAGCAGGTGTTTAGGTCCAATTGGGTTAATATGCAGAGACATGCCCCTTTATCTTCCATCCATTGGACACGCAAAGTTTTGCAATATATTTCCATGACATCATTGGCTTTCAAAGTCATTGATTTCCCAGGTTTGGAGTGATTTTAATCACGTTTCTGTAGTTGTTCATAGCTTTCCACAAATCATCCTGTCCACTTTGTGGTCCTGTCCTCTCGGTGTGCTGATTGCATGTGTACACATGTGTGCTGCAGACCCTGACTGTGAGCAGAAGGTGGAGGCAGTGAGCATCACTGATGGAGACAAGGGGTCATCTAAGACCCCCACTCTGGAGCGCCTCTGGTCGTTCAATTGTGAGCTCACTGCAGGACGAAACGTCAGCTGTATGGCCTGGAACAAGAAGAACCCGGTACACAGCTATGCTTTCTCATCATTTGAAGCAAAAGCTTGGCCTGTTTTCATTTTCATTTTGCTAAAAGTCTAGTAGTTTTGTGATGACACATTTAGTAGCATTGTTTTGTGTTTTTGCATGATTGTTAATAGTTTACTGGTAAAGGAAAAGTAGGCTACTGGAAGGATGGAGGGAAGGAAGTAAGGAAGACTAACCCTAACCCTAACCCTAGGCTCAGAACATGAATGTGTGTCTCCCTGCAGGACCTTCTAGCTGTTGGTTATGGACAATTTGAATTCAACGATCAGAAATCAGGCCTGGTGTGCTGTTGGTCCCTGAAGAATCCTGTGGTATCTGTCACTCTTATGGCATCAGAGTTTAGTCATGACAATATCCCAATCATTGTACACATGTGGTCTTTCTGACATTCTCTCTCTCTCTCTCTCTCTCTCTTTCTGGCTGTGGGTGTTGACAGTGGCCGGAGCGTATCTTTCACTGTCAGAGTGGAGTCACAGCTCTTGACTTCTCTGCTTGTAATGGCAGTCAGTTAGCAGTGGGCATGGATGATGGCAGTATTGCTACATACAATGTGCAGAGCCCTGAGGACTCCCCAGTCATTGACAGCAGGTGGGGCTATACTCACTTTCTTAAACTGCATTGAATTTATCTGGCCATGAACTTGAACAAAATCACTTTTTCTTGCCATCAACATGGTAATAGCTGGAATTTAGAATTGTAATGTTTTACTGAAAGTTATAGCAGTGGCATATGTGTAATTATCACAAGTGCACCTTATTATTAGTAGTTGTATTAATTCCCAAGAATAGTACGAATAGTATGTAAGATTAAAGATATGTTAAAATTCTCACACAGGGTTTAGTTCCTGTACTAGCATTCTTGTGAGTGTAAGGACGCTCATATGACAGGAGATGGCCCAGGGTATTAGCAGACAGATAGAAATGAGCGTGCTTATCAGATGTTCTATTGTCCAATACAAAAAAAAAAAAAACTGTTTTCATTTCTTTGTATTTTTCATTTCTATTTATCAAATGGGTTAATTTGTGACCTAGAGAAAAGCAACATTCCCTTTGATGTTTGTGTTTGTGTTTGTGTCTGTAGTGACTGTTCTCACAAGCACAGCAGCACAGTGTGGCAGGTGAAGTGGGTCGAACAAGAGAGGGGTCTGTCAGGAGACGATAAAGGCGAGAACCTCATTTCGGTGTCTGCCGACGGCAGAGTCATTAAATGGTTCCTGCGCAAAGGCCTGGACTGCATTGGTAAGGGGGGGGTTGGGGCATAGCTCCTGTCAGTTAGCATCATGCTAGGATTGCTGCCCTGGGCTGTTTGTGGACTGCTTTGATGTGAGGGTTGTTGCTCCCCAGATCTGATGAAGCTCAAGCGGATCAGGAGTGAGAAGCCAGGCAAGCAGGCAGGAGAGAAGGAGAGGAAAAGCGAGGCCTTCATTTCTCGACAGGCGCCGGGAATGTGCTTCGACTTCCATCCCAATGTGAGTCTGTGATGCCAAATTCCGATGTTCAAAGGTTCAAATGTGAGGCAGCTTTGTCCTCAGAAATTGGACTGGTGGAGGATGGCAGTTGATTGCTCTTACTTCTCTTCTGTTCTGCCTCCTGTCCTGTCTCCTGTTGTTGCTCTTCCACTAAATGACTTCAAATCATAGCCATAGCTGGCGAATGTGACAAGAAGTTTAGCAACACAAAAGGCCTGTTCCAGCATCATTCAGAGCCATGCATGTGATCATCAAGATCATGCTTGTCTGCATAGATTAGTTCATATTCCATATTACCTGACAAGGCCACTGTCTGTATTTCATCTATGAATACTTCTTATCTGCTAGGACTCCAACATCTACCTGGCAGGCACAGAGGAGGGTCACATACACAAATGCTCCTGTTCGTACAACGAGCAGTTTCTGGAAACGTATCGTGGTCACAGAGTGAGTGTATTTATCAAGAGCAATGTTCTTTGTCTCTCTGGAGCAGCACTAGACTCATTCTTATGCTCTTTAAATGTGTCCCTTCTTCCTCAAGGGTCCCGTCTATAAGGTGGAATGGTCTCCGTTCTGCACGGACATCTTCCTGAGCTGCTCGTCAGACTGGATGGTGCAGCTGTGGCAGCAGGACCACTGCACGCCCGTGCTGAGCTTCACCTCCACCCAGAGGGCCGTGCACGACATCAAGTGGTCGCCCATGTGGCCCACCGTCTTTGGGGCCGTCAACGAGGCCCGGGTGGAGATCTGGGACCTTGCAGTGAGCATGTGAGTGTGTTTCATGGGTTTCTGTGCCGTGTGCTTCTATGTCTAAAGGAGTCTCTTCACATTAGACTTAGAGCAGTGGTTCTCAAAGTGTGGTCCGTGAGCAAGCTCAAGTGGTGCGCGAGTTGATTACCATAAAAATATGTGAATTTAGTCTGTCATTATTTGAAGGCCAAAGATTAGTTGTTCACTGAATATAAGAGGCAGACCTGTTATTTACTCTTTATTAAAGCATTTGAGGTGCCTACTCTATAAATGACTTGGTTAATGGGTAGCAGCATGTGACTTGGTGTGGGGGCGTGAGGGCAGATGGTCCCTGAAAACACATTTTTTGGGCAAAGTGGTCCTTGGTCTGAAAAAGTTTTAGAAACACTGACTTAGAGGGAGGTTACACTAGATGCATTCAGTCTAATACTTATCTGCCATAACAATTAGATTCCACTATGGAACTGGAACTGGCTACACCAGACGTGGCAGCTCAGCCAACATTAATAAAATTCACCATTCATTTCCATGTACTTTTGTCATAACTTGACTCAACTCTTCTGTAGCGCATCCAGTGTAGCGCTAGGTTTATACACACAGTCTAGCGTCTGGGTCCATTGTGAGGTCCTGCTGTCTGAAGCTCAGTCCCAGTCTGATTGTTTCTGGTGCTGTTTCTCCATCTCTCCTCAGTCTGGATCCAACCATAGTGAGCCCCGCCAATCCAGGGGTCAAGCTCACCAGCTTGCTGTTTGCCACAGAGACCGATTGCATTCTGGTGGGAGACAGCGATGGCCAGGTCAGCGTCTACCAGCTCCGCAACATGCCTGTTGGAGACGCCACACACAGCGCTCCTGCCCCGACAAAAGCAAAAGTACACTTCCAAAGCTTCAAACCAAACAGCCTGCAACTTAAGGCAAGTGTTTGTTTCTTTACTATCCTTATAAAGAGTGCGGCTGAAGCTGATGTACTCTTCAGCACTCCTCTTTCAAGAAAGTCTATACCAGTAGTAGTACACTGTAGATGCTTGTGAAAATACAGTGAGAATTTTGGAAACTAAGTGCTCATGGACATTCATCGTAAGTTTTGACAAGAACATGACATGTTTGCTTGCTTGATAGATAGATAGATAGATAGATAGATAGATAGATAGATAGATAGATAGATACTTTATTGATCCCAAGTTGAAATTCAAGTTTGGATGTTTGGATGTCCTTCAGGATGAAACAAGTACTATCTTATCTTATCTTATCTTATCTCACCATTTCTACAGACATGCTAAACACTCGTAAACTCTCCTGTTGGCAAAGACCACTTTAAAAGTACTACAGGCAGCTGTCTACTTTAGTGTCCTGTATTTAAAATGGCTCATTTCATCTCTATAAAAGCCTCACTTTAGGTGTCTGAGTGTTTGTGTGTGTGTGTGTGTGTGTGTGTGTGTGTGTGTGTGTGTGTGTGTGTGTGTGTGTGTGTGTGTGTGTGTGTGTGAACTTCCCGACCTCATGTCCTCAGTGTTAAAGTGGTTTGTTGGCCACCATTTTCACCGACTTGTGCAGCTCCTGCCTTAGGGCCAGTAATGAAGAAGTGGGCGGTTGGCTCAGCAGCCTCATCTCCTGTGCAAACGTAAACATAAAGCTCAATCTTCTCTGTCTGTCTATCTGTCTGACTGTCTGTCTGTGTGTCCCGTTCTGCTGCGGCAGGTGGAGATGTTGCAGGACATCGTCAAGTCGTCTCTAGCCAGTCAGCTGTGAAGCCTGGGCTGAGCTCCAGGAGGAGAGGAGGTTGTGGAGGCGGTGAGGTAGGCTGGGTGAGGAGCGGCGTGGTGCGGTGCGGCCCAGTGCCAGAGACTGCCAGTCTGGCCCGACTCCCCACTACATCATCCCCCGGTGACGTTAATTGCGTCTGTCCGTCAGACTGCATGACTCCGCTCCTGAATTACAATGAGATTACCACAAGCAGCAACATCCACCTAAGCCTTCATTTGTTGTTTTGGAGGAAAATAATAACCACACACACACACACACACACACACACACACACACACACACACACACACACACACACACTCCCAACTTCCCTGCTCCTCTTTTCATATCAGTTGAGACCAATATCTCTCTGGGAGATAGAACATGCTCAGTAAATAAATGATTATTAAATAATAAATAACTGGAATCATTCAAAGTCACTAAAAGTGCAGTGCATACAGTACAGTACATTCACCAGAACCTGTTGGAGCTTCTGTAGCTCCAGCCCACTAGCCATATCCCTATAACAACTGTGTTGCAATTGCATTACTGTTTTTGCCTTATCAGAGACGGTTGATAAACAATATTTGTTCTTATTTATCGGAAGAACACGCTAGTTATTATTTTATTTTTTTTACAGTACGTCATGCATAATCAACATAGAAATCTCACTCAAAACTTGGCTCAGTTTGAAAAGGAATCCATTATGTCTAACTTCCTGATTTGAAAAGAGAGAGAAAAAAAAGGCCATCATGGTTGTTGATTTGAAGGAGTGAAGTTCACACCTATGGCAGTGAGGGTTAATTGTGTCTCTCTGGGAAATGATTGCCAGACACTTTGTCCAGATTGCTGTGGCAAAGCCCATCAGCACAGGCAAATGTGCGCAAATGGAGCTCATTAGTGGAGCTATTGTGTCCACTGATGTTTCTCTGGGTGACAGCCTTAATGCCAGACCATAGACACACAATGCAGGTGTGTTGAAGCTGAGTGCCTAGTCCTTATCACACTAAAAAGGAGGAGATGGGAGAAGGAAGTGGAGGATATCAGCATTGCACATCTGAGGAGATTGAGAGACATTCTAACAGCTAATGAGAAAATACTGGCTGGACCATTTGTGCTCCCATGAAATGAGTTTACAGTTGTGCAAAGTCCATCAGACCATGAAAGTTGTGGTTAAGGGAGAAATCTTGTGTGAATCAATCTATAGTCCCGTTGTTTTAGGTCACTTTGAGTGCTTTTCTTTAGAAAAAAAAAAAAACGGAAGTGATGCTACAAATGCCAAATAGTGAACCGGTAGTCAATGTTAGCCTTGGCATAGGACAATGACATTTAAAGTTAGTTTCCCTGCCCCAGTTACTCTAGTGTTGTTTGGTCTATATTGCATCAAAATTGATTATTTTTCTGATAGTACTCGGTGGCCTCAAACAGGGCTATGCTATGGATTGATTCAGACTGGATTAAAGTATTTGTGTGAGGAATTAGATATTAGCTGGAATAGAGGTTTTACTGTATTTAATTATTCTATCAGGGCTCAAAATTAGCTGTCAGTGAAGAGCTGAGCTGGTAAATTCTGAAGATGGCGGTTCGGTTGATCACACAGAAAATACTGATTTATTATTTAATGGTCTTTGACCAATTTATCCAGTGGCTGGTTGATAGTCACATCACAAAAAGTTTATTTTAACCTCTGATGGCACAACTACAAATACAAACACAGGTTGTGCATGTTAACTTCAAAAAAACTTAAACAATATTTAATTCACTTTAACAGACAGTTCAGTGCTGACGCACTGTTATAGGGTAGAGGAATAATGTGGTCCTGTGCATGGACGTTATGTCCTGCATATGTGTTTAGAGAGCGAAACAAGGTTGGTCAGTGGGCATGTGATGACATGATGATAGATGACAGAGTTATGGATCAGAAACTAACCCATTTTTACTAACAGCATTACCTTGATGAGGATGTGACATCACTCCATGCCAGTAAACAGCTGGGTCCCCCTAGAATGTGACACTCGAGATGACAAATGATCATTATGAGCCCAGTAGACCAGCCTCAACCACTTTTCTGGTGTGTGCAAATGTGACTTACAACTCCATGAAATGATGTCTCTGGAGGTCAAATTACAGTGTTGATACTGTACATTGAGTTGGAACACAGAGATCCAGAGCATGTGACTGAGTGGAGTGGCAGTGTGCTCAGCTGATGAAGGCCCGATAAAGACGAAGCCTGGCGGCCCATGGAGGCTGTGCTCCGGCCCCCATGAGTCGATTAGCCGTACATTAGAGAAGGTCAGGGCTATCATCATATTTAAGTAGAGATGTTAGGAGGCCACTCCCCACCTCAAAAAGGATGTAATTGAATTGGGCATGACAGTCATAAAAACACTTATGACCTGATGGGAATCACTCGCTTCCCTTCCCAAATGGCACTGGAAAGAGCCGAGCGGAAACATAAAGCTCTGCGCTTGGGGAAGCCATAGCAGCGGGGGCGGGGGTGGGAGTGGGGGGGTTGGTGCAGTGGAGGAGTGGACATCCCCACAGTATATATGAGGGCCAAACAGCAGCCCCAGCCCAGAGAAGAGTCCATCCCCACTACTTGCTTCTGTGATTAGCCTGGAGACACACTGTAGGCTACATCTTGGAGCTCCTGTTTGAGTCTGAGTAGGCAACAGAGAGAGAGAGAGAGACTGGTTTGTTGGCATCATGCGAGGGCTGAGTCTGCCAGTGCTGGCGCTGCTGCTGCTGTGTGCCCTCTGCACGCTCACAGAGGTGCGGGGCGACATGAAGGCCGTGAAGCTGTGCGGCCGAGAGTTCATCCGGGCCGTCGTCTACACCTGCGGAGGCTCCAGATGGAGGAGGCTTCTCAACCAACGAGACTTAGAGGGTGAGTGTACTGTCCATCATCTCAGTAGATTTCTCACTGCATTTGCATAGTGACCATAGTGAACTATCCTGTGAAAAATTAACTGAAAGTTTTGAACAATTTGTCCCTTCAGAAAGTTGTTCACCAGATGAACTTTGTTAGAGTAACTTATACTCCTTACAGTAATCAAACCATTCAACAGATGTTTGGCATGATTTCTGGTGTTTTGGCAAACAAATGTAAACAGACCATCAAACCATGGTAATGCATGTTTATTGTTGGTAATCCAAAGTTTACTTATTTCAGTAACTCATGTCTAGTCCCATCCAAAGCTGTTATTATGTGATTTCTACTTTGCCTTGAGCAGACCTCAGGATTCTGTCTGGATGTGCATGAACATACAGTACAGTGATGGTAAACCCACAGACTGTATAAAAAAGCTGCTTTGTTTACCCAAGACCCCAAAGTCCTCCAGCTTCCTCTGACAAGGCTTGCTTCAGCTGATGTCCATCACAAATAGTCTCAGAAAAAGTGGACAGCTTGAGCAGTTGTGTGATTAGCAGCTCAGTGGTAGAGACACAGTGACTTGCAGGTTAGGGTCAGATATGACCAATGAGATTAACCGCTTGTTCATTACACAGTCGTTGAGAGTGCTGGACCACAGCAAAATTACGATGGACAGTGTTGATTTCAACTCTCAAAATGAAGCTGTAATTTTGCAACACCGCAAGTCAGCATTGGCATTTGCTTTCTGAGTGCTATAAAATCGAGTCCGTTTTACCATTTTGAATCCTGAATTTGTGAAACACTAGTTTGTGAAGAAATCCCTCATCAATGTCAGAGTGATGCATGACCATTGTGTTTTGGTTTGTGTGTGTGTAGGTATGTCTGGCGGTGAGCAGAGCAGCGCGGAGGCTCAGGGTGAGAGTCTGGCATCAGACCTGAGCAGACGAGACCTGAACCATGCACTCACCAACCTGTGCTGCCAGATGGGCTGTCGCAAGAGTGACCTCACTTACCTCTGTTGAAGAACACAGCGACACCCCCCCTCCTCCTCCACTACACATCCACCACATGGCATCTCTAATGCAGCTCTTTGGGCTGAACCTGCAGCACCACCACATCCACAAGCATCCACAGCTTTTGTAATCAACATTATTTGATTCAGTGGTTAATAGGTTATGGAGAATTACTCCATGTGTGCTAAATTTAGACTGGAGTAGTGTTTGCTTACTGTGGACTTAGCCTAATTTCTACACCTACAGTCTAAAGTTAAATCCATGAGGAAAGTCAGGTATTTCACTGTCAGCAAGTGATTCTGTGCACTGGACTTCCTCCATTCATACTCAACTATACCAGCATGTCTCTGTGAATTTCAGCCACGTCTATTTGAATCAAAGAATTATAATGAAGACTGGGGCACCATTCGGGACCAAATAGATTTTTGGTGTTCCTAATGCACTGTATATTTTGCATGCTTTGTCTAATAAATACGATTGCAAAATACAATAAGTGATCATTATTGAGTCATCACTAGAAGTGACAAGCAAAACATTGCAAAAGCGCAGCAGTCCCTCATGACAGCAGAATTCAACAGATGAAAAACAAAACGACATGAATAATGTTTTGTTCCTTACTTTATTACCAAGAAAATTCACATAACATCTTCAAGAACAGCAATTAGTAGGGGTCATTTTGCATTCTTTTTTCTTTTATCTTTTTTTTTTTATAAAAAGGAAACAAAGAGAAAATGGGAACATTCAAATGCATTGCATGATACATTTGCATATTTTGTATCTCTGCTATGGATATGATGACTAGCATGGATAATTTGATGCTGGGTGGAGCAATTATGCTGCCATAATGAGGGAGAAGTCCGTATCAATCTAGAGTATCAACATTTGCTCGCTAACCACAGAATGCAACACATCTGTAGGCAAGTACTTAAAGTAAGTACTAAAAGAAGTACTTATTTAAGAACTTTTGTACTTTTCAGTACTTTGAGCTCTCAAGAATTGTACACACAGATGTATATTCAGATTGTTTTAAGTGCTAATGACTTGACCATTTTACATTTGTAAAAACAGCCATGTTTTACAAGTGCATGAAAATCCAAGAGATTGTCAGTTTGGTTTAATCTATGTACAAAAAAGTGACATGGGTTGTAAATCTTTGCGAGCATGAGCAAGTAAAAGAGAATCTTCAGGAAACGTGTGTGTGTGAGTGTGTGTGCAAAATGAGTGCAACAAATGTGTGTCCAGCTCAGAACTTTTATTGGTTTGGGAAGAGCAAACTAGTATCTCTGTTCATCGTTCACATGGCTTGTACAAACACAGCTTGCACATTTTGCTGGGAAGAGATGGAAACAAGTCTGTTACATCACAAATCCAGCCAACGCCTACCTGAACACACGCTCTCACACACGCTCTCTCTCTCTCACACACACACACACACACACACACACACACACACACACACACACACACACACACACACACCCAGCTAGCATGACCTAAAGCTCCATTCCTCTTCAAATCATCAGGGAAACATAACATTTCACTTTGGACAATGAAAACATACATAGTTTTAGCATCTGCTACACAGAACTGCATCACACCATTCATAGGTACTAATCACAAATGAAATCCGCTTTCAATTGAATGCTTAATACTACCTCTGGAAAGACACCACCAAAGGAGAGTCAAAGAATATAGGATGTCTAGCAATGTAATACTCCATCTGAACTGACTTTTTTTTTTTTTTACCTATGAATGTTGCTGTGCAGTTTTATGGAGCACCAATGTTCTTTTGTCGTCATGTCTGCAGACATCCAAAGGTAAATGTCACTGATATTTTCAAACAAGTGGTTTGTTCTCAGCATGAAATAGCAGAGCAACGGGGAAGTCCAACAATAGCACAGTGAAATATTTTGTTCGCACAAGAAACAAGATTCCTTTTTCTCTTTGTAAGTTTAACATAAAAAAACACTCAGAATTCTCTTCACAGGCTTTTCCCAGAGTACACACATAACATTAAATACAAAACGAAACAAAACAAAATTTGGTCATCTAAACCGTTCCTCCCAAACCTTACTCTTGTCATCTCACAGAGACCATTACCGTATGCAAAGTAAAGCCATGGGTTCAAGCACAGACTTGGTTTGGATGGGAGGGGATGGGCTGGGGGACTCATGCGCCAGATGAGGGGGAGAATGCAGAGGGAGGGAGGGGGGCTGGGGACAAACACAGCAATATGGATGGTCAAAGCACTCGCCATGTTAAATAGCAGACAATCCTCGTCAGAACTAACAGTGCACTTCTACCAGATGTAACACTGCTTTCAAAAAGCATGACTCGCTCAGGTAGATCATGTTTTTTTTTTTTCTTTTTCTTCCTTGTGTTTTTTTTAACCCCCACCCATATATATTTATTTATTTATATTATATATATATATATAGCTCAAATCTTCTGTTGCACTTGAGTTAAAAAATTATATCTGAAATAAAGTTAAAAATTATAGCTCAGCATTACACTGTACACAGTTTACCCAACTACACAGAGAACAAAAAAATCAGTTATTTATAACTTTAAGGACCCTAAATCCTGATACCATTCAAAGTCTATTCATATACAGTTCACATATTTATTTTTTACATCAAATTATAATCAATAAATAAAAATAGAATGCTGTCATGTACTCTGAAGTCTACCACTGCTGTTTCAAGAACAACAGAAAGGCTATTTAACAATACAACAAAAACACCAAACGCCCTTTAAGATATACATTACCAATTTAAAATGACACTTGAACTTTTTCATGGGAAAATGTGATCTTTTTTCTTTTGTAAATATTGCAAGCAGGACTTTGTTCATCACTGTAGCTGCCTGAGTACTCAGTTCAGTTCAGTTGACCATTAAAATGAATGTACAGAAATGATTTGATTAAGTCTCTATAGCAATGTGGATACACAAACAAACCATTGTATCCTCAGCTCTGGATCAAATTGTCCTTTACTGTAGGTATCAAAAACAAAATAAAACAAAACAAAACAAAACAAAACAAAAATCAAATCTGTCCCTTAAACAAAAATATGTATGTAGGTATGTATCAAACAAAAGTGCGTAGTAGACGTCCAGAACATCTGACTTACTGACTGTATTTCAAACTGTGTTCTATGGGATGCTAACGGCTAGCAGCACAACTTGTCATAGCTAATCTGATTCCTTACAGTTGCATGTTGTTGAATTGTCGTCACAGTGCTAAACAGAAAAGAAAGGTCTCTACTGACTGTCTTATCTCAGGCTGGGTGTCCAGCTTGCTGAGCGACTGCTGTGGAGTGGTCAGGTAGCCACAGTGAGAGGGGTGGACTGGAGAAACACTACACGTCTGACAGAGCACAGAGTCTAACTGCAAAGGGGGAGAAACCAGAGAGGGTCTCACTGCTGCAAGGAGGAGGTTCGGAAATTAATAACGTTTACAAATACAAGAAGTAGTACACCCTAAAACGGCCAACAATTCTATATGCAAGTTATACAACACCATAGAACTGTCCAGTTTCTTGTATGTATAGAAAGGGATTTTCTTACAGTGTAGGGAGTTGGTATGTTAGTCTGTCCTTGTGTGTGTGTGTTTTCTTGCATTTTTTTTATTTCTTTTTTTTTTTATTTTCAGTCCAGAGATGTGAATCTCCATTTTGTAGATCAGTAGTCTTGATTAATCAGCCAAGTATTTTCCTAGAAATAACAAACACAAAGAAACATTTAGTCATTTCAGCATTTACTTAATCAAATAAGCTTGTGTATTCCAGACAATATTAAAGCCAACAACATTAACCTATTTGATAACCTCTCTCTGCCTGCCAGCTTACCTGCTGCAAACCTCTTCTTGATGAGGGAGAAGCGGTAGCCAGGGCCCACAAGCTTGATGTCGCAGCCCGACAGATTACTGCCCTCACTGGTGAACTGCACAGCCAGGGGAGCAGGCTTACTGGGGCCCTCCGTCAACTGGAACCTGGCCAACAGGGACCCCACACCTGAGGGGAGGAGTGAAAAGGTAGGGTGAACACACACACACACAACACACAAGCTGCATCCATATGCATCACTACCTCATGTTCAACATCAGTGTCCAGTCATCAATACAAAGCAGACGGTAGTCATCTGAAAAGAGTTATGGCAATACTGCCACTAGACACCAGAGGGCACTGCTCTGCTGGACACAGTGGGATTAGGGATGACATGCTCAGCTGCAGGAGCATCAACACAATATTTTTTTGTGATAAGAATGTAACATTTTATGACCTCTGCATACTTATGACATTTGTTTTGGTAAAATGGATGCATATGACCCATCTTATTTAAACAACTGGTATTTAAACAACTGTGGACAGGCAGACTGCAGACTACAGACTAGTCTGCGTGAAATGAATATCAGTGGATAAGGCACTGGCAAAGGAGTGCATTTGTAATTTACCTCCATTTTCAGACTTCAGAGAAATATCTGGAATCTTCCACAAAATTCTTTGCTGCTCAGCATTCCTGAGGGAATTAAATGAAAGAGAATTCATTCATCTCGTCTCCTTTTATCCTATCAGTATCACATTCCCTCCAACCCATTTCAACTCCCCACTTCTCAACTCTCATTGGCCCCCAAGGTTCAAGCAACAGGCTCCAATTCTTTAGTGGATAACAGGCAAAAAAAAAAAAACAACAACAAAAAAACATCATCCCACTAAGTGTCAGGGGGATCACATTCAGGAAAAAGGACAAAAAAAAGCTGTTAGATATCATCACTGCCGAAAGGCTTCAAAGACTGCTTTAACAAACTGAGATCATTACTGGCAAAACATCCTTGACAGTGCATCCTTATTCATCTCAACTACTCTTTTTACATTCTCTCTGCTTGCAAGAAGGGACTCATCCAAAGAGCTTGTAGTGTCAGGACTGAGAGCGGGGTTGTGTGAAGTCTTTACCAGGCAGCGGGGGGAAGCACTGCTTGCAGCTTGCTCACGCCTCCGTCCACTGGGATGAGGAACTGAACGTTGTTGAGGGCCATGGGCGTGGTCATGGCGTCGCCGTTGTATTTGTAGTCTATTCTGAGGTCTGTGCTGGTGGGATCGCAACGCCAGTTAGTGGCCAAGGTCAGGGGAATGGACTGGACGCCTTGCGCCGACACCTGTCACACACACAGTTTGTTGACCTTACTTAGATTTCTGACATCGATTTTCCTTTCAACCAAGCAAATGAGCGCAAGAAACCCAAAGCTCAACCCACATCCAAGGAGCTTCAATGGTCATTACAACTAGCTCTGAACAACTTGTTGTTTCATCCTAGTGCACTCTGTACTACTATACTATAGTACTGCACATACTCATCTACTGAGCGACTGACAGCCAGGCTGCATGAGCAGGGATCTTATTGGCCGAGTAGCATAGTGAGATAGCTACAGTACAATTCTACTGTATATCGTCTACTCTCATTAACATTGTAAGGGAAGGCTGCCTCACCTGATACTTGAGCATGTCCACGTTGTAGTAGGTGGCCTGTGGCTTCTGCTCGGCCACCTTCTTCAGGTGCGTCATCAGGTTTGGCATGTTCACCCAGAACTCCTTGCAGTTGGGATTGGACTGGGTGGTGTCACTGAGAAGGAAGCAGAAGTGTACTCACCAGATGGAACTAGCAGTACTAGAACATGTAGTCACATAGATGTTACAAGAACTCTGTGAAATGATGGATGCACGCCAGTGTAGGTGTGTGTGTGTGTGTGTGTGTGTCTGCCCTGTTGATGTGACGTCATCGTTGTGTGTGCCACCATTGCTGACCAGAGAGTGTGGCAGCAGTTGGTATTGTAAAATCTGTGAATATTAGCCTATTACAGGTGTAAGTGCAAACAGGTGCAAGTATGAGTTTAAGGTGTGTGTGTGTGTGTGTGTGTGTGTGTGTGTGTGTGGCTGAATGGCAGAGTGTGCACAGTAGTGTGGTTTACCAGCACAGCAGCTGAGGGTTAGGGAGGACGTGCTCTAGCCGGTTGTAGTTGTTTATGCTGAAGGTTAGCACGGCAGGTGAGGGGTTATTGGCAAAGTGCCGGGTGATCCCTGCCGGGAACGACAGCACCATCTCTCCTGTGATCTTCACCACACACCTGAGAGACACAGGTACACACAGGTATACACACACACACACACACACACACACACACACACACACACACACACACACAGTTACACCTCAAACGCAGCACTGCAACACACAGGACTGTCTACATGAGCCCATCTATTCTTTCTTTTTTTCCTCTCTCTCCATTCATTAACCTCTCTAAACTTCCATCCATCAATGATCAAGTACTGATTATTGATAATAAGCGCAAAACATAGCAAACTATCAATCAGAATGAAATCCCTTCCCCAATTCCTACAGGCCATCTGTGATGAGCAGCAGATTCTTTTCTTTTATTCTATGTAGCCTTTGTGACTGGTGTCATGGAGGAGCCGTAGTGAGTTGAGTAGCAGTAGCCCCAGTGGGCTCAGTGACACACCCCCCAGATAAAAGGCCCGCTTTGATGGACCTACTTGCTGGGGTCGGCCCCTTTGAAGTACGCGTTGACCGTTTCAGTGAAGGCCGCGGCCACCGGCAGGGTGTCCTGAGCTCCCATTGTAAGTGGACTAGGTCCTCGAGAGCAACCTAAGGCATGGGGAAAACACACACACACGCACACACACACACACACACACACACATAAGTATACAAACACACAAAGGAATCCATTAGTTTGACTGTTAAAAGCCCAAATGAAATGAAGTCATCAGAAGACAGTAGTGTGTGCCAGTATGTGACAGAGGGAGACTTGGAGCTACACAGAGGCAGATGAAGCAGAAATCCAACAGGATTCAGCTACAGGAGGAGCATCACTAGAATGCAACACTGGCTGCTACCTCAGCAAGCTAAATATTTACTTACAGGCAACAGCAGCATCCCTCAACACATTTGACTTCTGGGAGTGTTTCATAACCAATAACCACTACTCCCCCCCCCCCTCTCTCTCTCTCCATCTCTCTCTATGTTCCTCTCTCTCTCTCTCTCTCTCTCTCTATCCTTCGCTCCCTTCCTCCATCTTCCCCTCTCACTCACCCCTCATCCTGTCTTTCTGAGTCCTTGGGCAGCACATGAATGCAGATGTGTGAATGGTTCAAAATAACTCATGAGTGAAACAACACAACAAACCTGAAAACAAACCCATGCAGTCTTGCTGATCAGTGTGTTGTATGCCTACAGTCTATCAACCATTTGGAAATATCCTGATACACTGAGAAAAGTCACTGTGTTTAAGGTTGAATGGGATCAGATTTCTGCTGTGTTTACCATGAAATTAAACACTACTATTAAATAAATCGGTTATATCTCAACGTCTCTAACATCTATGTGAAGGTGCTCTCACATGAAATGTGCTTTTCCCGTCCTTTTCCACTGGACTATTTTAGTACCTACTCAGCTCTAATCTAATCTACTCGCTTCTACTTGCTTATGGCACTTTTGCACTAGGAGTCGTACCTGTACCAGGTACCATTTTAAATGTATAGCCTGTTCTCTCTCTCCATAATGCCTGTGCAAGACTTGAGGTGAATGAGCAGACAAAAGAAAAGCTGAACCAAAGACAGATGTGAAGAGCGATGTGTGAAGGGATTAAAGAGATGGAGAGAACCAAAGAAAAGCGGACAGAAAGAGAGAAGTCGTCACAGACACACAGACTGAAGGGCCATGCACAGAAAAACAAGTGTGGCTCAGCTTGAATGATTCTGTGGACACACAAGCTGAAAAGACAGACACATAAAAAAACAGAACCAAAGATCAAAGACCAGACCCACAAAAAAAAAGTTTAGTGAAGAAATGTGAAGAGATACGAGCCCAAAAGAAAGGGTTGCCACCGCATATGAGGTGAGGGCCAATGGAAGTGCCACAGCAGAAAGGAACCAGAGGAAAAATGCAGGAAAAGAAGAGAAATGAACGCACCGCAGATGGACAGCATGTTACACGTGAAGGTGGCATGACAGAGCAAGGGAGATGGGGTGAACCGAGTGAAAGAAAAAAGAAACGAGTGAGCGTCAGACAGATGAGTGGAGGGAGGGGGGGCAGTGTCCTCTGGGGAGCAGCGTGAACTTACCTTCAAAGGTCAAATAAAACTTGCCTCTGTCAAACCATACGAGGGAGGGCTGGTCATTCTCTGTGTGGGAGGGATCAAGGGGGGAGGGGGCGGTGGAGGGGAGGGGGACAGGAAGGGGGGGTGGGCAAGGAGAGAGAAGGACAGTAGCGTGAGTCACACGGCAGGTCTATCGTACGTCACAGCGGAGAGGATGGACAGGAGAGGAGGAGGAGGAGGAGGAAGAGGCGCGAGGAGAAGGACTCGGGAGGGACGGCTGGGCCGGGTGGGTAGGTGGGTGGGGCCCTGAGTGTGTGGAGCTCTGGCCATGAGGTAGGTTGGGTGACTCAGAAGGCATGTCTGAGGGAGGGAGGGAGGAAGGAAGGAAGGCTGGTCCCTGAACAAGGTTCTGAGCTCATTCATGTCTGGATTCTATCTTAGTCACTCTTATTAGACATTAATGCGATTTCAAAATCTTGATGGGTTGAAGCTGTGTCTGGAGTGTGTATGGTTGAACAATTGTGTGTGTGTGTGTGTATCTAAATGGATGAGAGGAGGCTGTTGGAGGTGGACGACTGCAGGACTCGGCATGAGGCAGCAGGGGGAGGTAGAGAGCAGGGGGCAGTATTGCATCTGCTAACTGGTCTGTTGTGCCTGGGAGAGAGATGAGGGAGGGAGGGGTAGAGCGGCGTGGTGCGGCTGCTGCTGAGGAGAGAAAGGGGGGAGAGGGGGACACAAGATAGACAACAACGCATGATGGATGGGGTGCGCATGGACGTGGGACGCTGTGGATGGATGGGGTGTTTCCAGCACATGACAAGGATGCTTAGGAATCACAGCTGTGTGTGTGTGTGTGTGTGTGTGTGTTCAGTGTGTGTGTATGTGTTTTGAGTGTGTGTGTGTGTGTGTGTGTGTTGTGTGTGTGTGTGTGTGTGTGTGTGTGTGTGTGTGTGTGTGTGTGTGTGTGTGTGTGTGTGTGTGTGTGCATGACCATGCAGTGGGTGCAAAAGAGCTGGAACACAGCTGGCATGTGTGTTAGGACTCTAGTAGTTATACTGAAGCTCTCCTCATTTTCTGGTTCTTTCTCCCGTCTAGACCATATTTCCCTGGCATTTCCACTTTAGATCTGGATCAATCTCCCTCTCACTCTCTTCCACTGGCTCCCATGAATACTGAGCAGCTAGCCTAATTCCCCTGCCAGACATCAGAGACAGTTAGAGACAGGTCAGACACCACCCTCTTCCTCCCTGGCTCTCTCTCTAAATCTCTCTCTCCCTCCCACCCACTCTCTCTCTCTCTCTCTCTATCTGTGCATTTGTAGGCAGGTAACTCAGCAGCTGAGCCCCGAGCCACTCATCATGCGTGTACACACACACACACACACACACACACACACACACACACACACACATACACATAACACAAATAACAAACACACACAGGCTGAGCCCCCAGCAGCCATTAGTCATGAGGGGTCAGACATGTGTGCATGTTTTGAGACATAAACATGTGTCCCACTGGGGGTCCAGTCCATTAAAATATGGAACTGGGACCATGCAGACAGACAGCCATAGGAGCGCAACGATAGAAAAGTCTAAACTGTGTCATAGAAAGGCCCCGGATTGGACACATATTCTGCTCTCTCTTTCTCTCACTGATGACATCCAATCCATTTGTTTTCTAGGGGCATTATGGTTGCTGTTAGCGTGTGGGGTATGCCTTTCTGCCTGTGTACACTGTTCTTTTACATGTATACACACAAAAGCACAGAGAGAGAGAGAGGGGGAGAGAGAAATAGATAGGATGGAAGGAAAGAAAGAAAGAAAGAAAGAAAGAAAGAGAGAGAGAAAGAGAGAGAAAGAAAGAGAGAGAGAGAAAGAAAGAGAGAAAGAGAGAAAGAGAGAGAGAGAGAGAGAGAGAGAGAGAGAGAGAGAGAGAGAGAGAGAGAGAGAGAGAGAGAGAGAGAGAGAGAGAGAGAGAGAGAGAGAGAGAGAGAGAGAGAGAGAGAAGATCTGTGCAAATGAGAGCCAGACAGGCCTCAGAGGCTGAGCCTCCCAAGAGTGGAGGAGGTGGGGGCGGGCGGGCAGGAGGGCGGAGGAGAGCAGAATGGGGTGGGGGTTGGCGGAGAGCGGGGCCGGCATGTAGTCCCCCTGTCACTTCCTCCTCAGTCCGGACATGGAGGGAAGGCGAGAATGTTCTGACCCAATGTGATGGCTGCCGTCTCTACCACTAGGATGACACTCGGAGGGGAGGGATGACGGGAGTGGGTCACTGTGGGACAAACAGGCCCGTCCGCAGGCCCCAGTGGGGAGTGTCGGTCAGACCCTAAAAAGAAGGCATCCGTCCGGAAGGAAACCATACCATACCTGCCGGCAAGTCCCCGCGCTTCTCAAAGTTGGGCAGTTTGTCTACATAAGCGTCATCTTCTGAATTCAGACAAAGCGGCAGCCCACACGCACCGACAGGAGACACGGAGACAAGAACACAAACAAAAAGAAGACAGTAGAAATCATAGTAACAATGACGCTAATCCAAAAAAGAGAAAAAGAGAAAACTCAAATCAACAAAGTAACACAGCTGTCAAACGCAGACAACAGTTGAACAAGTTTCAGAAACAGACAAAGGGATTGTGAATGAACGGGATGAACAAAGAAATACTGGAGAAAGGAACCAAAAGACACAATGATAAAACCACACAGGTGGGACACAGGTGAGATGGCTCACAAGACAGAGGAAGTCCAGGGATCTCCCTCTTTCAGCCCTCGTCTTTTCCCCCCCCCCCCCCCCCACCCCCCACCCCCCACACACACACACCAAGCAGCTCGGCACACAACGATATGGTCACATCAGCAAAGCTTCCTGGAAAGCTTTTCATCAAAAGAATGACTTCAAATACATGGTTCACATGGAAACCACATTGTTCAGTGAAGCAGAAACAAGGGCAAATCCTTTGAATCTATTCCTCAACAGTCTTCGCAGCTAACATTTAATACCCTTAAAGAAATAGAAAGCAACTGACATCCCCGTCACCTACATTTCCTCAAAGCAGCAGACATGGCAGTGCATGTAGTAAGGGTGTTTAGCACATGAATATACTGTTTACCAATCAGTGTGTTGTGTTGTGTTGTGACCGAGAGAGAATGAGCGTGACGGCCTGTTTATTGCTGAGAATCTGACATGCACAATGACAATGGGATTCTCAGCTAAAAGTACAGTATCGTCATTAAACACCCTTGGACAGTACAGTACACTTTCTAGCCCACAGCCATTCCAGCCCACAGCCACTGCAACGCATCAGCCAGAACCCAATGCAAATCCATCAGTGTTTGTGTGCGAGTGTGTGTTTACACAAACACACACACACACACACACGCACACACACTAGATATAGGCGACAGTGGAAAGATAAACGTTCAAAACTGATGTCAATAAGGATAATTATTACATCTCAAGTTCAAAGCGTTAGCCTTTGAGCTAGCCTGTCCATTTAACCCAGTTTAGCCACTAGTAGGAAAAGCTCTAAGCACCAGCTTACAGCAGCTGTCTGGAACATTGGCTCCAATGTTAACACTACAGGACTATTCTTTGCTCGCAGAACAAGGGGAGGGACGACAGACTCTTTCAACTAAATATCTCTTGGATCAGCGATTCCCGTCCCCGGGCCTAAATAAAGCCTGCTGAGCACAATTTCATAAATCATCGCCCAACACGACACAGCGGAAAGTGATGACACACTCTTATTGTAATGTCCACTTTCTGAGCGCCTCAGTGCTAATAATACCTCCAGCGGTGTCTGCTTCACAAGCTCCTCTGAGCAGCTTGCTCTAGTTGCTCCCTGTCACTTTCCCAGAGAACTTGGCGCCGAAACTGACTTGAGATCAGCAGAGAAGCGGCCGAGCGGCATGAGCAGCAGAGAGAGAGAGAGAGAGAGGGATGGGAAATGGGTGCACACCTGACACAGACACCGAGAGCTCTTTACCGACGGTGGGGGTGGTGGCGGCGCTCAGCGAGTTGGTGGACGAGATGGAGGACGTGCTCTCGGCCCGCGCCAGAGGGGCCATGGGTGGGGGGCTCGAGGAGTGGATCGGGGGACTGAACGGCCGATTCTGGAGGAGAGAGACAGAGAAAGTGAGGGACAATCTAGAGCAAACATAGAAAACCCTCTCTAAAATTTAAGGTGTGTTTTATCTTGTAATTAAAAAAGTAAATTTTCTGATTGATTTGGTGGCTGTAATGTTGCGAAAGCATAATTGTATTTTATATACATTATATATTACATACTAAATTTTATATTTTATATACATTACCTACACATTATACATTTTCAGCATGAACTCTCATGTGGTCAGTTTATGATGTTACATTAAGTGTATGGGTTGAGGCCCTTCAATAGTTAAATTCTCTCAGTAGGCTGTGTAGACTGCTGTGTGATGTCTGCAGCAGGGTGCTGGAAGTGGATGACACATACCACATCACCCACGCTGGGCTTCCCTGGGGGCAGTTTGGGTCGAGAGGGGGGGCGTGGCGGCGGTGGGGGCGGTGTGGGGCTACTGGTGGTGCCTGAGGGCGTGGCCGGACGGGCAGGAGAGGAGGAACCTGTGGACCAATGAGATTGCATTAGAATCATACCACATCATATCGTGCAATGTTCTCCTTCAGCCAAAATCTAATGATATTAAAGTGATCAACCTACACACGGTCTCAGTCTCCGATACTATTCTCTTCCTCTGGAAGGAGGTAGGGGGATTCACAATTCACACACTGCCATAAAAAGTTCAAAGGCTGCTGTCTAAGATCGCTAGGTTCAGGGTCATATGGGAAATATAACTTGACAAAATCCTTTTGGTGCATCTTATTTGTGCTTATTTAGCCTGTCAGGCCCTGTGATCTTGGCTTGTGTCCATTCTCCCCGTCTTCCCTGCCAGACTGCTCGGAGCTGTACTATGTACAGTACGCCACAAAAGAACATCTAGGAACCAGTGCTGACTGAGCTCCAAAGCCATTCATTACGGGTCCCAGGCCTGCTGCCGTGACACTTTCACACACTAATCGAAGGCTTCCTCTCCATGGTCTCGGTGGTTGTTTGGAGCCTGCCTTGCCTCGCACCATCACCTTCATTCTCAAGGAGGGGAACTGTGGCTATCAGTGGTATCAGTCCGGCTGAGCTAAAACTTCAATAATTAGTCACTTTTGGAGAACAGTAACAACGGAAATTTAACTCCAGCACAATTATACTAATAGTGTGATGTGTGACTTACATCTGTGTGTGTGTGTGTGTGTGTGAGTGTGTGTGTGAGAGAGTGAGAGAGAGAGAGAGAGAGAGAGAGAGAGAGAGAGAGAGAGAGAGAGAGAGAGAGAGAGAGAGAGAGAGAGAGAGAGAGAGAGACAAAGGAATCCCTCTGTTTGAATAAAAAGCTCTTTCCCACATCAGTGGCCGCTTGGGACCCCCATATGACAACAGTGTTCTCTCTCCTCTCCAAACACTCCCTCTCTCAGACAGACATTCACACGTCCCCTAATCCCTCCCACTGCCCCGCTCACTCACTACACACAGCCACAATCCATCAGCAACAAGTCTCCCTCTGAGCCACGCCTCATTGGGCGTCACCTCTGCCCATCTCCCATAAGCACACGTTACACACATGCTCAAGACACACACATGCTCTTCTGAGACACTGGCCTGAGGTACAACACCTAAGGGTCATCGTTTGGTCTTTTTGGCTGGCAGATGTGTGCTGCCTCTGTTTACTGCTCATCACATGTGAATAATGTGTGTTTGTCTCCCTTGTGTACCCCTGCCATTAGTCCTACTGTAGGCCTCAAGCCCTCAACTAAAACAACTGCTATGCTTGTGATTGGACAGCAGATTGTATTTGTTAGCGTTCCCTAATGATGCTAATGTTGCTCCTGGGGGAATAGAATGGGGAAATAACAGAATAGGGAAATATTTAGTGTTGTGCTAAATCTAGCTTGTGTACATGTTGGGAGGTGTCTTATGGGATTGCTGCTAGTGCCATGGTGCAGACTCACCACTGCCAGAGCCTGCAGCTGGAGGGCAGGGCCCAGGGGACGACACCACTGCCCTGTATGTGGGGGGCGGGGGAGGGGGAGGGGTGGCACGGCTGCCCTGGCTGGCATCTTTGGGCGAAGTGCTCGTCTCGGCCGGCTCGTCTTTCTGCTGGTTCCCGTCCGGGCTCTTGAGTTCCTCCTGGCTCAGGACGAGGGGTGGTGGGATTGTACGCGTGGCCGTTTCCGTCGAGCCTGGGGGGCTCATTGCAGAGTCCACTGCTGCCGCCTCCAGGAAAGGGTCCGGAGGAAAGGCAGGGGGAGATTTGAGGGGTGGAGATTCTGTGGCTGGAGGAGGTGGTGAGGAGAGAGGGGGAGGGGCTATGTCCTCAGGTGGTGGAGGAGGAGGAGCCTGGTCCTCTGGCGGGGGCGGGACTGCGGCAGGAGCAGTGTCTTTGGGTGGGGTCTGGGCTGTGGGAAAGGGAGGGGCGGTCTCCTTTGGAGGTGATAGGACAGGCGGGGGCGACAGTGGGCTGGGCTCCTCCGCAGGGAGAGGGGATGTGGGCAGGGGTGGAGGAGAGGGGTCTGTGGCTGGGGGAGGGGAGCTGGGCAGGGGTGGGGCTGGTTCGTCGGGAGGCGGTGGGGATTTGGGGACGGGCGGCGCAGGTTCCCCAGGTGGAGGAGGCCGGTCGGGCGACTCCTCGCTGAAACACACCCACTTGTCTGCTTCCTCGTCCCCGGCCTGGGAGTCATCCTCTGGGCCGAAGATGTTGTCTAGGTCTGCAATGGAGGGTTTCCGGGAGTCCTCCTCTCTGGACTCGTCTGATGGGGGAGACGAGCAACACCCGGCACATAGAGAGACACAGTCATCAGTGAGAGAAATAGTCGAGAGGCAGAGAGACAAAGACAATCAACAGAAAACTAACATAGGGGAAGAGAGAGACAGGCAGAGAAAGCTAGAGAAAGAAGAAGACAAGTTGAGAAAGCCAAGGCATTGTTATTGTTGTTGTTATTGTTGTTGTTTGCAAGGGAGGGGTGGGGGGTTAGCAGCGCAGTACGGGCCTCTCTTACCGGTAGCGTCAGCCGGGGGAGAGCCACACGGAGGGGGGGAGGTCGGCACATTCTTGGGTGGAAGTGGAGGTGGTGCTGCAATGACATCAGTGCTGCTGAGACAAGCTCTCATCATCGCCATCTAGTGGCCGGAGGCCAAGCCTTACACATTACACAAGCTTTGGGGAGGGGGGGATATGACATGCCCACAAACTCATGCAAAGGCTAGGAGAAGTCAACAAGACAACGGCAGATGCAGAGAGAGAGAGAGAGAGAGAGAGAGAGAGAGAGAGAGAGAGAGAGAGAGAGAGAGAGAGAGAGAGAGAGAGAGAGAGAGAGAGAGAGAGAGAGAGAGAGAGAGAGAGAAAGAGAGAAAAGAGAGAGAGAAGAAAGAGAAACAGACAGAAAGCGAGAGACTCTGACATGGGATGGCCAGCTCAATGGGTCTGAGTTAGATATTCCACTGAATGGCTTTTTTGACTGACCATTTGTCACTCACATGAGATGACTTAGCAATGGGAATTGAGGGACAAAAACATGTTAATATGACAACAATCATTCACAAGGACTTTACAGTCACTCAGTCAGGAACAAGGCTGGGGGGGGGGGGGTCATGATGGCTTTATGGAGAAGCAGTCCATGATTCCGTGCAGCCGCTGTAACCACACAGACGGGCGGGCCAGAGCAGGGGTAGTGATTCCACACGAGCAAAGACTTACTTCCGGTGGGGAATGCTCTCGGCGGAGAGTCGGGATTTGACTCGGATAGGGGTGCACCCCACACCTCAGACTCATCTATCAGCGCTATGTTTGACCAAACCAAACGTGAGAGGGACACAACAAGAAGACACAGGCACGGGCGGATTAGCGCAGTGTTAGCGGTTAGCCACACCTCACAAGCTGCTGTTACGTAACGGCTCACCGTCCTTAATCAACACGCTAGCCGTTGGGGGTTGCGGAGGCGGGGGTTGTTAGGCAATGCACTTTAGTGTGTGTGTGTGTGTGTGTGTGTGTGTGTGTGTGTGTGTGTGTGTGGTGGAGGGATCAACCTCTTAGCAGATCAGGAGACTAGAGTGTTCCGAGAAAGACTACCAAGTGGCTGTCACTTTCTTTAATTCCCTGCCATGTATACACAGAAGTGAGAAAAAAATAGCTTCCTCTCGAGCTCTATTGCAAGGAAAGCAAAGCTCTCATGGTGGAGAGACTTCTGGCATAGTCCCTTTGGGAGACTGTGATATTAAACAACGGAAGCTCTTCCATCCACACTAATGTAGACTTGGAGGATGAGGGCTCAGAACATACAGAATGATTCATAGTATAGCTAGCACTGCACCACTCTAAACATGCTGTAAATATTAAGTGACATTTCACCTTCAATCTGATGCCCTAGCAGCTCTGCTGATTGGTCAAATCATCATGGCCAGGGCCTGTTCTCTTTGCCTGTTACTCTGTCTGACAGCCAGGGGGAGCTACAACATGTTTACTAGTGGGAGTCCATAGTTGAGCAAGAAGCTTTGAGCTAGATTGGTTTTGAACACTGATGAATATCCACTGCAGGGACCTCACAGGTTCATGGTGCACTCACATTTACAAGAGCAGAAACCATTTCTTTACAAATCAGGTGCACACTTCTACATCTACATTCGCACAGACACACTGATGTATTTGTGTACTTTCCACAGAGACATATAAGAATCTGAGGACAATGACATCTGCATGATATTGCACACGCATTCACCTATTTGATCCTAATTACCTTCAGTTTTGACTTCATCAAAGGCTGTTTCCAGTGGAGGCCCAAATAAGGCTGTAGCGTCCTCTGGCACTGAGGGTTTCTTGCTGCTGGGGACACAGCGACAAAGAAAAGATGAAGACAGTGTGTGTGTTGTGTGTAACTAACACACACACACACACACACACACACACACACACACGACTTTAGCCCCACATCCTCCTTCCAGCACACAAGTCTGGAGCTCAAGCTGCTTTTACTGTAATATGTTTATGTTTCCTGTGCATAGAACATCTCCCAGTGGAATAAATCAGCCCCCCACTGTGATATGAGGGGCCTGGACAGTTTTAGATAGGACCCTGGCAATCTACAGGCTGCCGAAAACAGATCTGAGATTTTACAGTAATTTCCCACATATAAGCCGCATTGTGTATAAGCCGCAGGACAGCGTTTTATGCAAGTTAAAAAAAGCAAAACCATATTAACACCATATTAACTGCCCCCCCTGTTTTAACCTCATAGCGGAAGAAATTTTGCAAAATCAATGTATAAGCCGCGGCTAATAGTCGGGAAATTACGGTACACATTCTGTACCAGTGACTGTAATTAGAGGGAATTTATTTTACCCTTACAACAGAAACATAATACCGTCCAACATTAATCTCATAAAGACATTCATTTTAGTTGGCAAGTTTGCTATAGCTAGTTACAAAAAAAAAAAAGCACACTTTGCAATTCTGCGTTCCTAAAAGAAAGCACCAAAAATATGATGAAACTGCATAAACCTGAGGCCACATTCTTATGGCTTTGATCAGGCTGCTGGTGATGCCCCTGTGGGCTTTGTGTGCCTGAGGTGCATACTGACCTGAATAGGCAATTAATGTGAGCATGTGAATGAGGGGTTAGTGGCAGAGTGTGAACTGGTACCTGGGTGGCTCTAGAGGAGGGGCGGGGGCAGGGGCTGGGGCTGGGGCAGGAGCTGAAGAGGGGGTCGCTTCTGGGACAGCAGCAGCAGCGGCGGCAGCTGGGGCCGGCGTTGCCGTGGGAACAGGACGTCTTGGTCTGGCTATTTCCTCACCTGTGTAACGGAGCATCAGAAATGTAGTGCTCTGCCTCCACACTCTTTTGGTATGGCTAATGTTTACTCAGCAATGTTCACAAATATTACACAAAAACACTTTGCTATGAATGACATTTATCCCAGGTTAATACGCAGTGAACATCTCATTCTTTTTAACAGCCCACTGAGGAAAAATATTCACAATTTATCATCCTTGCACACGCACACACACACGCGCACGCGCACACGCACACACACACACACACACACACACACCTTAACCAAATGATTGCACACAGTAAGGCTTGATACTTACTAGATGTATTTCTTTTCAATAGACCCTGGAATAAACAGAAAACACATTTAAAATATTCATGTCTAAGCAGTGAAAATGATCTGACAAACAGAGTCTGCAAAGCACCGTGCAGGAGTAGTGTAAATATGCTCATATTATCCTGCATTACATTCATCATCAATAAAGTGGATTAGACTTTCATAAGAGGCTGAAAAACAAGAGGCTGTCATCTAATAAAGACTGGATGATGTGTGGCCTTGTGCTACTGTTGAGTGGGAGGATGATCTACGTCCTTATGAACACTGAGAAAGCAAACAACAGATTTCCGCCCAGCCGTGCAACACTGAGCCACTGTGGTGCATTGGTTCATACAGTATTTCACCCATGCAAGTGTGTGTGTTTAAGCTCCATGGTCAGTGCTGTGTGTTTGTGCGGGAGAAGTAACACTTCTGCATTTCTGCCACCTCTAAGGAAATTAAAAGCAGAAGCAGATGCCCATCTACTACACAGTAGTAAGCTTCACCCAAACCCATGTCTCTGCAGGCATTCAGCTATACTCATCTAATATTGATATGGATGTCAGCTGTGTGAAATTGTCTAGTTAGCGACTAGGGCCGCTAAAGTGACTACAGTTTGAATTCGACATTGCAGTAGAGAGTAGAGAGAGAAACACAGCAAGAAATGAAATGAATTCCCTCCCAGTTTGCCTGAATGGGCAACACATGCTGGTGAGTGAGAGGCTAAACAGCAAGAGCACCGCTACAGTATTCTCCAGGGCGGAGCTGCAGTATGTGTGCTACAGTAGGCTAGCCTGACATAGTCCGCCCATAATACCAATGTTCATCCGTATCCATGGTCTGGGGACGGTCTTCTGGGGCGGGTTTACATCGGTGGAGAGACTACCGGCCAATAAGCGAAGCTGATTAGACGAGCTGTCCAATCGTTTCAAACCAGAACTGAATGCCCTCCCCCCCGCCCTATAATCGCGTCAGGTTAAAGAACCTCCAGACCATGAATACGGATGAACAGCAGTATTATGGGCAGGCTATGTCAGGCTAACAGTAGGCTCCTGGCATACAGTAGGAGAGAGAAGGGACAGGCAAAGGGACACAGAGGTGGCAGTTGTCTGGGAAAGGACCAGTGCCGTGGATGAAAGGCATGAACTGAGACATCAAAGAGAGCTGTGAGGGGTCAAGCTAGAGGGCAGGAGTGACTAAGCTAATAGTTTTGTTGTCATACTGCTGCCAAAAAGCAGAGTTTGGGCATTAATGACAACACCATCCAATCAAAACCTCAATTAGCAGCGTTTAGCCAATCACAGTTTCTCTTTGATTTCCCAGCCCTCCTTTGGCCCGCCCACAGGGCAGAGAAGGTGCAGAGAGAGAGAGAGAGGGCAATAAAAGCAGAGGTGACTTACCGGGCTCCGTCTCTGTGATCAGCATAAGGGAAGAGAGAAGAGACACCTGGTCAGAGAGTGACAAATCAGTAAGGCAGACCTGCTCTTTAGCTCTAGATGTTCCCCAGTCCACCACACTGGCTGGAGGACTGGACACTCACTTCACTCTTCCTGCTGCTCACACACACACACACACACACACACACACACACACACACACACACACACACACACACACACACACACACACACACACACACACACACACGCCTCATTGGGCTTATTAAAACAATATGGATTCTTAAAACAATCCGTCGTTTCCATTTGGATATGCCCTGTTAGCTTGGTTCTGACCCACAGATCTAAGCAGACAGAGCTGAGGATGTCCAGATGTGTGTGTGAGAAGAGGGGCTGCCAAAGCCAAAGGGTTAGTGACTGTGCACCAGTGCCACCTGCATCCCCACCACACACCCCCAAAGAATCTGCCTCCCTGCCTGGGGGAGACTTAGGGCTTCTAAATGCCAGACTAGAGAGTCAATGGCAGTAGAATTACTGTATGGGAAGCAGAAGGAAGTACAAAGAGGAGCTCCAACCCAGCCATTAGTGTCCTTATTGAGAGAAAATTGGTTTCAGAACAGGCTTATCAAATATATTGATTACATACCACAGAGAGGACTCACTTCAAAAGCTGAAGATTAGGACAACTACAGCATGATGGGGTATTGTATATCAAAGACAGAGTGTGACAGTAAAAGACCAAACCCACTAACCTAGATTGCTGGATTGATTATCCTGTAAACTAGAGAAATTTAGGTCAAATTCCCAATATTTCACCCAATTCT